>JAUJYZ010000111.1:0-286177 GCA_033675265.1 Actinostola sp. cb2023
AAAAACTTGTACTTATTTCGATTTCATTCAGAGTTCGGAACTATATAAAAATGACCGAACATGTGGTGTTCATTTGCCGTTTTATAATTAACTTATTGAGCCTTTTTCTTTACGTCGGTATGTAAGCCGCGCGATCGGCCAAGAAAGTTTAGTTTTCTAAAATAAAATAAACAAATAATTATCTAACATTTGATTGTGGCTATGTTATAAAAGGATTGGTGAACGCCTAGCGTGCATCTGTCGAGGTTTTTAGATGCACTTGGTCGGTTGCTAAGCACTCAAGAAGCTAGAGTCGCACTCGCGGGCTTCGCCTCGTGCGACTCTTTCGCTTTCTTTCGTGCTTAGCAACCTCCCGCGTGCATCTAAAACTCGACAGATGCACGCTAGGCTTTCACCAATCCTTTAGGAGAGTCTAGAATTGCTTGTAGTGAAATCTAAATTTAGGGATTCCAATAAACCTGGGCATTACTAACTACACCAATACCACACTATTTGACACTCACTCTATTGTGTTAACTTTTGTCTCTTTGCATCTAATAAACACTGACAGCTAATTAGTAGTGCCCCAGGTTTATTGGAATCACTCTACCATTATTGGGTTCCCCCGTCACCATTGAGCTATTCAAGTTTTATAATATAAACATTGGTAACATCCTAAGAGACATGCGCAATTTCATTGGATGCTAGACTGTACCATTTTTGTATGGTGCACGCCTAGCTACCAATCAAATTGCAAACTTTTTTATGTGCACGGCTGTGAGCTTTAGGTTCAAACTGAATAGCTAAAACAATCTTATAGAATCAAACGTTTCCTCGACTTTGGTGTTGAAAACATTGCGATACACCGAAACTATGGACTATTTTTGATCAAAAAAGAACAAGAATGGTGAACAAAATGGCAAGAGAGTTGGGGATTCTGTTGTGTTTTTTGAATAAAAATTTAGTTGAAGCGCGCTTGCTGCACGCTGGAATGTCATCATCTAATTTCCATAAACTCATGTTGAATAATTAACTCGAACGTTTTACAACAACTTCAGAATGTTGGTCTTTTCCAGTGAAATCATTTTCGACTTTTTTTATATCAATTTTAAAATAAATAGAAGATGGCTTTCTATATGTTCTATACAAAAATGATGCACTTCTGAGCTCTTGAAATGCAGCTGCATCCACTTGCTAGCATTTCAAGAGCTCAGGCGTGCATCATTTTTGTATGAACATAGAAAGCCATCTTCTATTTGTTAAGTAATAGATACAATATGAGCGGCCGATCTGTATGGGATTTACAAACTCGAGCCGTAGACACGAATATTGTATCTGACTTATCGAATCCAACGACGTATAAGTGGATGTTTTACTGTAATTTGGATGATAGGAAACAGTTTGGCCAAGAAATCCAAGTTAAAGTTGAATGCAAATGAGGACGATTCTGTATCCGATTTACAGATGTCTGCTACGCTTATGATTTCTATTGTATTTCCCTCATGAATTATTCATGAATTTGATTAATAATATTATGTGTTCCTTGATTTACATTGAAAGTGTTGATTTCTTGTTGAAACAGATGATTTCAGTGCTACAAGAGATGTAAGGAAATTGGTGCCCTCGCACAAGTTTCATGCAGAAAATGGTGATCTCATTGCTGAGGGTATAGTGTGTATCAACATGTACATGTATCTACATTTATTAATTTATTAGTAATAGATACAATATGAGTGCCCGTGTTGTATGAGATATACAATCACAAGACGAAGGCGCTTATGATTTCTATTGTATTTTGCTCATTAATTATTCATTAATTTGATAATTACATTTATAGTTTACTTTCTATGCTTGATAGCTGTTTATAACTAGTACATGCAGCTTACTCTATGCTTGATAGCTGTTTATAACTAGTACATGCAGCTTACTCTATGCTTGAATAGCTGTTTATAACTAGTACATGCAGCTTACTCTATGCTTGATAGCTGTTTTATAACTAGTACATGCAGCTTACTCTATGCTTGATAGCTGTTTATAACTAGTACATGCAGCTTACTCTATGCTTGATAGCTGTTTATAACTAGTACATGCAGCTTACTCTATGCTTGATAGCTGTTTTATAACTAGTACATGCAGCTTACTCTATGCTTGATAGCTGTTTATAACTAGTACATGCCAGCTTACTCTATGCTTGATAGCTGTTTATAACTAGTACATGCAGCTTACTCTATGCTTGATAGCTGTTTATAACTAGTACATGCAGCTTACTCTATGCTTGATAGATGTTTATAACTAGTACATGCAGCTTACTCTATGCTTGATAGCTGTTTATAACTAGTACATGCAGCTTACTCTATGCTTGATAGCTGTTTATAACTAGTACATGCAGCTTACTCTATGCTTGATAACTGTTTATAACTAGTACATGCAGCTTACTCTAATGCTTGATAGCTGTTTATAACTAGTACATGCAGCTTACTCTATGCTTGATAGCTGTTTATAACAGTACATGCAGCTTACTCTATGCTTGATAGCTGTTTATAACTAGTACATGCAGCTTACTCTATGCTTGATAGCTGTTTAACTACATTAGTCAATATTGGAGTTAGGGGTGTTCATTCGTTGTTTGCAGGGGCGGGGTTTGCAGGTTTAGTTTAGTATATTCTAAAAACGATCACACATGTTTAAATAAATGCTATTATTATAACTACACTGTGGTACATGTGGAAATGTTGCTTACTTTTTGTGCTTGTTTTGCTGTTTAGGGTGCTAAGAGAAATGATAGAAATGGGTATTACCGGTCCTGAAGGTCATGAAATGTGTCGTCCTGAAGAAGTAGAAGCTGAAGCAACACAGCGAGCTATCACCATAGCCAATCAGGTCAGTTTTTAAGATAATAAATTATTATAGTCCTTTGCTGGAATAGTACTATTACATGGTTGTACTGCAGGGCCAAAAATTTGACTTTGTTTATTTAACGATGCTTTTAAAAGGTGGCTCGAAGTATTTTTAACTGACCACACTTCTACTGTTCATTTGGCGAATTGATAGACTTATCCCTGACCGATCAAAACGACTTTTGCACCAGTTTATCGGGCAAAGATGGAAATTTAGAATTATGTCAATTTCAGCTCGATCGAGGTTTCCTTGGCAACGATAAACAAAAGATCGTTGAAATCAGTTTTTTCTAAAATATCTCAAGATTTCGATGAGCTCTAGACTAGCGACTTTATAATAATAATAATAATAATTAATTGCTTGTATAGCGCCTATATACAGGACTGTTCTAAGCGCTGTCATACAAAGAAATATATATAAAGGTAAATAGGACTATTCCAGCTTGTTTGTTATATACGTGATAAACTACATGCTAAGGCAACGTAGCTGAGACAGAATTCAAACTTTTTGATCAGAGCGATTTTGAATAATACGCATAAAGAATGTTTATGTGAATTATTCAAAATCGCTCTGATCAAAAAGTTTGAATTATGTCTCAGCTACGTTGCCTTAGCATGTAGTTTACCATGCATATAGTCGCTAGTCTAGAGCTCATCAAAATCTTGAGATATTTTAGAAAAACTGATTTTCAACGATAATAATAATGATCTTTGTTTATCGTTGCCAAGGAAACCCTTATCGAGCTGACATAATTCTACATTTCCCTCTTTGCCCGTTAACTGGTGCAAAAGTCATTTTCATCGGTCTATCGCCGAATGAAAAGTAGAAGAGTGGTCAGTAAAAAACTACTATTATTATTATTATTAATTTTATGACTGAGGTCTCATGTGTTATACACCTAATATTTTTTTTAACGTGATTTTAAAGCAACAAGCGTCAAGCCAAGACCAAAGTGATGGTTATGTGCTGACAATTATTTAAATCACAATTGTTTCAGGACTAATTACAAAATGTGAAGATTTCCATGTGCTTGTTTGCATATCGCACTTTGTTCCATAGAAAATAGGTCTGATTTTATTAACTTCCAACAAAAAACCAGCGTTCATTTTCGGTCTTGGCTTGATGCTTGTTACGCGACGTTTTTTTGAAGTAGATAAAGTTAGTCACCCTTAAGGCTTCGAAGGTGAGACCGATGAGGATCCTGGGTTGGTTAAAATGTATGTACCCATGGTCCTTGGTCTCACATTTGAAGCTTTTGGGGTGGGGGGGGGGGGGGGGTGACAAAAACTTTATCGAAATGAGTGTATTCTAATATGGGCATTGTAGCATTGAAGCACCGTAGTACTGAAGCACCGTAGCACTGAAGCACCGTAGCACTGAAGCACCGTAGCACTGAAGCACCGTAGCACTGAAGCACCGTAGCACTGAAGCACCGTAGCACTGAGGTTTTTTTTAGATGTCACGGCTCTCTGGAAGAGCAATTTTTTTCTTGTAATGAAGAGATTCCGTGTTTAAATAAAGTTTATGTATTGTATGTAAGCACCGTAGCACTGAAGCACCGTTAGCACTGAAGCACCGTAGTACTGAAGAATCGTAGCACTGAAGCATTGTAGCACTGAAGCACCGTAGCACTGAAGCACCGTAGTACTGAAGAATCGTAGCACTGAAGCATTGTAGCACTGAAGCACCGTAGTACTGAAGCACCGTATCACTGAAGCAACGTAGCACTGAAGCACCGTAGTACTGAAGAATCGTAGCACCGTAGCACTGAAGCACCGTAGCACTGAAGCACCGTAGTACTGAAGAATCGTAGCACTGAAGCATTGTAGCACTGAAGCACCGTAGTACTGAAGCACCGTATCACTGAAGCACCGTATCACTGAAGCACCGTAGCACTGAAGCACCGTAGTACTGAAGAATCGTAGTACTGAAGCACCGTATCACTGAAGCACCGTTAGTACTGAAGCACCGTAGTACTGAAGCACCGTAGCACTGAAGCACCGTAGTAACTGAAGCACCGTAGCACTGAAGCACCGTAGTAACTGAAGAATCGTAGCACTGAAGAATCGTAGCACTGAAGCACCGTAGCACTGAAGCACCGTAGCACTGAAGCACCGTAGTACTGAAGAATCGTAGCACTGAAGAATCGTAGCACTGAAGCACCGTATCACTGAAGCACCGTAGCACTGAAGCACCGTAGTACTGAAGAATCGTAGCACTGAAGAATCGTAGCACTGAAGCACCGTAGCACTGAAGCACCGTAGCACTGAAGCACCGTAGTACTGAAGAATCGTAGCACTGAAGAATCGTAGTACTGAAGCACCGTATCACTGAAGCACCGTAGCACTGAAGCACCGTAGTACTGAAGAATCGTAGCACTGAAGCACCGTAGCACTGAAGCATTGGTAGCACTGAAGCACCGTAGTACTGAAGCACCGTAGTACTGAATAATCGTAGCACTGAAGAATCGTAGCACTGAAGCATTGTAGCACTGAAGCACCGTAGCACTAAATCGTAGCACTGAAGAATCGTAGCACTGAAGCATTGTAGCACTGAAGCACCGTAGCACTGAAGCACCGTAGTACTGAAGCACCGTATCACTGAAGCACCGTAGCACTGAAGCACCGTAGCACTGAAGCACCGTAGTACTGAAGCACCGTAGCAACTGAAGCATTGTAGCACTGAAGCACCGTAGCACTGAAGCACCGTAGTACTGAAGCACGTAGCACTGAAGCACCGTAGCACTGAAGCACCGTAGTACTGAAGCACCGTAGCACTGAAGCCACCGTAGCACTGAAGCACCGTAGTACTGAAGCTACGGTGCTACGGTGTGTTTTAATGCTATGATGCGTTAGTGCTACGATGCGTTAGTGCTACAGTGCGTTAGTGCTATGATGCGTTAGTGTAACGGTGCGTTAGTGCTATAATGCGTTGGTGCTACAGTGCATTAGTGCTATGATGCGTTAGTGCTACAGTGCATTAGTGCTATGATGCGTTAGTGCTACGGTGCATTAGTGCTATGATGCGTTAGTGCTACGGTGCGTTAGTGCTATGATGCGTTAGTGCTATGATGCGTTAGTGCACACCCTATAATGCGTTGGTGCTACAGTGCGTTAGTGCTATGATGCGTTAGTGCTACGGTGCGTTAGTGCTACAGTGCGTTAGTGCTACGGTGCGTTAGTGCTATAATGCGTTAGTGCTACGGTGCGTTAGTGCTATAATGCGTTAGTGCTACGATGCGTTAGTGCTACAGTGCGTTAGTGCTACGATGCGTTAGTGCTACGGTGCGTTATTGCTATGATGCGTTAGTGCTACGGTTGCGTTAGTGCTATGATGCGTTTAGTGCTACGGTGGCGTTAGTGCTACAGTGCCGTTAGTGCTACGGTGCGTTAGTGCTACAATGCGTTAGTGCTACGATGCGTTAGTGCTACGGTGCGTTAGTGCTACGGTGCGTTAGTTTGCTACAGTGCGTTTGTGCTACAGTGCGTTAGTGCTACGGTGCGTTATTGCTATGATGCGTTAGTGCTACGGTGCGTTAGTGCTATGATGCGTTAGTGCTACGGTGCGTTAGTGCTACAGTGCGTTAGTGCTACGTGCGTTAGTGCTACAATGCGTTAGTTCTACGATGCGTTAGTGCTACGGTGCGTTAGTGCTACGGTGCGTTAGTGCTACAGTGCGTTTGTGCTACGGTGCGTTAGTGCTACGGTTGCGTTAGTGCTACGGTGCGTTAGTGCTACTACAGTGCGTTAGTGCTACGGTGCGTTAGTGCTACAATGCGTTAGTGCTATGATGCGTTAGTGCTACGGTGCGTTAGTGCTACGATGCGTTAGTGCTACGGTGCGTTATTGCTATGATGCGTTAGTGTGCTACGGTGCGTTTAGTGCTATGATGCGTTAGTGCTACGGTGCGTTAGTGCTACAGTGCGTTTTTAGTGCTACGGTGCGTTAGTGCTACAATGCGTTAGTGCTACGATGCGTTAGTGCTACGGTGCGTTAGTGCTACGGTGCGTTAGTGCTACAGTGCGTTTGTGCTACGGTGCGTTAGTGCTACGGTGCGTTAGAGCTATGATGCGTTAGTGCTACGGTGCGTTAGTGCTATGATGCGTTAGTGCTACGGTGCGTTAGTGCTACAGTGCGTTAGTGCTACGGTGCGTTAGTGCTACAATGCGTTAGTGCTACGATGCGTTAGTGCTACGGTGGCGTTAGTGCTACGGTGCGTTAGTGCTACAGTGCGTTTGTGCTACGGTGCGTTAGTGCTACGGTGCGTTAGTGCTACGGTGCGTTAGTGCTACAGTGCGTTAGTGCTACGGTGCGTTAGTGCTACAATGCGTTAGTGCTATGATGCGTTAGTGCTACGGTGCGTTAGTGCTACGGTGCGTTTATTGCTATGATGCGTTAGTGCTACGGTGCGTTAGTGCTATGATGCGTTAGTGCTACGGTGCGTTAGTGCTACAGTGCGTTAGTGCTACGGTGCGTTAGTGCTACAATGCGTTAGTGCTACGATGCGTTAGTGCTACGGTGCGTTAGTGCTACGGTGCGTTAGTGCTACAGTGCGTTTGTGCTACGGTGCGTTAGTGCTACGGTGCGTTAGTGCTACAGTGCGTTAGTGCTACGGTGCGTTAGTGCTACAATGCGTTAGTGTGCTATGATGCGTTAGTGCTACGGTGCGTTAGTGCTACGATGCGTTAGTGCTACGGTGCGTTATTGCTATGATGCGTTAGTGCTACGGTGCGTTAGTGCTATGATGCGTTAGTGCTACGGTGCGTTAGTGCTACAGTGCGTTAGTGCTACGGTGCGTTAGTGCTACAATGCGTTAGTGCTACGATGCGTTAGTGCTACGGTGCGTTTAGTGGCTACGGTGCGTTAGTGCTACAGTGCGTTTGTGCTACGGTGCGTTAGTGCTACGGTGGCGTTAGAGCTATGATGCGTTAGTGCTACGGTGCGTTTAGTGCTATGATTGGGCGTTAGTTCTACGGTGCGTTAGTGCTACAGTGCGTTAGTGCTACGGTGCGTTAGTGCTACAATGCGTTAGTGCTACGATGCGTTAGTGCTACGGTGCGTTAGTGCTACGGTGCGTTAGTGCTACAGTGCGTTTGTGCTACGGTGCGTTAGTGCTACGCGTGCGTTAGTGCTACGGTGCGTTAGTGCTACAGTGCGTTAGTGCTACGGTGCGTTAGTGCTACAATGCGTTAGTGCTATGATGCGTTAGTGCTACGGTGCGTTAGTGCCTACGATGCGTTAGTGCTACTGGTGCCCGTTATTGCTATGATGCGTTAGTGCTACGGTGCGTTAGTGCTATGATGCGTTAGTGCTACGGTGCGTTAGTGCTACAGTGCGTTAGTGCTACGGTGGCGTTAGTGCTACAATGCGTTAGTGCTACGATGCGTTAGTGCTACGGTGCGTTAGTGCTACGGTGCGTTAGTGCTACGGTGCGTTTAGTGCTACAGTGCGTTAGTGCTACGGTGCGTTAGTGCTACGGTGCGTTAGAGCTATGATGCATTAGTGCTACGGTGCGTTAGTGCTACGGTGCGTTTGTGCTACGGTGCGTTAGTGCTATGGGGTGCGTTAGAGCTATGATGCATTAGTGCTACGGTGCGTTTGTGCTACGGTGCGTTAGTGCAATGATGGTGAGACCTCAGTCCTTAAATTTGTGATGGTAGTCATGAACCGTTAACCTATTTTTAGCATTTGTTTAGGATCTTTATGTGAGCTCAATTCATTTTGCCAGTAAGGTGATATATCAGCTTACTTAATAACTGTCTACCATAATTGGGATTCAGCTGTTTCATATAGACATGTTTTTGCTGTCTCCAAAGATCAACAACACACCTCTTCAGCTTGCTTCAATGTTTGTCCCATGTCACACCATGTGACTATACCCTAGAGCCTAAATTACTTTCTTTCGTGTTGACGCATGAACAAACACATTGATATGAAAATACTTTGAACAAAGAAAAAGATCTCCCAGGAGATCTGAAATGGCAAGCTAATGAGGTCTATTCACAGTCAAAACTAAACACTCAGAAAAGATCAATCAAACCAAGGTCTTGTTAACCTAGAGAGTTTTATGGCTGCTATTGGTTGTTTATTGGCATATGTGTTTACTGTCTATAGGTTAACCTGCCCCTCTATATGTTGTCCATGTTATGAGTAAAAGTTCTGCTAAAGTGATAACAAATGCCAGACACAAGAGGTGTAGTTGTGTTTAGGCGAACCAATTGCTGCTGCTTTGGGTACTGATGGTACAAGTCAATGGCCATACTTGCTGGAGACATGCTGCAGGTACAAAGTACTTAGATCAAATAGAGATATTGAAAGATGAATAAACATGAATAACTCACAATGGCAAGTAAAGGAAATCACAACCATGGATGGGATGTGTAAAATGACGATGGGAGTAAATGAGGCAAGAGAGTGGCAGACACATAGGAAACGACACATACTGCATTGCACACCACAATTCTTGGTTTCACCCGCTACATCACCGTAAATTTTCCCAAGACTTATAAAACCTTCATATGCCGAAAGAACAGCCAAAACCATATATCTCGGCCGAAATTTTAGTTAAGAGAAGTTTTAGATACCAAGATATAATTTTGGTTTAGTGTATGAGTCCGGCCATGTTGGTGTCCCTCGATAGGGAACCAACATGGCGGCCAAATCACGAACACTGAAAATCACGTTTTATATTCCAAACAACCACTTCAATTGTTCCAATACCGATATTCCAGCACAATCTAATATTGTCGTTTGTTTTCTACAGGTCATGTGGATGGGGACCATCCTCTAAGACCTGACCCTACTACCCCTGAACACCTAATGAATTTATTGGGCAAAAAGTAAGTCATGACTCTACCCAACTGCCATTTTTGGTCTGGTCACTACCCTTTTGACCTGTTCTGTCATGAGGAGGACCTACTACCAGCTCAGACTCTTGCTCTTGGGATCTCTTAAGATAGCACCAATGGATCAAATCATCTCAGAATGAAATATACTTACCTGTATGTGTCGCCTGGACCAGAAGAAGGTCACCCATCTAGCACAGGATGGTGATGATCACCCCCTAGCACAGGATGGTGGATGATCAACCCACCTAGCACAGGATGCCGTGGATGATCACCCATCTAGCACAAGGATGGTGGATGATCACCCACCCTAGCACGGATGGTGGATGATCACCCACCTAGCAACACAGGATGGTGGATCATCACCCATCGCACATGATGTGGGCTGATTACCCATCTAGCACAGGATGGTGGGATGATCCCCATCGCATATGATGGTGGAATGATCACCCCATACCGCTCATAATGGTGGATGATTACCATCTAGGCACAGGATGGTGGGATGATCAGCCATCTATCACAGGATGGCGTTGGCTGATCACCCCATCTAGCACAGAATGGTGTGGGATGGATCATCCCATCTAGCACAAGCTTGTCGGATGATCACCCATCAGCACAAGATGGCGGTGGATCACACCATTCTAGCACAGGTTGCCTGTTGAATGATCACCGTCCCTGCTAGCAGTCTGATGGTCGATGACAGCCATCTAGGCAAAGAACGGTGGATGATCACCCATTCTAGCACAGGATGATGTTGGATGATCACCCATCTAGCACTACGGATGGTGCACAGTCGACCAAGCTCATTATCTGTGATGACCGTTGTTTTAATTTGCATGATTTACAGTAAATGTATGTGGCTTTAAAACATTCCCTCCGTATATTGCAATCAAGATTTTTCCGTAAATAATAAAACGTTTTTTTCATTAATGTGTTTGTTCTTACGACTTTCGATGCTGTGGACGGGGCGTTCAGCGCCATTAGATATCTGAACGCCGTCCACAGCATCGGGAAGTAGTAAGAAAAGCACAGTTACTGAAACAAAAAGTGTTATTATTTTACGAAAAATCTTGAAATACGGATGATGTTTTAAAGCCAACAAAAAAAAAATAAAAAAACCAATTTACTATAAATATGGCAAATTAAACAACGGTCCCTTCCAGATAATGAGCTTGGGCTCCCTGTGGGTGGTGTTGGATGATCACCCATCGCACATGAGGGTGGATGATCACCATGTTATGGTGTGGGATGATCACCCATCGCACAATGGTGTTGGATGATCACCCATCTAGCACAAAGGAGGGTGGATGATCACACCATGTACAACGAGGGATGGTGGTGATGATCAGCGCCATCTATCAGGGAGTGTGGGGTGATCACCCAACGCGCACATGTTGGTGGATGATCACCCATCGTAGCACAGGATGGTGGATGATCACCCATAGCGCACATGTTGGTGGATGATCCCGGCATCTAGGCACCGGATGGATCTTGGGATGCTCACCCATCCGCATCACATGTTGGGTGGATTGAATCACCCCATCTAGCACAGGATGGTGGTGATCATCACCACACCATCCTGGTGCACTCATGGGGTGATCATCCACCATCATGTGCTAGATGGGTGATCATCCACCACCATCCTGTGCTAGATGGGTGATCATCCACCAACATGTGCGATGGGTGATCATCCACCATCCTGTGCTAGATGGGTGATCATACGCCACCAACTGTGCGATGGGTGGATCAACCATGTGCTAGATGGATGTGATCCATCAACAATTAGTATCATCCTGTGCTAGATGGGTGATCATCCACCAACATGTGCGATGGGTGATCATCCACCATCCTGTGCTAGATGGGTGATCATTCCACCAAACATGTGCGTATGGGTGTATCACCCCACACTATCCTTTGCTAGATGGCTGATCATCCACCACCAAATCCTGTGCTACATTGGGTGATCATCCACCATCCTGTGCTAGATGGGTGATCATAGCCAACACCATGTGCGATGGGTGATCATCCCACACCCATCCTTGTGCTACATGGGTGAATCATCCACCATCATGTGCGATGGGTGATCATCCAACACCATCCACAGGGAGCCCAAGTCTCATTATCTGTGAAAGACCGTTGTTTAATTTGCATATTTATAGTAAATGTATGTGGCTTTAAAACATCCCTCCGTATTTCAAGATTTTTCGTAAATAAATAAAACTTTTTTTTTCACTAATGTGTTGTTCTTACTACTTTCGATGCTGTGACGGCGTTTCAGCTCTCTAATGGCGTTTGAAACGCCGTCACAGCATCGAAAGTAGTAAGAACAACACATTAGTGAAAAAACGTTTTATTATTTACGAAAAAATCTTGAAATACGGAGGGATGTTTTAAAGCCACATACATTTACTGGAAATATGCAAATTAAACAACGGTCTTCACAGATAATGAGCTTGGTCTCCCTGTGCACCATCCTGTGCTAGATGGGTGATCATCCAACATCATCCTGTGCTAGATGGGTGATCATCCACCGTTCTGTGCTAGATGGGTGTTCATCCACCATCAGCTGCTAGATGGGTGATCATTCAAACAGCACCCTGTGCTAGATGGGTTGATCATACCCGCCATCTTGTTGCTAGATGGTTGATCATCCGCCATCTTGTGCTAGATGGGTGATCATCCCACACCATTCTGTGCTAGATGGGTGATCATCCAAACGCCATCGCTGTGCTAGATGGCTGATCATCCACCATCCTGTGCTAGATGGGTAGATCTCATCCACCATCATGAGCGATGGGTGATCATCCACCATCATATGCGATGGGTGATCATCCACCATCCTGTGCTAGATGGGTAATCATCCACCATCATGTGCGATGGGTGATCATTCTACCATCATGTGCGATGGGTGATCACCATCCTGTGCTAGGTGGGTGATCATCCACCATCCTGTGCTAGATGGGTGATCATCCACCATCCTGTGCTAGATGGGTGATCATCCACCATCCCTAGTATGGGCTATGTGGCGTTGGGTGATCATCCACCATCCTGTGCTAGGTGGGTGAATCATCCACCATCCTGTGCTAGGTGGGTGATCCACCTTCTTCCATACACCATCCTGTGCTAGAGGTGATCATACAGTTAGTGGGTGATCATCCACCATACTGTGCTAGGTGGTTGTGATCATCCACCATCCTGTCTAGATGGGTGACCTTTTCTGTTCCAGGCGCCCATAGTTTCATTCTGAGTATCCATGCATCTTAAGAGATCCCAAGAGCAAGAGTCTGAGCTGGTAGTAGGTCCTCCCATGACGAACAGGTCAAAGGGTAGTGACCAGACAAAAATGGCAGTTGGGTAGAGTCATGACTTACTTTGCCAATAAATTCATTAGGTGTTCAGGGTAGTAGGGTCAGGTCTTAGAGGAGGTCCCATCACATGACCTGTAGAAACAAACGACAATATTAGATTGTGCTGAATATCGGTATGGAACAATTGAAGTGGTTGTTTGGAATATAAACGTGATTTTCAGTGTTCGTGATTTGGCCGCCATGTTGGTATCCCATCGAGGGACACCAACATGGCGGACTCATACACTAAACCAAATTATATCTTGGTATCTAAAAAACTTCTCTTAACTAAAATTTCGGCCGAGATATATGGTTTTGGCTGTTCTTTCGGCATATGAAGGTTTTATAAGTCTTGGGAAAATTTACGGCTTGCCTCATTTTACTCCCATCGTCATTTTACACATCCCATCCATGGTTGTGATTTCCTTTACTTGCCATTGTGAGTTATTCAATGTTTATTCATCTTTCAATATCTCTATTTGATCTAAGTACTTTGTACCTGCAGCATGTCTCCAGCAAGTATGCCATTGACTTGTACCATCAGTACCCAAAGCAGCAGCAATTGGTTCGCCAAACACAACTACACCTCTTTGTCTGGCATTTGTTATCACTTTAGCAGAACTTTTACTCATAACATGGACAACATATAGAGGGCAGTTTAACCTATAGACAGTAAACACATATGCCAATAAACAACCAATAGCAGCCATAAAACATCTAGGTTAACAAGACCTTGGTTGATTGATCTTTCTGAGTGTTTAGTTTTGACTGTGAATAGACCTCATTAGCTTGCCATTTCAGATCTCTTGGGAGATCTTTCTTTGTTCAAAGTATTTTCATATCAATGTGTTTGTTCATGCGTCAACACGAAAGAAAGTAATTTATGCTCTAGGGTATAGTCACATGGTGTGACATGGGACAACATTGAAGCAAGCTGAAGAGGTGTGTTGTTGATCTTTGAGACAGCAAAACATGTCTATATGAAACAGCTGAATCCCAATTATGGTAGACAGTTATTAAGTAAGCTGATATATCACCTTACTGGCAAATGAATTGAGCTCACATAAAGATCCTAAACAAATGCTAAAAATAGGTTAACATTTCATGACTACCATCACAAATTTAAGCACTGAGGTCTCACCATCATTGCACTAACGCACACTAAACGCATCATTGCATAAGCACAACGCACCGTAGCACTAATGCACCATAGCTCTAACGCACCCATAGCACTAACGCACCGTAGCACAAACGCACCGTAGCACTAACGCACCGTAGCACTAACGCACCGTAGCACTAACGCACCGTAGCACTAACGCACCGTAGCACTAACGCGCACCGTAGCACTAACGCACCGTAGCACTAACGCATCGTAGCACTAACGCATTGTAAGCACTAACGCACCGTAGCACTAAACGCACTAACGCACTGTACGCACCGCACTAGCACTAACGCACCGTAGCACTAACGCATCATCGTAGCACTAACGCACCGTAGCACTAAACCGTAGCACTAACGCACCGTAGCACTAACGCATTGTAGCACTAACGCACCGTAGCACTAACGCACCGTAGCACTAACGCACCGTAGCACTAAACGCACCGTAGCACTAACGCACCGTAGCACTAACGCACCGTAGCACTAACGCACCGTAGCACTAACGCATTGTAGCACTAACGCACCGTAGCACTAACGCACTGTAGCACTAACGCACCGTAGCACTAACGCATCGTAGCACTAACGCACCGTAGTAACGCACTAGCACGCATTGTAGCACTAACGCACCGTAGCACTAACGCACTGTAGCACTAAACGCACCGTAGCACTAACGCATCATAGCACTAACGCACCGTAGCACTAACGCATAAGCACCTAGCACTAACGCACCGTAGCACTAACGCACCGTAGCACTAAACGCACTAACGCACCGTAGCACACTAACGCACCGTAGCACTAACGCACCGTAGCACTAACGCACCGTAGCACTAACGCATCGCATCATAGCACTAACGCATTGTAGCACTAACGCACCGCACTAAGCACTAACGCACTAGTAGCACTAACGCACCGTAGCACTAACGCATCACTAGCACTAACTAACCGTAGCACTAACGCATTGTAGCACTACCGCATGTAGCACTAACGCACCGTAGCACTAACGCACCGTAGCACTAACGCACGTAGCACTAACGCACCGTAGCACTAACGCATTGTAGCACTAAACGCACCGTAGCACTAACGCACCGTAGCACTACTGTAGCACTCGTAGCACTAACGCGTAGCACTAACGCACCGTAGCACTAACGCACTGTAGCACTAACGCACGTAGCACTAACGCACCGTAGCACTAACGCACCGTAGCACTAACGCATCGTAGCACTAACGCACCGTAGCACTAACGCACCGTAGCACTAACGCACTGTAGCACTAACGCACTAGCACTAACGCACCGTAGCACTAACGCATCAGCACTAGCACTAACGCACGTAGCACTAACGCATCAGCAATAACGCACCGTATAGCACTAACGCACCGTAGCACTAACGCATCATAGCACTAACGCACCGTAGCACTAAACGTAGCACTGTAGCACCGTAGCTTCAGTACTACGGTGCTTCAGTGCTACGGTGCTTCAGTGCTACGGTGCTTCAGTGCTACGGTGCTTCAGTGCTACGGTGCTTCAGTACTACGGTGCTTCAGTGCTACGGTGCTTCAGTGCTACGGTGCTTCAGTGCTACAATGCTTCAGTGCTACGGTGCTTCAGTACTACGGTGCTTCAGTGCTACGGTGCTGCTTCACGGTGCTACGGTGCTTCAGTGCTTCAGTGTGATTCAGTGCTACGGTGCTTCAGTTTGCTTCAGTGCTACGGTGCTTCAGTGACTACGGTGCTTCAGTACTACGGTGCTTCAGTGCTACGGTGCTTCAGTGCTACAATGCTTCAGTGCTACGATTCTTCAGTGCTACGATTTAGTGCTACGGTGCTTCAGTGCTACAATGCTTCAGTGCTACGATTCTTCAGTGCTACGATTATTCAGTACTACGGTGCTTCAGTACTACGGTGCTTCAGTGCTACAATGCTTCAGTGCTACGGTGCTTCAGTGCTACGATTCTTCAGTACTACGGTGCTTCAGTGCTACGGTGCTTCAGTGATACGGTGCTTCAGTACTACGATTCTTCAGTGCTACGATTCTTCAGTACTACGGTGCTTCAGTGCTACGGTGCTTCAGTGCTACGGTGCTTCAGTGCTACGATTCTTCAGTGCTACGATTCTTCAGTACTACGGTGCTTCAGTGCTACGGTGCTTCAGTGATACGGTGCTTCAGTGCTACGATTCTTCAGTACTACGGTGTACTACGGTGCTTCAGTGCTACGGTGCTTCAGTGCTACAATGCTTCAGTGCTACGATTCTTCAGTACTACGGTGCTTCAGTGCTACGGTGCTTACATACATACATAAACTTTATTTAAACACGGAATCTCTTCATTACAAGAAAAAAATGCTCTTCCAGAGAGCCGTGACATCTAAAAAACCTCAGTGCTACGGTGCTTCAGTGCTACGGTGCTTCAGTGCTACGGTGCTTCAGTGCTACGGTGCTTCAGTGCTACGGTGCTTCAGTGCTACGGTGCTTCAGTACTACGGTGCTTCAATGCTACAATGCCATATTAGAATACACTCATTTCGATAAAGTTAGTCACCCGAAAAGCTTCAAATGTGAGACCAAGGACCATGGGTACATACATTTTAACCAACCCAGGATCCTCATCGGTCTCACCTTCGAAGCCTTAAGGGTGACTAACTTTATCTACTTCAAAAAACGTCGCGTAACAAGCATCAAGCCAAGACCGAAATGAACGCTGGTTTTTTGTTGGAAGTTAATAAAATCAGACCTATTTTCTATGGAACAAAGTGCGATATGCAAACAAGCACATGGAAATCTTCACATTTTGTAATTAGTCCTGAAACAATTGTGATTTAAATAATTGTCAGCACATAACCATCACTTTGGTCTTGGCTTGACGCTTGTTGCTTAAAATCACGTTAAAAAAAATATTAGGTGTATAACACATGAGACCTCAGTCATAAATTAATAATAATAATAATAGTAGTTTTTTGACTGACCACTCTTCTACTTTTCATTCGGCGATAGACCGATGAAAATGACTTTTGCACCAGTTAACGGGCAAAGAGGGAAATGTAGAATTATGTCAGCTCGATAAGGGTTTCCTTGGCAACGATAAACAAAGATCATTATTATTATCGTTGAAATCAGTTTTTCTAAAATATCTCAAGATTTTGATGAGCTCTAGACTAGCGACTATATGCATGGTAAACTACATGCTAAGGCAACGTAGCTGAGACATAATTCAAACTTTTTGATCAGAGCGATTTTGAATAATTCACATAAACATTCTTTATGCGTATTATTCAAAATCGCTCTGATCAAAAAGTTTGAATTCTGTCTCAGCTACGTTGCCTTAGCATGTAGTTTATCACGTATATAACAAACAAGCTGGAATAGTCCTATTTACCTTTATATATATTTCTTTGTATGACAGCGCTTAGAACAGTCCTGTATATAGGCGCTATACAAGCAATTATTATTATTATTATTATTATAAAGTCGCTAGTCTAGAGCTCATCGAAATCTTGAGATATTTTAGAAAAACTGATTTCAACGATCTTTGTTTATCGTTGCCAAGGAAACCTCGATCGAGCTGAAATTGACATAATTCTAAATTTCCATCTTTGCCCGATAACTGGTGCAAAAGTCGTTTTGATCGGTCAGGGATAAGTCTATCAATTCGCCAAATGAACAGTAGAAGTGTGGTCAGTTAAAAACTACTTCGAGCCACCTTTTAAAAGCATCGTTAAATAAACAAAGTCAAATTTTTGGCCCTGCAGTACAACCATGTAATAGTACTATTCCAGCAAAGGACTATAATAATTTATTATCTTAAAAACTGACCTGATTGGCTATGGTGATAGCTCGCTGTGTTGCTTCAGCTTCTACTTCTTCAGGACGACACATTTCATGACCTTCAGGACCGGTAATACCCATTTCTATCATTCTCTTAGCACCCTAAACAGCAAACAAGCACAAAAAGTAAGCAACATTTGCACATGTACCACAGTGTAGTTATAATAATAGCATTTATTTAAACATGTGTGATCGTTTAGAATATACTAAACTAAACCTGCAAACCCCGCCCCTGCAAACAACGAATGAACACCCCTAACTCCAATATTGACTAATGTAGTTAAACAGCTATCAAGCATAGAGTAAGCTGCATGTACTAGTTATAAACAGCTATCAAGCATAGAGTAAGCTGCATGTACTGTTATAAACAGCTATCAAGCATAGAGTAAGCTGCATGTACTAGTTATAAACAGTTATCAAGCATAGAGTAAGCTGCATGTACTAGTTATAAACAGTTATCAAGCATAGAGTAAGCTGCATGTACTAGTTATAAACAGCTATCAAGCATAGAGTAAGCTGCATGTACTAGTTATAAACAGCTATCAAGCATAGAGTAAGCTGCATGTACTAGTTATAAACATCTATCAAGCATAGAGTAAGCTGCATGTACTAGTTATAAACAGCTATCAAGCATAGAGTAAGCTGCATGTACTAGTTATAAACAGCTATCAAGCATAGAGTAAGCTGCATGTACTAGTTATAAACAGCTATCAAGCATAGAGTAAGCTGCATGTACTAGTTATAAACAGCTATCAAGCATAGAGTAAGCTGCATGTACTAGTTATAAACAGCTATCAAGCATAGAGTAAGCTGCATGTACTAGTTATAAAACAGCTATCACTAGTTATAACAACAGCATCAAGCATAGAGTAAGCTGCATGTACTAGTTATAAACAGCTATCAAGCATAGAGTAAGCTGCATGTACTAGTTATAAACAGCTATCAAGCATAGAGTAAGCTGCATGTACTAGTTATAAACAGCTATCAAGCATAGAAAGTAAACTATAAATGTAATTATCAAATTAATGAATAATTAATGAGCAAAATACAATAGAAATCATAAGCGCCTTCGTCTTGTGATTGTATATCTCATACAACACGGGCACTCATATTGTATCTATTACTAATAAATTAATAAATGTAGATACATGTACATGTTGATACACACTATACCTCAGCAATGAGATCACCATTTTCTGCATGAACTTGTGCGAGGGCACCAATTTCCTTACATCTCTTGTAGCACTGAATCATCTGTTCAACAAGAAATCAACACTTTCAATGTAAATCAAGGAACACATAATATTATTAATCAAATTCATGAATAATTCATGAGGGAAATACAATAGAAATCATAAGCGTAGCAGACATCTGTAAATCGGATACAGAATCGTCCTCATTTGCATTCAACTTTAACTTGGATTTTCTTGGCCAAACTGTTTCCTATCATCCAAATTACAGTAAAACATCCACTTATACGTCGTTGGATTCGATAAGTCAGATACAATATTCGTGTCTACGGCTCGAGTTTGTAAATCCCATACAGATCGGCCGCTCATATTGTATCTATTACTTAACAAATAGAAGATGGCTTTCTATGTTCATACAAAAATGATGCACGCCTGAGCTCTTGAAATGCTAGCAAGTGGATGCAGCTGCATTTCAAGAGCTCAGAAGTGCATCATTTTTGTATAGAACATATAGAAAGCCATCTTCTATTTATTTTAAAATTGATATAAAAAGTCGAAAATGATTTCACTGGAAAAGACCAACATTCTGAAGTTGTTGTAAACGTTCGAGTTAATTATTCAACATGAGTTTATGGAAATTAGATGATGACATTCCAGCGTGCAGCAAGCGCGCTTCAACTAAATTTTTATTCAAAAACACAACAGAATCCCCAACTCTCTTGCCATTTTGTTCACCATTCTTGTTCTTTTTTGATCAAAAATCCATAGTTTCGGTGTATCGCAATGTTTTCAACACCAAAGTCGAGGAAACGTTTGATTCTATAAGATTGTTTTAGCTATTCAGTTTGAACCTAAAGCTCACAGCCGTGCACCATAAAAAGTTTGCAATTTGATTGGTAGCTAGGCGTGCACCATACAAAATGGTACAGTCTAGCATCCAATGAAATTGCGCATTCTTAGGATGTTACCAATGTTTATATTATAAAACTGAATAGCTCATGGTGACCATAATGGTAGAGTGATTCCAATAAACCTGGGCACTACTAATTAGCTGTCAGTGTTTATTAGATGCAAAGAGACAAAAGTAAACAATAGAGTGAGTGTCAAATAGTGGGTATTGGTGTAGTTAGTAATGCCCAGGTTTATTGGAATCCCTAAATTTAGATTTCACTACAAGCAATTCTAGACTCTCCTAAAGGATTGGTGAACGCCTAGCGTGCATCTGTCGAGTTTTAGATGCACGCGGGAGGTTGCTAAGCACGAAAGAAGCGAAAGAGTCGCACGAGGCGAAGCCGAGTGCGACTCTAGCTTCTTGAGTGCTTAGCAACCGACCAAGTGCATCTAAAACTCGACAGATGCACGCTAGGCGTTCACCAATCCTTTTATAACATAGCCACAATCAAATGTTAGATAATTATTTGTTTATTTTATTTTAGAAAACTAACTTTCTTGGCCGATCGCGCGGCTTACATACCGACGTAAAGAAAAAGCTCAATAAGTTAATTATAAAACGGCAAATGAACACCACATGTTCGGTCATTTTTATATTAGTTCGAACTCTGAATGAAATCGAAATAAGTACAAAGTTTTTAAAGTAAATAAGCTTACATTACAAAAGTTTTTGAATACATCTGATTGTTGTACTTGACCGTTGAGCTTACTTGCGATTTGAGCTAAAATTCTTTGCAAGTTTTCGGCAAAGAAACAGGTTGTTTTGAACGATGGGACAAATTGAATCCTCTTTGAAATCCATTAACATTTCTTGTAGACGTTTTGAGATCCCTTTTTCATTTGCTAGTTTGGAGATGGTTGAGAATTCGACGTTTGCACGTTTCCCAAGCTTCAATCATCGACTGTGTACAGTAAGACTTACTTACAGTTGTGTAGTTTGGACTCAGTCGAAAACGAGTATTGTAGTCTTGTAGTCAATTTCAGTTCATTTCAATGGCCACATTGAGCTGTAGCGAATCAGAATATGGTGATTTTGAGCCAGTGTTTTCTACAGATTGATTTTGGTAAACCCTGCAGCTTCACTCGAGTCTTGTTGAATCACAACGAAGCGACATTACAAACACCAAAACTTCAGAATTTCCACATCTTTTTCTCCGATATTTGAAATATGCCGTGGCACTTGACTTCTTCTTAGAATGATAAAGCGTAATTCCTTTAAATGCATTGTTTTCCTGTCTCTTTTGAGGTTCATTTCGCTCTTTGAAGCGTCTTTCAGTTCATGAAACTATTTGAACAACAAAGTTGGCAAGTGATTTTCCATGACGTCATTAGCGTGCACCGTGGAGAATTGGTGCACGCTCTATTAGCCAATCAGAGCGCGCGTTATATGTTAGATATGTTATAAAATACAATCATGAAATTTAAAAATGTATGGCTTCAATTCACCAACATATGTAGACTATTGTTGGAAAGTACAGACTGAGGCAAAATGAATTGATACACAGTATCCCTTTGAAACTTGTGAGATTAGTGCAATTTATTTGAAACTCCAGTGCAAAAAGTTGAAATACTTATAAACTTATAAACCTTGAGTTTTGAAAAGACAAGATTTTAGCAAAACACCAATTTTTGATCATAAAAGAACAAGAATGGTGAAAGAAATGGCAAGAAAATTGAGGAGTATGTTGTGTTTTTGAATACAATTTTATTTGAAGTGTGTACTATTGATGCCATCATCAATCCATTTGTGTTTTCAGTATCTTGATTCAGTATTTTGTCACGTTATTGGACTAATTCTTCATCATTTTACACCAGCCATTTTTACTCTTTCACACTCAAACCTGACAAACCGGTATAAAGGAGTATTTGTACCAGGCCTACTGACGCAATATTGTAACTTGTCGGTGTATACATGTAGTTGGAAAATTATGTTAGCCTATTTAAATTTGTTTGTATTAACGTTTGTGACTTTGATGAATTACCTTGTTATTTCGCTTCAATAAACACCAATCAAAACTGATAACCAAGTATTATAAATAGCTGTTGGCAGGGACTCCTGCAGATCTTACGTACAGTAGGCTCAGAAAATCATCGCCAGCCCGCAAGATCGAGATTGCAAGATCGAGAGTGCCCGGGAAAACACAACCGCATGTACATGTACATGTTTAAGGATCCTTTTTATTTAGGCTGTTTTGTAAGTAGTTTTTAAATTAGATTTTAAGTTTATATTATTGTTATATTTAGATTAATGTTCACATTATTATATTTAGATTATTATATTATATTTATTTTACTCATTGTAAAGCGCCATTGGGCTATAAGGAAATGGCGCTATATAAATTTTTGATTATTATTATTATTATTATTATTACACAGGGACTCCGTCATGATTAGTGGTATATATAATAGTTCAATTAAAATTATTATTTATATATATAACAAAATAATAAAAAAGTTGAGCAAGTATAACCTTGGGGTGGTGCCTGAAATGACCAAGATATACATGTACATTGTATGTGTGATTGCATTCATTTTTTGTTTCGTTTTATTTGTTGTTTCTTGGTTCAAAACATCATTAACGCATGTACAAAGACTGATCAATGGGCTGAATCTAGTGTCTAGTAGAGGGTCATCAGAGTAACTTAAGATCGTTACTGGGATGACTGGACCCAGTATCCTGATGAGTGTAAGGGGCAAAACCTTATGAATAGCAATGAGGGATATATAGAACTCCTTCATGCATGGAATTTATACTCCCTCATTATATAGTTTATGATTTAGTTCTAATATTTCGTTGTTCTATTCATGAATGAGGGATGGCATTACAGTGTATCAAACAACAAACATAATTACCTCTGCATCGTCTATCATCATAACATCTTTGTAAGCCATAAAAGTCTTGAAAGAATTGATACCTACAAGAACAACAGCATGGATGACTACATTGTATATCATTGGGGAAAAAAAAACATTGTACAGGTACGTACTAACTTCTCATCCATCCATTCTCAGACATCCATTCACTCATTTATTTATAATCAAAATAATAACAATTATTGCTTAACCCTTTGACTCCCACGGTGCCTGAAACTGCCCGTAAAAATCGATACTGCTTTGAAAAATTCTAACTTTCTGAATTTTCATAACATCGATCTCATGGATAGTTATTAGTGACAACTACAAGTTTACAAGATACAAATGTAACTCTTCAAAATTTAACCTCAAGTAAACTGACTTACAGGTCCAATTTCTGGGCATTAGTTCAATTTGTTTTTCATAGAAATCAAAAATGCGCATCTGTGACGTCATTTCACCACCATGAAAATTAGCGAAATTGGACTTAGATTTTCTTCCAAAATACATCATAATTGTGAAACAAAACGCCACTTTCTCAGTAAACTTCCATCTCTCTTCTTGATTTATTCGTGAATTTTTCCCTGTCTCTTTCAAAACTCGCCAAGCAACAGCCATTTCAATTTGACTACTTCAGGATCCCTGTTTTTTTTCCCCAACAGACGACCGATAAGCATGTTGGGTAATCATGGAACAATGTGCAAGCAACTGGCGACATACAATAGTTTATTTTGTACCACAGTTTTCTCAACTTATTTTACAAGTACAGTGGACCCCGCCTAACGGACACCCTGGTATAACGGACAGTTTTATAGGTCCCGGCGGAATTAAAGGTGATACATTTTCTGTTAAAAAGACCCCGCTATAACGGACACCCCAGGCGTTATTTATAACGGACACTTTCTCTGGTCCCTTCGGTGTCCGTTATAACGGGGTTCCACTGTAGGTATAAATATATAACATGCACATTTGTTAATATAAAAATAAATCCTATTTACAGATAATTTATTGTACGTATAAAGGTGCATAATGATATACACCTATTTCAAAAAAGGTTGTCGAGGACATCAGTCCATAGGCAATAGGTCGTTCCAAGACCGAACTGCATTATGGTAACAGATTGAATAACTAAAACGGTATGAAAGCCTGTATGATATCGTACCTATTTCAATGTCAACAGGCCAAGACACATTTTGAATCAAATTTTATGAAATATTTCTGGCATACATGCAATTCAAGCTGTTACCATAATGCAGTTCGGTCTTGCAACGACCTATAACCTATTGCCTATCGACTCATGTCCTCGACAACCTATTTTGAAATAGGTGTATACGTCATGTAGCTACATGTAATTGCATAATATTATTGTTGTCGGGTTGAAAATCATAAATCATAGAAGCTGAGACCGCAAGGATGGATGGGAAATCAGGTCATGACCTGCATTACAGGCAGATATATTCAATGTTCTCGTAGTTTTGAAAATATATGAGCTATTTAACTAAGATCCTACAAGTCTGGATAAAAAGGTCGATCATTTGACAGTGCTATTTGAGAGTTTTAATTTCCCAGAATTCCTTTTGGTCATAACTTTCATGATTTTCAACCCGACAACGATTATGCAATTAGCTACATACAAGAATAATGAGGAGAGATAAGTCAATTCAATTCAAAGCAATTCCAGCTTTATGAAGTTTTTTTAAAGTCTTTCATCACCCGGACCTACAGGCAAAACCAGGGCGGGAGAGAGAGGGCGGGGAAACGAGCACGGCCGCGCAATCTATGTGTGATGCAGGAGACTGGGACGAATATAAAACAAAATGTCGGACATCGGACGAGTGGATTTCTTGGCTTTCGGCAGATGATGACGAGGAATTGATAGCAAGTACAGAGTTAAGGGTGGACTAACATATTTATTTCGACTGTTCCTAAGGAAATTTTGAAACCTCAAAAAAATCGTAAAATTCAAAGAGAAGAGAAGGGACTTATAGGAAGTGATTGTAAGGGAGAAAGCTTTGTCAGAGCATGACGTCACCAAATTACGTCACAATGACGTCATCAAAACAGAAAACGCTCTTTTTTTCCAAGGATTTATAAGATACTGTAAATCTATGATTATACACTTGTTCTACAACACAAGGAGCAGACAACTGAGCATGGATTTGGTATTTAATTTTTATGGACGTTTTTCGAGCTGTTTTTAAGAATTAAATTCCATAACTTGTCATATTGTCTTTAGTTTTTAAAAAGCATGCTATGCTCAGCAATGTTGACTAGGTCGTTGTTGATATTCTAGGTTAGAAAAAAATAACCCTCAGTGAACGTGCTCGAACATTTTGAAGGTTTTTGAAAACGAGAATATGCACATGCGCAGTGAAGTCTTGTTAAATTTACCGTTCTTTTTCAGCATTGAATTGATGGATTTCGGAAAAGAATCCTACGAAAATGTTTAGACAGTTCTCTATCCTGTCATTTGGCATGAAAATTATTATGCAACAAAGACGTTTTGATTTTCCTGTTGTACCCAAGCAGGAGATGCGCGAATTGTATGACTTTCAATTCATAAATTGTATGCTTGCTCATTTCTGCTAAAACAAAATTTAAAACCCCTAGAGAGAAGTAGGATGTTTAACAAGGCTATAAAATATCAAAATTTCAGAAAAAAATCCTCAACAAAGCTAAAGAATTGAAGACATGTAAAACCCCATAGCAACGCGGTTGCGTAGTAACGAAATATGTTAGTCCACCCTTAACAGAAGTTAACAGAAGTTAACAGAAGTTAACATGTTGACTCAAATGGACAGTGAAGCTAACGAAAGACCTAGTGATATATATTTTGCCAATATTATGCTGTCTAATCTAAATGAAGTGCTACTTCGGCTTGCAGATAATTTTAGCGATGAATCCCAACGAAAAGCTTTCAAGGAAGCTTATTTTGCCAGAGCTTTGAGCTCCGTGGTGAGTGAAAAACATAACGCAACTGCAACTGATGATTTGTTAGCTAGGTTCCATTGGATGGTTTTTCAAGGAATGTCATACTTGTCCTAAACTGGCAAACAACAAAAAGAATGCTAAGGCAAGAAGTATCGAAATAGAGTGTTATTTTAATAGGGAAAGATTTAATGTTCTTAAATTTGGACCTTTACAGTGCGACTACACCAACCAAGGCCACCCAAACAAATTTGTATGATGAAAATTTGTTTGGGTGGCCTTGGTTGGTGTAGTCGCACTGTAAAGGTCCAAATTTAAGAACATTAAATCTTTTCCCTATTAAAATAACACTCTATTTCGATACTTCTTGCCTTAGCATTCTTTTTGTTGTTTGCCAGTTTAGGACAAGTATGACATTCCTTGAAAAACCATCCAATGGAACCTAGCTAACAAATCATCAGTTGCAGTTGCGTTATGTTTTTCACTCACCACGGAGCTCAAAGCTCTGGCAAAATAAGCTTCCTTGAAAGCTTTTCGTTGGGATTCATCGCTAAAATTATCTGCAAGCCGAAGTAGCACTTCATTTAGATTAGACAGCATAATATTGGCAAAATATATATCACTAGGTCTTTCGTTAGCTTCACTGTCCATTTGAGTCAACATGTTAACTTCTGTTAACTTCTGTTAACTTCTGTTAAGGGTGGACTAACATATTTCGTTACTACGCAACCGCGTTGCTATGGGGTTTTACATGTCTTCAATTCTTTAGCTTTGTTGAGGATTTTTTTTCTGAAATTTTGATATTTTATAGCCTTGTTAAACATCCTACTTCTCTCTAGGGGTTTTAAAATTTTGTTTTAGCAGAAATGAGCAAGCATACAATTTTATGAATTGAAAGTCATACAATTCGCGCATCTCCTGCTTGGGTACAACAGGAAAATCAAAACGTCTTTGTTGCATAATAATTTTCATGCCAAATGACAGGATAGAGAACTGTCTAAACATTTTCGTAGGATTCTTTTCCGAAATCCATCAATTCAATGCTGAAAAAGAACGGTAAATTTTAACAAGACTTCACTGCGCATGTGCATATTCTCGTTTTCAAAAACCTTCAAAATGTTCGAGCACGTTCACTGAGGGTTATTTTTTTCTAACCTAGAATATCAACAACGACCTAGTCAACATTGCTGAGCATAGCATGCTTTTTAAAAACTAAAGACAATATGACAAGTTATGGAATTTAATTCTTAAAAACAGCTCGAAAAAACGTCCATAAAAATTAAATACCAAATCCATGCTCAGTTGTCTGCTCCTTGTGTTGTAGAACAAGTGTATAATCATAGATTTACAGTATCTTATAAATCCTTGGAAAAAAAGAGCGTTTTCTGTTTTGATGACGTCATTGTGACGTAATTTGGTGACGTCATGCTCTGACAAAGCTTTCTCCCTTACAATCACTTCCTATAAGTCCCTTCTCTTCTCTTTGAATTTTACGATTTTTTTGAGGTTTCAAAATTTCCTTAGGAACAGTCGAAATAAATATGTTAGTCCACCCTTAACTCTGTACTTGCTATCAATTCCTCGTCATCATCTGCCGAAAGCCAAGAAATCCACTCGTCCGATGTCCGACATTTTGTTTTATATTCGGTCCCAGTCTCCTGCATCACACATAGATTGCGCGGCCGTGCTCGTTTCCCCGCCCTCTCTCTCTCCCCCCCTGGTTTTGCCTGTAGGTCCGGGTGATGAAAGACTTTAAAAAAACTTCATAAAGCTGGAATTGCTTTGAATTGAATTGACTTATCTCTCCTCATTATTCTTGTATGTAGCTAATTGCATAATCGTTGTCGGGTTGAAAATCATGAAAGTTATGACCAAAAGGAATTCTGGGAAATTAAAACTCTCAAATAGCACTGTCAAATGATCGACCTTTTTATCCAGACTTGTAGGATCTTAGTTAAATAGCTCATATATTTTCAAAACTACGAGAACATTGAATATATCTGCCTGTAATGCAGGTCATGACCTGATTTCCCATCCATCCTTGCGGTCTCAGCTTCTATGATTTATGATTTTCAACCCGACAACAATAATATTATGCAATTACATGTAGCTACATGACGTATACACCTATTTCAAAATAGGTTGTCGAGGACATGAGTCGATAGGCAATAGGTTATAGGTCGTTGCAAGACCGAACTGCATTATGGTAACAGCTTGAATTGCATGTATGCCAGAAATATTTCATAAAATTTGATTCAAAATGTGTCTTGGCCTGTTGACATTGAAATAGGTACGATATCATACAGGCTTTCATACCGTTTTAGTTATTCAATCTGTTACCATAATGCAGTTCGGTCTTGGAACGACGACCTATTGCCTATGGACTGATGTCCTCGACAACCTTTTTTGAAATAGGTGTATATCATTATGCACCTTTATACGTACAATAAATTATCTGTAAATAGGATTTATTTTTATATTAACAAATGTGCATGTTATATATTTATACCTACAGTGGAACCCCGTTATAACGGACACCGAAGGGACCAGAGAAAGTGTCCGTTATAAATAACGCCTGGGGTGTCCGTTATAGCGGGGTCTTTTTAACAGAAAATGTATCACCTTTAATTCCGCCGGGACCTATAAAAACTGTCCGTTATACCAGGGTGTCCGTTAGGCGGGGTTCCACTGTACTTGTAAAATAAGTTGAGAAAACTGTGGTACAAAATAAACTATTGTATGTCGCCAGTTGCTTGCACATTGTTCCATGATTACCCAACATGCTTATCGGTCGTCTGTTGGGGAAAAAAAACAGGGATCCTGAAGTAGTCAAATTGAAATGGCTGTTGCTTGGCGAGTTTTTGAAAGAGACAGGGAAAAATTCACGAATAAATCAAGAAGAGAGATGGAAGTTTACTGAGAAAGTGGCGTTTTGTTTCACAATTATGATGTATTTTGGAAGAAAATCTAAGTCCAATTTCGCTAATTTTCATGGTGGTGAAATGACGTCACAGATGCGCATTTTTGATTTCTATGAAAAACAAATTGAACTAATGCCCAGAAATTGGACCTGTAAGTCAGTTTACTTGAGGTTAAATTTTGAAGAGTTACATTTGTATCTTGTAAACTTGTAGTTGTCACTAATAACTATCCATGAGATCGATGTTATGAAAATTCAGAAAGTTAGAATTTTTCAAAAGCAGTATCGATTTTTACGGGCAGTTTCAGGCACCGTGGGAGTCAAAGGGTTAAGCAATAATTGTTATTATTTTGATTATAAATAAATGAGTGAATGGATGTCTGAGAATGGATGGATGAGAAGTTAGTACGTACCTGTACAATGTTTTTTTTTCCCCAATGATATACAATGTAGTCATCCATGCTGTTGTTCTTGTAGGTATCAATTCTTTCAAGACTTTTATGGCTTACAAAGATGTTATGATGATAGACGATGCAGAGGTAATTATGTTTGTTGTTTGATACACTGTAATGCCATCCCTCATTCATGAATAGAACAACGAAATATTAGAACTAAATCATAAACTATATAATGAGGGAGTATAAATTCCATGCATGAAGGAGTTCTATATATCCCTCATTGCTATTCATAAGGTTTTGCCCCTTACACTCATCAGGATACTGGGTCCAGTCATCCCAGTAACGATCTTAAGTTACTCTGATGACCCTCTACTAGACACTAGATTCAGCCCATTGATCAGTCTTTGTACATGCGTTAATGATGTTTTGAACCAAGAAACAACAAATAAAACGAAACAAAAAATGAATGCAATCACACATACAATGTACATGTATATCTTGGTCATTTCAGGCACCACCCAAGGTTATACTTGCTCAACTTTTTTATTATTTTGTTATATATATAATAATAATTTTAATTGAACTATTATATATACCACTAATCATGACGGAGTCCCTGTGTAATAATAATAATAATAATAATAATCAAAAATTTATATAGCGCCATTTCCTTATAGCCCAATGGCGCTTTACAATGAGTAAAATAAATATAATATAATAATCTAAATATAATAATGTGAACATTAATCTAAATATAACAATAATATAAACTTAAAATCTAATTTAAAAACTACTTACAAAACAGCCTAAATAAAAAGGATCCTTAAACATGTACATGTACATGCGGTTGTGTTTTCCCGGGCACTCTCGATCTTGCAATCTCGATCTTGCGGGCTGGCGATGATTTTCTGAGCCTACTGTACGTAAGATCTGCAGGAGTCCCTGCCAACAGCTATTTATAATACTTGGTTATCAGTTTTGATTGGTGTTTATTGAAGCGAAATAACAAGGTAATTCATCAAAGTCACAAACGTTAATACAAACAAATTTAAATAGGCTAACATAATTTTCCAACTACATGTATACACCGACAAGTTACAATATTGCGTCAGTAGGCCTGGTACAAATACTCCTTTATACCGGTTTGTCAGGTTTGAGTGTGAAAGAGTAAAAATGGCTGGTGTAAAATGATGAAGAATTAGTCCAATAACGTGACAAAATACTGAATCAAGATACTGAAAACACAAATGGATTGATGATGGCATCAATAGTACACACTTCAAATAAAATTGTATTCAAAAACACAACATACTCCTCAATTTTCTTGCCATTTCTTTCACCATTCTTGTTCTTTTATGATCAAAAATTGGTGTTTTGCTAAAATCTTGTCTTTTCAAAACTCAAGGTTTATAAGTTTATAAGTATTTCAACTTTTTGCACTGGAGTTTCAAATAAATTGCACTAATCTCACAAGTTTCAAAGGGATACTGTGTATCAATTCATTTTGCCTCAGTCTGTACTTTCCAACAATAGTCTACATATGTTGGTGAATTGAAGCCATACATTTTTAAATTTCATGATTGTATTTTATAACATATCTAACATATAACGCGCGCTCTGATTGGCTAATAGAGCGTGCACCAATTCTCCACGGTGCACGCTAATGACGTCATGGAAAATCACTTGCCAACTTTGTTGTTCAAATAGTTTCATGAACTGAAAGACGCTTCAAAGAGCGAAATGAACCTCAAAAGAGACAGGAAAACAATGCATTTAAAGGAATTACGCTTTATCATTCTAAGAAGAAGTCAAGTGCCACGGCATATTTCAAATATCGGAGAAAAAGATGTGGAAATTCTGAAGTTTTGGTGTTTGTAATGTCGCTTCGTTGTGATTCAACAAGACTCGAGTGAAGCTGCAGGGTTTACCAAAATCAATCTGTAGAAAACACTGGCTCAAAATCACCATATTCTGATTCGCTACAGCTCAATGTGGCCATTGAAATGAACTGAAATTGACTACAAGACTACAATACTCGTTTTCGACTGAGTCCAAACTACACAACTGTAAGTAAGTCTTACTGTACACAGTCGATGATTGAAGCTTGGGAAACGTGCAAACGTCGAATTCTCAACCATCTCCAAACTAGCAAATGAAAAAGGGATCTCAAAACGTCTACAAGAAATGTTAATGGATTTCAAAGAGGATTCAATTTGTCCCATCGTTCAAAAACAACCTGTTTCTTTGCCGAAAACTTGCAAAGAATTTTAGCTCAAATCGCAAGTAAGCTCAACGGTCAAGTACAACAATCAGATGTATTCAAAAACTTTTGTAATGTAAGCTTATTTACTTTAAAAACTTTGTACTTATTTCGATTTCATTCAGAGTTCGAACTAATATAAAAATGACCGAACATGTGGTGTTCATTTGCCGTTTTATAATTAACTTATTGAGCTTTTTCTTTACGTCGGTATGTAAGCCGCGCGATCGGCCAAGAAAGTTAGTTTTCTAAAATAAAATAAACAAATAATTATCTAACATTTGATTGTGGCTATGTTATAAAAGGATTGGTGAACGCCTAGCGTGCATCTGTCGAGTTTTAGATGCACTTGGTCGGTTGCTAAGCACTCAAGAAGCTAGAGTCGCACTCGGCTTCGCCTCGTGCGACTCTTTCGCTTCTTTCGTGCTTAGCAACCTCCCGCGTGCATCTAAAACTCGACAGATGCACGCTAGGCGTTCACCAATCCTTTAGGAGAGTCTAGAATTGCTTGTAGTGAAATCTAAATTTAGGGATTCCAATAAACCTGGGCATTACTAACTACACCAATACCCACTATTTGACACTCACTCTATTGTTTACTTTTGTCTCTTTGCATCTAATAAACACTGACAGCTAATTAGTAGTGCCCAGGTTTATTGGAATCACTCTACCATTATGGTCACCATGAGCTATTCAGTTTTATAATATAAACATTGGTAACATCCTAAGAATGCGCAATTTCATTGGATGCTAGACTGTACCATTTTGTATGGTGCACGCCTAGCTACCAATCAAATTGCAAACTTTTTATGGTGCACGGCTGTGAGCTTTAGGTTCAAACTGAATAGCTAAAACAATCTTATAGAATCAAACGTTTCCTCGACTTTGGTGTTGAAAACATTGCGATACACCGAAACTATGGATTTTTGATCAAAAAAGAACAAGAATGGTGAACAAAATGGCAAGAGAGTTGGGGATTCTGTTGTGTTTTTGAATAAAAAATTTAGTTGAAGCGCGCTTGCTGCACGCTGGAATGTCATCATCTAATTTCCATAAACTCATGTTGAATAATTAACTCGAACGTTTACAACAACTTCAGAATGTTGGTCTTTTCCAGTGAAATCATTTTCGACTTTTTATATCAATTTTAAAATAAATAGAAGATGGCTTTCTATATGTTCTATACAAAAATGATGCACTTCTGAGCTCTTGAAATGCAGCTGCATCCACTTGCTAGCATTTCAAGAGCTCAGGCGTGCATCATTTTTGTATGAACATAGAAAGCCATCTTCTATTTGTTAAGTAATAGATACAATATGAGCGGCCGATCTGTATGGGATTTACAAACTCGAGCCGTAGACACGAATATTGTATCTGACTTATCGAATCCAACGACGTATAAGTGGATGTTTTACTGTAATTTGGATGATAGGAAACAGTTTGGCCAAGAAAATCCAAGTTAAAGTTGAATGCAAATGAGGACGATTCTGTATCCGATTTACAGATGTCTGCTACGCTTATGATTTCTATTGTATTTCCCTCATGAATTATTCATGAATTTGATTAATAATATTATGTGTTCCTTGATTTACATTGAAAGTGTTGATTTCTTGTTGAACAGATGATTCAGTGCTACAAGAGATGTAAGGAAATTGGTGCCCTCGCACAAGTTCATGCAGAAAATGGTGATCTCATTGCTGAGGTATAGTGTGTATCAACATGTACATGTATCTACATTTATTAATTTATTAGTAATAGATACAATATGAGTGCCCGTGTTGTATGAGATATACAATCACAAGACGAAGGCGCTTATGATTTCTATTGTATTTTGCTCATTAATTATTCATTAATTTGATAATTACATTTATAGTTTACTTTCTATGCTTGATAGCTGTTTATAACTAGTACATGCAGCTTACTCTATGCTTGATAGCTGTTTATAACTAGTACATGCAGCTTACTCTATGCTTGATAGCTGTTTATAACTAGTACATGCAGCTTACTCTATGCTTGATAGCTGTTTATAACTAGTACATGCAGCTTACTCTATGCTTGATAGCTGTTTATAACTAGTACATGCAGCTTACTCTATGCTTGATAGCTGTTTATAACTAGTACATGCAGCTTACTCTATGCTTGATAGCTGTTTATAACTAGTACATGCAGCTTACTCTATGCTTGATAGCTGTTTATAACTAGTACATGCAGCTTACTCTATGCTTGATAGCTGTTTATAACTAGTACATGCAGCTTACTCTATGCTTGATAGATGTTTATAACTAGTACATGCAGCTTACTCTATGCTTGATAGCTGTTTATAACTAGTACATGCAGCTTACTCTATGCTTGATAGCTGTTTATAACTAGTACATGCAGCTTACTCTATGCTTGATAACTGTTTATAACTAGTACATGCAGCTTACTCTATGCTTGATAACTGTTTATAACTAGTACATGCAGCTTACTCTATGCTTGATAGCTGTTTATAACAGTACATGCAGCTTACTCTATGCTTGATAGCTGTTTATAACTAGTACATGCAGCTTACTCTATGCTTGATAGCTGTTTAACTACATTAGTCAATATTGGAGTTAGGGGTGTTCATTCGTTGTTTGCAGGGGCGGGGTTTGCAGGTTTAGTTTAGTATATTCTAAACGATCACACATGTTTAAATAAATGCTATTATTATAACTACACTGTGGTACATGTGCAAATGTTGCTTACTTTTTGTGCTTGTTTGCTGTTTAGGGTGCTAAGAGAATGATAGAAATGGGTATTACCGGTCCTGAAGGTCATGAAATGTGTCGTCCTGAAGAAGTAGAAGCTGAAGCAACACAGCGAGCTATCACCATAGCCAATCAGGTCAGTTTTTAAGATAATAAATTATTATAGTCCTTTGCTGGAATAGTACTATTACATGGTTGTACTGCAGGGCCAAAAATTTGACTTTGTTTATTTAACGATGCTTTTAAAAGGTGGCTCGAAGTAGTTTTTAACTGACCACACTTCTACTGTTCATTTGGCGAATTGATAGACTTATCCCTGACCGATCAAAACGACTTTTGCACCAGTTATCGGGCAAAGATGGAAATTTAGAATTATGTCAATTTCAGCTCGATCGAGGTTTCCTTGGCAACGATAAACAAAGATCGTTGAAATCAGTTTTTTCTAAAATATCTCAAGATTTCGATGAGCTCTAGACTAGCGACTTTATAATAATAATAATAATAATAATTGCTTGTATAGCGCCTATATACAGGACTGTTCTAAGCGCTGTCATACAAAGAAATATATATAAAGGTAAATAGGACTATTCCAGCTTGTTTGTTATATACGTGATAAACTACATGCTAAGGCAACGTAGCTGAGACAGAATTCAAACTTTTTGATCAGAGCGATTTTGAATAATACGCATAAAGAATGTTTATGTGAATTATTCAAAATCGCTCTGATCAAAAAGTTTGAATTATGTCTCAGCTACGTTGCCTTAGCATGTAGTTTACCATGCATATAGTCGCTAGTCTAGAGCTCATCAAAATCTTGAGATATTTTAGAAAAACTGATTTCAACGATAATAATAATGATCTTTGTTTATCGTTGCCAAGGAAACCCTTATCGAGCTGACATAATTCTACATTTCCCTCTTTGCCCGTTAACTGGTGCAAAAGTCATTTTCATCGGTCTATCGCCGAATGAAAAGTAGAAGAGTGGTCAGTAAAAAACTACTATTATTATTATTATTAATTTATGACTGAGGTCTCATGTGTTATACACCTAAATTTTTTTTTTAACGTGATTTTAAGCAACAAGCGTCAAGCCAAGACCAAAGTGATGGTTATGTGCTGACAATTATTTAAATCACAATTGTTTCAGGACTAATTACAAAATGTGAAGATTTCCATGTGCTTGTTTGCATATCGCACTTTGTTCCATAGAAAATAGGTCTGATTTTATTAACTTCCAACAAAAAACCAGCGTTCATTTCGGTCTTGGCTTGATGCTTGTTACGCGACGTTTTTTGAAGTAGATAAAGTTAGTCACCCTTAAGGCTTCGAAGGTGAGACCGATGAGGATCCTGGGTTGGTTAAAATGTATGTACCCATGGTCCTTGGTCTCACATTTGAAGCTTTTCGGGTGACTAACTTTATCGAAATGAGTGTATTCTAATATGGCATTGTAGCATTGAAGCACCGTAGTACTGAAGCACCGTAGCACTGAAGCACCGTAGCACTGAAGCACCGTAGCACTGAAGCACCGTAGCACTGAAGCACCGTAGCACTGAAGCACCGTAGCACTGAGGTTTTTTTAGATGTCACGGCTCTCTAGGAAGAGCATTTTTTTGAAGCATTGTAGCATGAAGAAGATTACCGTGCACTGAAGCATTGTAGCACTGAAGCAAGTACTGAAAGTTTATGTATGTATGTAAGCACCGTAGCACTGAAGCAGCCGTAGTACTGAAGAATCGTAGCACTGAAGCATTGTAGCACTGAAGCACCGTAGCACTGAAGCACCGTAGTACTGAAACCGTAATCGTAGCACTGAAGCACCGTATCACTGAAGCACCGTAGCACTGAAGCACCGTAGTACTGAAGAATCGTAGCACTGAAGCAGTAATCGTAGCACTGAAGCACCGTAGCACTGAAGCACTGAAGCACCGTAGCACTGAAGCACCGTAGTACTGAAGAATCGTAGCACTGAAGAATCGTAGTACTGAAGCACCGTATCACTGAAGCACCGTAGCACTGAAGCACCGTAGTACTATCGTAGCACTGAAGAATCGTAGTACTGAAGCACCGCACTGAAGCACCGTAGCACTGAAGCACCGTAGTACTGAAGAATCGTAGCACTGAAGCACCGTAGCACCGTAGCACTGAAGCACCGTAGTACTGAAGCAACTGAATAATCGTAGCACTGAAGAATCGTAGCACTGAAGCATTGTAGCACTGAAGCACCGTAGCACTAAATCGTAGCACTGAAGAATCGTAGCACTGAAGCATTGTAGCACTGAAGCACCGTAGCACTGAAGCACCGTAGTACTGAAGCACCGTATACTGAAGCACCGTAGCACTGAAGCACCGTAGCACTGAAGCACCGTAGCACTGAAGCACCGTAGCACTGAAGCACCGTAGCACTGAAGCACCGTAGCACTGAAGCACCGTAGTACTGAAGCACCGTAGCACTGAAGCACCGTAGCACTGAAGCACCGTAGCACTGAAGCACCGTAGCACTGAAGCACCGTAGCACTGAAGCACCGTAGTACTGAAGCACCGTAATGATGACTGACGATGCGTAGCACCGTAGCACTGAATGCGCACCGTGCACTGAAGCGTATGCACTGAAGCACCGCTAGCGTTACTGAAGCACCGTAGTATGCTACTGAAGCTACGGTGCTACAGTGCGTTAGTGCTACGGTGCGTTAGTGCTATGATGCGTTAGTGCTACGGTGCGTTAGTGCTACGGTGATGCGTTATTGCTATGATGCGTTAGTGCTACGGTGCGTGCTAGTGCGTTAGTGCTACGGTGCGCTATTAGTGCTACGGTGCGTTAGTTAGTGCTACTACGGTGCGTTTAGTGTGCGTTAGTGCTACGGTGCGTTAGTTAGTGCGTTAGTGCTACTACATGCGTTAGTGCTACGTTATTGATGCGTTAGTGCTACGGTGCGTTAGTGCTATGATGCGGTGTGCTACGTGCGTTAGTGCTACAGTGCGTTAGTGCTACGGTGGTTAGTGCTACAATGCGTGCTAGTGCGTTAGTGCTACGGTGCGTTAGTGCTACGGTGCGTTAGTGCTACAGTGCGTTAGTGCTACGGTGCGTTAGTGCTACGGTGCAATGCGTTAGTTAGTGCGTTAGTGCTATGCGTTAGTGCTACGGTGCGTTAGTGCTACGGTGCGTTAGTGCTATGCGTTAGTGCTACGGTGCGTTATTGCTATGATGCGTTAGTGCTACGGTGCGTTAGTGCTATGATGCGTTAGTGCTACGGTGCGTTAGTGACTCTACAGTGCGTTAGTGCTACGGTGCGTTAGTGCTACGGTGCGTTAGTGCTACGGTGCGTTTAGTGCTACGATGCGTTAGTGTGCTACGATGCGTTAGTGCTACGGTGCGTTAGTGCTAGGTGCTACAATGCGTTAGTGGTGCGTTAGTGCTACAGTGCGTTTGTGCTACGGTGCGTTTGTGCTACGGTGCGTTAGTGCTACGGTGCGTTAGTGCTACGGTGCGTTAGTGCTACAGTGCGCTATACGATGCGTTAGTGCTACGGTGCGTTAGTGTGCTACGGTGCGTTACGGTGCGTTAGTGTGCTACGGTGCGTTAGTGCTAGTGCTACAGTGCGTTAGTTAGTGCTGCGTTAGTGCTACGGTGCGTTAGTGCTACGTTAGTGCTATGCGTTAGTGCTACGATGCGTTAGTGCTACGGTGCGTTAGTGCTACGGTGCGTTAGTGCTACAGTGCGTTTGTGCTACGGTGCGTTAGTGCTACGGTGCGTTAGTGTTAGTGCTACGGTGCGTTAGTGCTACAGTGCGTTAGTGCTACGGTGCGTTAGTGCTACAATGCGTTAGTGCTATGATGCGTTAGTGCTACGATGCGTAGTGCTACGGTGCGTTAGTTACGGTGCGTTAGTGCGATGCGTTAGTGCTACGGTGCGTTAGTGCTACGGTGCTATGATGCGTTAGTGCTATGATGCGGTGCGTTAGTGCTACAGTGCGTTAGTGCTACGGTGCGTTAGTGCTACAATGCGTTAGTGCTACGAGTGCGTTAGTGCTACGTTAGTGGTGCGTTAGTGCTACGGTGCGTTAGTGCTACGGTGCGTTAGTGCTACAGTGCTATGATGCGTTAGTGCTACGGTGCGTTAGTGTGCGTTAGTGCTACGGTGCGTTATTGCTACGGTGCGTTTGCTAGTGCGTGCTACGGTGCGTTGCGTTAGTGCTACGGTGCGTTAGTTAGTGCTATGGGGTGCGTTAGCTACGGTGCGTTAGTGCTATGCGTTAGAGCTATGATGCATTAGTGCTACGGTGCGTTAGTGCTACGGTGGTGCTACGTTTGTGCTACGGTGCGTTAGTGCTATGATGGTGAGTGTGCTACGGTGCTTAAATTTGTGATGGTAGTCATGAACCGTTAACCTATTTTTAGCATTTGTTTAGGATCTTTATGTGAGCTCAATTCATTTGCCAGTAAGGTGATATATCAGCTTACTTAATAACTGTCTACCATAATTGGGATTCAGCTGTTTCATATAGACATGTTTTGCTGTCTCAAAGATCAACAACACACCTCTTCAGCTTGCTTCAATGTTGTCCCATGTCACACCATGTGACTATACCCTAGAGCATAAATTACTTTCTTTCGTGTTGACGCATGAACAAACACATTGATATGAAAATACTTTGAACAAAGAAAGATCTCCCAAGAGATCTGAAATGGCAAGCTAATGAGGTCTATTCACAGTCAAAACTAAACACTCAGAAAGATCAATCAACCAAGGTCTTGTTAACCTAGATGTTTTATGGCTGCTATTGGTTGTTTATTGGCATATGTGTTTACTGTCTATAGGTTAACTGCCCTCTATATGTTGTCCATGTTATGAGTAAAAGTTCTGCTAAAGTGATAACAAATGCCAGACAAAGAGGTGTAGTTGTGTTTGGCGAACCAATTGCTGCTGCTTTTGGGTACTGATGGTACAAGTCAATGGCATACTTGCTGGAGACATGCTGCAGGTACAAAGTACTTAGATCAAATAGAGATATTGAAAGATGAATAAACATTGAATAACTCACAATGGCAAGTAAAGGAAATCACAACCATGGATGGGATGTGTAAAATGACGATGGGAGTAAAATGAGGCAAGAGAGTGGCAGACACATAGGAAAGACACATACTGCATTGCACACCACAATTCTTGGTTTTCACCTACATCACCGTAAATTTTCCCAAGACTTATAAAACCTTCATATGCCGAAAGAACAGCCAAAACCATATATCTCGGCCGAAATTTTAGTTAAGAGAAGTTTTAGATACCAAGATATAATTTGGTTTAGTGTATGAGTCCGCCATGTTGGTGTCCCTCGATGGGATACCAACATGGCGGCCAAATCACGAACACTGAAAATCACGTTTATATTCCAAACAACCACTTCAATTGTTCCATACCGATATTCAGCACAATCTAATATTGTCGTTTGTTTCTACAGGTCATGTGATGGGACCTCCTCTAAGACCTGACCCTACTACCCCTGAACACCTAATGAATTTATTGGCAAAGTAAGTCATGACTCTACCCAACTGCCATTTTTGTCTGGTCACTACCCTTTGACCTGTTCGTCATGGGAGGACCTACTACCAGCTCAGACTCTTGCTCTTGGGATCTCTTAAGATGCACCAATGGATCAAATCATCTCAGAATGAAATATACTTACCTGTATTGCGCCTGGACCAGAAGAAGGTCACCCATCTAGCACAGGATGGTGGATGATCACCCACCTAGCACAGGATGGTGGATGATCACCCACCTAGCACAGGATGGTGGATGATCACCCATCTAGCACAGGATGGTGGATGATCACCCACCTAGCACAGGATGGTGGATGATCACCCACCTAGCACAGGATGGTGGATGATCACCCATCGCACATGATGGTGGATGATTACCCATCTAGCACAGGATGGTGGATGATCACCCATCTAGCACAGGATGGTGGATGATCACCCATCTAGCACATGATGGTGGATGATCACCACCTAGCACAGGATGGTGGATGATCACCCATCTAGCACATGATGGTGGATGATCACCCATCGCACATGATGGTGGATGATTACCCATCTAGCACAGGATGGTGGATGATCACCCATCGCATATGATGGTGGATGATCACCCATCGCTCATGATGGTGGTGATTACCCATCTAGCACAGGATGGTGGATGATCAGCCATCTAGCACAGGATGGCGTTGGATGATCACCCATCTAGCACAGAATGGTGTGGGATGATCACCCATTCTAGCACAAGATGGCGGATGATCACCCATCTAGCACAAGATGGCGGATGATCACCCATCTAGCACAGGGTGCTGTTGAATGATCACCCATCTAGCAGCTGTGTTGTGGATGAACACCCATCTAGCACAGAACGGTGGATGATCACCCATCTAGCACAGGATGATGTTGGATGATCACCCATCTAGCACAGGATGGTGCACAGGGAGACCAAGCTCATTATCTGTGAAGACCGTTGTTTAATTTTTGCATATTTACAGTAAATGTATGTGGCTTTAAAAACATCCCTCCGTATTTCAAGATTTTTCGTAAATAACATAAAAACGTTTTTTTCACTAATGTGTTGTTCTTACTACTTTCGATGCTGTGACGGGTGTTTCAGCGCCATTAGAGAGCTGAAACGCCGTCACAGCATCGAAAGTAGTAAGAACAACACATTAGTGAAAAAAAAGTTTTATTATTTACGAAAAATCTTGAAATACGGAGGGATGTTTTAAAGCCACATACATTTACTATAAATATGCAAATTAAACAACGGTCTTCACAGATAATGAGCTTGGGCTCCCTGTGGATGGTGTTGGATGATCACCCATCGCACATGATGGTGGATGATCACCCATGTAGCACAGGATGGTGTGGGATGATCACCCATCGCACATGGTGTTGGATGATCACCCATCTAGCACAGGATGGTGGATGATCACCCATGTAGCACAGGATGGTGGTGGATGATCAGCCATCTAGCAAAAGGATAGTGTGGGGTGATCACCCATCGCACATGTTGGTGGATGATCACCCATCTAGCACAGGATGGTGGATGATCACCCATCGCACATGTTGGTGGATGATCACCCATCTAGCACAGGATGATATTGGATGATCACTCATCGCACATGTTGGTGGATGATCACCCATCTAGCACAGGATGGTGGATGATCACCCATCGCACATGTTGGTGGATGATCAACCATCTAGCACAGGATGGTGGATGACCACCCATCGCACATGATGGTGGATGATCACCCATCTAGCACAGGATGGTGTTGGATGATCACCCATCTAGCACAGGATGGTGGATGATCACCCATGTAGCACAGGATGGTGGTGGATGATCAGCCATCTAGCAAAGGATAGTGTGGGGTGATCACCCATCGCACATGTTGGTGGATGATCACCCATCTAGCACAGGATGGTGGATGATCACCCATCGCACATGTTGGTGGATGATCACCCATCTAGCACAGGATGATATTGGATGATCACTCATCGCACATGTTGGTGGATGATCACCCATCTAGCACAGGATGGTGGATGATCACCCATCGCACATGTTGGTGGATGATCAACCATCTAGCACAGGATGGTGGATGACCACCCATCGCACATGATGGTGGATGATCACCCATCTAGCACAGGATGGTGGATGATCACCCATCTAGCACAGGATGGCGTTGGATGATCACCCATCTAGCAAAGGATGGTGTGGGATGATCACCCATCGCACATGTTGGTGGATGATCACCCATCGCACATGTTGGTGGATGATCACCCATCGCACATGATGGTGGATGATCACCCATCTAGCAAAGGATGGTGTGGGATGATCACCCATCTAGCACAGGATGGTGTTGGATGATCACCGATCGCACATGATGGTGGATGACCACCCATCTAGCACAGGATGGTGGATGATCAGCCATCTAGCACAGGATGGCGTTGGATGATCACCCATCTAGCACAGGATGGTGTGGGATGATCACCCATCTAGCACAGGATGGTATTGGATGATCAGCCATCTAGCACAGGATAGTGGATGATCACCCATCTAGCACAGGATGGCGTGGGATGATCACCCATCTAGCAGAGGATGGTGTAGTATGATCACCCATCTTGCACAGGATGGTGTTGGATGATCACCCATCATAGACATAGACATACATAGACATAGACTTTATTTTAGTACCAGAAGTTTGCATCTAGCACTGGATGGTGTTGGATGATCAGCCATCTAACAAAGGATGGTGTGGGATGATCACCCATCGCACAGGATGGTGTTGGATGATCACCCATCATAGACATAGACATACATAGACATAGACTTTATTTTAGTACCAGAAGTTTGCATCTAGCACTGGATGGTGTTGGATGATCAGCCATCTTACAAAGGATGGTGTTGAATGATCACCCATCTAGCAAAGGATGGTGTTGGATGATCACCCATCTAGCACACGATGGTGGATGATCAGCCATCTAGCACAGGATGGTGTTGGATGATCACCCATCTAGCACATGATGGTGGGTGATCACCCATCTAGCACAGGATGGGGTTGGATGGCGGAAATTTGTGGCTGTTTGATGTTCCACTGAGAGAGGGTACTAAATAGAACATTTAAGGAATCCAACACTTTACTTTGTTTCCATTGATTTTGAGGGCTATGCGTTTATTAGTATTTTTTATACTATTTAGTATCACCTTCGTTAAATAAAGTTTTTATTATTATTATTATTAAGACTGTGTTTGGGATAGGACCAGGCAGGTGTGCTACATGCCATCTCACCGATTTCCACGAAACTTGGCACAGTGAAAAGGGTTCATCCCAAAACTCAAATAGCCAAAAGGGCTTAGAATTTGGATATATTCCGGGGGGACTAGACCACCCCCCCTGGTTTTGGGGCTGAAATCTCAAATTTCCACCCAGAAAAGGTAGAGAAGTACAAAGCTCTCCTGCTCACAAACGCCAGTGGATTTTATTGTCCCTTTGCAAGAGCAATTGTACATCCTTCCTAAGTTCAAAACAGAAAGTTTGAGTCATGTGAATGATTTCTTGTCAATCATCCTAAGTTAATGATTAACGAGGTAATTAGCTAATTTCAAAAATGCTAAAATTAAGGGTATTTGAAGCCAAATATCTCCAATGCGCATCCTTACATTGAAAGGCTAATACTGTCACAGTAAAGAATTACCCTTGGGCAACAAAAATCAAGAAAAACATTTTTGGGCTCTGAAATATTTTTTGCACAAGCACCGTTCAAAGTATGAATATAACAAAGGCGATTTTGACTGATGTGGTTCTTCAACGAAGGCAAAACAAACGATTGTAGGTTTGCACACATATTTACCTCATGCGATTCCTAAATATATAACTCGTTTAACTCTACTGAAGACTCAAGAGTCCAAGGATTTCAGAATTTGACGTCGAATCTGTGAGAAATCCGAAGCCAAAACATTGTATGGAGCACTGAATGGCATCAAGAAAACGATCGATATTCCCATAGAACTCAAGCGAACAGTACAAAACTAAGGAATACGGCACAGTATACTCACATGATTCCTTGTTTTATTTTATTTTGTTCTTGAGCTCGAAACCATCGTTTGTTGACATATTGAATGTTGATCGTAGCGATTACATAATAACATTCCCGCGTTGTCTACACATCTGACTTGTGATTCAACAGGGCAATTTCGCTCTAAATAGTCTCTGTTATCCACTGTTTGACACGATTCCAAGATATATTAGGATAAAAGGAAATTGTTAATCTTCCTTCTTCAAGAACTATCGCTCAAACGGCGCCCAAAATGAATTTTATTCTGCGAAGCAACATGACATTTGGCGCCAAAATGTGAGCCTGCACAATCGTGGCCAGCGGATACACAGGGATCCCGACTAAGGTTTTGTGTGGTATCATGGCAGTTTAAGGGTGTCCTCAAAGTAGGTTTTACTGACCCACACAAGTTTCCACTTTTCATTCGGCACATTGATAGACTTATCCTAGACCGATCAAAACGACCTTGGCAATGATAAAAAATATTGTTGAAATCAGTTTTTCTAAAATTTCTCAAGATTTCGATGATCTCTACACAAGCGATTATATGTGTGATAAACTACATACTAAGGCAAAGCAGCTGAGACAGCATTCACACTGTTTGATCAGAGCGATTTTGAATATAATTCGCATAAACATTATTTATGCGAATTATTCAAAAAGTTTGAATTTTTATTAAAAATGTATAGTTGCATGAGTTTTGACCTTGATGGTATAGTTTCCTTGGAAGATGACATATATAGGGGTGCCTGACAGATAGGGGCGACTGGGGAGGGGTGGTAATCAAACAACGTTTGCCTGACATATAGGGGCGCCTGACAAATAGGTGTGATGGGAGGGAAGGAGAGGTATCAGGCAACGTTGATTTCAACCTCTCCTCCCTATCGCCCCTATATGTCAGGCGCCCCTACATATCAGGTAACGTAGTTCGTGGTAACGTAGTTTGATGACCACCCTCCCCATCGCCCCTATTTGTCAGGTAACATGGTTTGTTTACCACCTCTCCCCTTAACTTCCCCCCTATATGTCAGGTAACGTAGTTTGATGACCACCCCTCTCCTCTCCATCGCCCCTATATGTCAGGCCGGTGCCCCTATATGTCAGGTAACGTAGTTTGAGTACCACCCCTCCCCTCCCCATCACCCCTATTTTGTCAGGCGCCCCTATATGTCAGGTGACGTAGTTGATTACCACCCCTCTCCTCTCCATCGCCCCTATATGTCAGGCCGGTGCCCCTATATGTCAGGTAACGTAGTTTGAGTACCACCCATCCCCTCCCCATCGCCCCATATTTGTCAGGCACCCCTATATGTCAGGTGACGTAGTTTGATTACCACCCCTCTCCTCTCCATCGCACCTATAGTCAGGCCGGAGCCCCCTATATATCCAGGTAAACGTAGTTTGAGTACCACCCCCTCCACTCCCCATCCGCCCCTATTTGTCAGGCGCCACTATATGTTCAGGTGACGTAGTTTTGATTACCACCCCTCTCCTCTCCATCGCCCCTATGATGTCAGGTGACGTAGTTTGATTACCACCCCTCTCCTCTCCATCGCACCTATATATCAGGTGCCCCTATATGTCAGGAAAACGTAGTTTTTGTACCACCCCTACCCTCCCCATCGCCCCTATTTGTCAGGCGCCCCTATATGTCAGGTAACGGAGTTTGATTTCCACCCTTCCCCATCGCTCCTATTTGTCAGGTAACTATTTGTAATTTGATTACCACCCTTTCCCCATCGCGCCCTATATGTCAGGTAACGTAGTTTGATGAGCCACCCCTCCTCCTCGCCCTACAAGTCTCCCCTATATTGTAACCAGGCGCCCTATATGTCAGGAAAAGTTAGTTTGAATTGACCCACCTCCTCTCCTCCCCATCGGCCCGTCATATGTACACGTCGCCGCGGTAATCGACGTCCCGGATTACGCAGTTTGGGTTACCACCCTACATCTCTCGCAACAACACAACGTGCACAACAACACACAAGACAGAGGGAGGGTGGTAACCCAAACTGCTTTAACTGACTGACATATAAGGGCGCCTGACATATAGTGGCCATGGGGAGGCCGATAGGGGAGGAGAGTGGTACGTTACCAAACTACGTTACCTAACATATAGGGGCGCCTGAACATATAGGGGAGAAGGGGAAGAGAGGGGTGCTCATCACAACTACGTTACCTGACATATAGGGCGATGGGAAGGGGTGGTAATCAATTACTTTACCTGAGCAAATAGAGCGATGGGGAAGGGGTGGAAATCAAACTACGTTACCTGACATATAGGGGCCCTGACAAATAGGGGCGATGGGGAGGGTATGGGTGGTACTCAAACTACGTTGCCTGACATATATGGGGCACCTGATATATAGGGGCGATGGAGAGGAGAGGGTGTTAATCAAAACTACGTCACCTGACATATAGGGGCGATGGAGAGGAGAGGGGTGGTAATCAAACTACGTCACCTGACATATAGGGGCGCCTGACAAATAGGGGCGATGGGTGGATGGGAGGGTGGTACTCAAACTAACTTTACCTGATATATAGGGGCACCGGCCTGACATATAGGTGCGATGGAAGAGGAAGTTGGGTGTAATCAAACTACGTCACCTGACATATAGGGGTGCCTCCAAATAGGGGCGATGGGGAGGGGAGAGGGTGTACTCAAACTACGTTACCTGACATATAGGGGCACCGGCCTGACATATAGGGGCGATGGAGAGGAGAGGGTGGTAATCAAACTACTTCACCTGACATATAGGGGCGCCTGACAAATAGGGGTGATGGGGAGGGGAGGGGTGGTACTCAAACTACGTTACCTGACATATAGGGGCACCGGCCTGACATATAGGGGCGATGGAGAGGAGAGGGGTGGTCATCAAACTACGTTACCTGACATATAGGGGGGAAGTTAAGGGGAGAGGTGGTAAACAAACCATGTTACCTGACAAATAGGGGCGATGGGGAGGGGTGGTCATCAAACTACGTTACCACGAACTACGTTACCTGATATGTAGGGGCGCCTGACATATAGGGGCGATAGGGAGGAGAGGTTGGAAATCAACGTTGCCTGATTACCTCTCCTTCCCTCCCCATCACACCTATTTGTCAGGCGCCCCTATATGTCAGGCAAACGTTGTTTGATTACCACCCCTCCCCATCGCCCCTATCTGTCAGGCAACCCCTATATATGTCATCTTCCAAGGAAACTATACCATCAAGGTCAAACTCATGCAACTATACATTTTAAATAAAATTCAAACTTTTTGAATAATTCGCATAAATAATGTTTATGCGAATTATATTCAAAATCGCTCTGATCAAACAGTGTGAATGCTGTCTCAGCTGCTTTGCCTTAGTATGTAGTTTATCACACATATAATCGCTTGTGTAGAGATCATCGAAATCTTGAGAAATTTTAGAAAAACTGATTTCAACAATATTTTTTATCATTGCCAAGGTCGTTTTGATCGGTCTAGGATAAGTCTATCAATGTGCCGAATGAAAAGTGGAAACTTGTGTGGTCAGTAAAAACCTACTTTGAGACACCCTTAAACTGCCATGATACCACACAAAACCTTAGTCGGGATCCCTGTGTATCCGCTGGCCACGATTGTGCAGGCTCACATTTTGGCGCCAAATGTCATGTTGCTTCGCAGAATAAAAATTCATTTTGGGCGCCGTTTGAGCGATAGTTCTTGAAGAAGGAAGATTAACAATTTCCTTTTATCCTAATATATCTTGGAATCGTGTCAAACAGTGGATAACAGAGACTATTTAGAGCGAAATTGCCCTGTTGAATCACAAGTCAGATGTGTAGACAACGCGGGAATGTTATTATGTAATCGCTACGATCAACATTCAATATGTCAACAAACGATGGTTTCGAGCTCAAGAACAAAATAAATAAAACAAGGAATCATGTGAGTATACTGTGCCGTATTCCTTAGTTTTGTACTGTTCGCTTGAGTTCTATTGGGAATATCGATCGTTTTCTTGATGCCATTCAGTGCTCCATACAATGTTTTGGCTTCGGATTTCTCACAGATTCGACGTCAAATTCTGAAATCCTTGGACTCTTGAGTCTTCAGTAGAGTTAAACGAGTTATATATTTAGGAATCGCATGAGGTAAATATGTGTGCAAACCTACAATCGTTTGTTTTGCCTTCGTTGAAGAACCACATCAGTCAAAATCGCCTTTGTTATATTCATACTTTGAACGGTGCTTGTGCAAAAAATATTTCAGAGCCCAAAAATGTTTTTCTTGATTTTTGTTGCCCAAGGGTAATTCTTTACTGTGACAGTATTAGCCTTTCAATGTAAGGATGCGCATTGGAGATATTTGGCTTCAAATACCCTTAATTTTAGCATTTTTGAAATTAGCTAATTACCTCGTTAATCATTAACTTAGGATGATTGACAAGAAATCATTCACATGACTCAAACTTTCTGTTTTGAACTTAGGAAGGATGTACAATTGCTCTTGCAAAGGGACAATAAAATCCACTGGCGTTTGTGAGCAGGAGAGCTTTGTACTTCTCTACCTTTTCTGGGTGGAAATTTGAGATTTCAGCCCCAAAACCAGGGGGGGTGGTCTAGTCCCCCCGGAATATATCCAAATTCTAAGCCCTTTTGGCTATTTGAGTTTTGGGATGAACCCTTTCACTGTGCCAAGTTTCGTGGAAATCGGTGAGATGGCATGTAGCACACCTGCCTGGTCCTATCCCAAACACAGTCTTAATAATAATAATAATAAAAACTTTATTTAACGAAGGTGATACTAAATAGTATAAAAAATACTAATAAACGCATAGCCCTCAAAATCAATGGAACAAAGTAAAGTGTTGGATTCCTTAAATGTTCTATTTAGTACCCTCTCTCAGTGGAACATCAAACAGCCACAAATTTCCGCCATCAACCCCATCCTGTGCTAGATGGGTGATCACCCACCATCATGTGCTAGATGGGTGATCATCCAACACCATCCTGTGCTAGATGGCTGATCATCCACCATCGTGTGCTAGATGGGTGATCATCCAACACCATCCTTTGCTAGATGGGTGATCATTCAACACCATCCTTTGTAAGATGGCTGATCATCCAACACCATCCAGTGCTAGATGCAAACTTCTGGTACTAAAATAAAGTCTATGTCTATGTATGTCTATGTCTATGATGGGTGATCATCCAACACCATCCTGTGCGATGGGTGATCATCCCACACCATCCTTTGTTAGATGGCTGATCATCCAACACCATCCAGTGCTAGATGCAAACTTCTGGTACTAAAATAAAGTCTATGTCTATGTATGTCTATGTCTATGATGGGTGATCATCCAACACCATCCTGTGCAAGATGGGTGATCATACTACACCATCCTCTGCTAGATGGGTGATCATCCCACGCCATCCTGTGCTAGATGGGTGATCATCCACTATCCTGTGCTAGATGGCTGATCATCCAATACCATCCTGTGCTAGATGGGTGATCATCCCACACCATCCTGTGCTAGATGGGTGATCATCCAACGCCATCCTGTGCTAGATGGCTGATCATCCACCATCCTGTGCTAGATGGGTGGTCATCCACCATCATGTGCGATCGGTGATCATCCAACACCATCCTGTGCTAGATGGGTGATCATCCCACACCATCCTTTGCTAGATGGGTGATCATCCACCATCATGTGCGATGGGTGATCATCCACCAACATGTGCGATGGGTGATCATCCACCAACATGTGCGATGGGTGATCATCCCACACCATCCTTTGCTAGATGGGTGATCATCCAACGCCATCCTGTGCTAGATGGGTGATCATCCACCATCCTGTGCTAGATGGGTGATCATCCACCATCATGTGCGATGGGTGGTCATCCACCATCCTGTGCTAGATGGTTGATCATCCACCAACATGTGCGATGGGTGATCATCCACCATCCTGTGCTAGATGGGTGATCATCCACCAACATGTGCGATGAGTGATCATCCAATATCATCCTGTGCTAGATGGGTGATCATCCACCAACATGTGCGATGGGTGATCATCCACCATCCTGTGCTAGATGGGTGATCATCCACCAACATGTGCGATGGGTGATCACCCCACACTATCCTTTGCTAGATGGCTGATCATCCACCACCATCCTGTGCTACATGGGTGATCATCCACCATCCTGTGCTAGATGGGTGATCATCCAACACCATCCTGTGCTAGATGGGTGATCATCCACCATCATGTGCGATGGGTGGTCATCCACCATCCTGTGCTAGATGGTTGATCATCCACCAACATGTGCGATGGGTGATCATCCACCATCCTGTGCTAGATGGGTGATCATCCACCAACATGTGCGATGAGTGATCATCCAATATCATCCTGTGCTAGATGGGTGATCATCCACCAACATGTGCGATGGGTGATCATCCACCATCCTGTGCTAGATGGGTGATCATCCACCAACATGTGCGATGGGTGATCACCCCACACTATCCTTTGCTAGATGGCTGATCATCCACCACCATCCTGTGCTACATGGGTGATCATCCACCATCCTGTGCTAGATGGGTGATCATCCAACACCATGTGCGATGGGTGATCATCCCACACCATCCTGTGCTACATGGGTGATCATCCACCATCATGTGCGATGGGTGATCATCCAACACCATCCACAGGGAGCCCAAGCTCATTATCTGTGAAGACCGTTGTTTAATTTGCATATTTATAGTAAATGTATGTGGCTTTAAAACATCCCTCCGTATTTCAAGATTTTTCGTAAATAATAAAACTTTTTTTTCACTAATGTGTTGTTCTTACTACTTTCGATGCTGTGACGGCGTTTCAGCTCTCTAATGGCGCTGAAACGCCGTCACAGCATCGAAAGTAGTAAGAACAACACATTAGTGAAAAAAACGTTTTATTATTTACGAAAAATCTTGAAATACGGAGGGATGTTTTAAAGCCACATACATTTACTGTAAATATGCAAATTAAACAACGGTCTTCACAGATAATGAGCTTGGTCTCCCTGTGCACCATCCTGTGCTAGATGGGTGATCATCCAACATCATCCTGTGCTAGATGGGTGATCATCCACCGTTCTGTGCTAGATGGGTGTTCATCCACCATCAGCTGCTAGATGGGTGATCATTCAACAGCACCCTGTGCTAGATGGGTGATCATCCGCCATCTTGTGCTAGATGGGTGATCATCCGCCATCTTGTGCTAGATGGGTGATCATCCCACACCATTCTGTGCTAGATGGGTGATCATCCAACGCCATCCTGTGCTAGATGGCTGATCATCCACCATCCTGTGCTAGATGGGTAATCATCCACCATCATGAGCGATGGGTGATCATCCACCATCATATGCGATGGGTGATCATCCACCATCCTGTGCTAGATGGGTAATCATCCACCATCATGTGCGATGGGTGATCATCCACCATCATGTGCGATGGGTGATCATCCACCATCCTGTGCTAGGTGGGTGATCATCCACCATCCTGTGCTAGATGGGTGATCATCCACCATCCTGTGCTAGATGGGTGATCATCCACCATCCTGTGCTAGATGGGTAATCATCCACCATCATGTGCGATGGGTGATCATCCACCATCCTGTGCTAGGTGGGTGATCATCCACCATCCTGTGCTAGGTGGGTGATCATCCACCATCCTGTGCTAGATGGGTGATCATCCACCATCCTGTGCTAGGTGGGTGATCATCCACCATCCTGTGCTAGGTGGGTGATCATCCACCATCCTGTGCTAGATGGGTGACCTTCTTCTGGTCCAGGCGCAATACAGGTAAGTATATTTCATTCTGAGATGATTTGATCCATTGGTGCATCTTAAGAGATCCCAAGAGCAAGAGTCTGAGCTGGTAGTAGGTCCTCCCATGACGAACAGGTCAAAGGGTAGTGACCAGACAAAAATGGCAGTTGGGTAGAGTCATGACTTACTTTGCCAATAAATTCATTAGGTGTTCAGGGGTAGTAGGGTCAGGTCTTAGAGGAGGTCCCATCACATGACCTGTAGAAACAAACGACAATATTAGATTGTGCTGAATATCGGTATGGAACAATTGAAGTGGTTGTTTGGAATATAAACGTGATTTTCAGTGTTCGTGATTTGGCCGCCATGTTGGTATCCCATCGAGGGACACCAACATGGCGGACTCATACACTAAACCAAATTATATCTTGGTATCTAAAACTTCTCTTAACTAAAATTTCGGCCGAGATATATGGTTTTGGCTGTTCTTTCGGCATATGAAGGTTTTATAAGTCTTGGGAAAATTTACGGTGATGTAGGTGAAAACCAAGAATTGTGGTGTGCAATGCAGTATGTGTCTTTCCTATGTGTCTGCCACTCTCTTGCCTCATTTTACTCCCATCGTCATTTTACACATCCCATCCATGGTTGTGATTTCCTTTACTTGCCATTGTGAGTTATTCAATGTTTATTCATCTTTCAATATCTCTATTTGATCTAAGTACTTTGTACCTGCAGCATGTCTCCAGCAAGTATGCCATTGACTTGTACCATCAGTACCCAAAGCAGCAGCAATTGGTTCGCCAAACACAACTACACCTCTTTGTCTGGCATTTGTTATCACTTTAGCAGAACTTTTACTCATAACATGGACAACATATAGAGGGCAGTTAACCTATAGACAGTAAACACATATGCCAATAAACAACCAATAGCAGCCATAAAACATCTAGGTTAACAAGACCTTGGTTGATTGATCTTTCTGAGTGTTTAGTTTTGACTGTGAATAGACCTCATTAGCTTGCCATTTCAGATCTCTTGGGAGATCTTTCTTTGTTCAAAGTATTTTCATATCAATGTGTTTGTTCATGCGTCAACACGAAAGAAAGTAATTTATGCTCTAGGGTATAGTCACATGGTGTGACATGGGACAACATTGAAGCAAGCTGAAGAGGTGTGTTGTTGATCTTTGAGACAGCAAAACATGTCTATATGAAACAGCTGAATCCCAATTATGGTAGACAGTTATTAAGTAAGCTGATATATCACCTTACTGGCAAATGAATTGAGCTCACATAAAGATCCTAAACAAATGCTAAAAATAGGTTAACGGTTCATGACTACCATCACAAATTTAAGACTGAGGTCTCACCATCATTGCACTAACGCACCGTAGCACAAACGCACCGTAGCACTAATGCATCATAGCTCTAACGCACCCCATAGCACTAACGCACCGTAGCACAAACGCACCGTAGCACTAACGCACCGTAGCACTAACGCACCGTAGCACTAACGCACTGTAGCACTAACGCACCGTAGCACTAACGCACCGTAGCACTAACGCACCGTAGCACTAACGCATCGTAGCACTAACGCATTGTAGCACTAACGCACCGTAGCACTAACGCACTGTACGCACTAACGCACCGTAGCACTAACGCATCATAGCACTAACGCACCGTAGCACTAACGCATCGTAGCACTAACGCACCGTAGCACTAACGCATCATAGCACTAACGCATTGTAGCACTAACGCACCGTAGCACTAACGCACTGTAGCACTAACGCACCGTAGCACTAACGCACCGTAGCACTAACGCACCGTAGCACAAACGCACTGTAGCACTAACGCACCGTAGCACTAACGCACCGTAGCACTAACGCATCGTAGCACTAACGCATTGTAGCACTAACGCACCGTAGCACTAACGCACTGTAGCACTAACGCACCGTAGCACTAACGCATCATAGCACTAACGCACCGTAGCACTAACGCATCATAGCTCTAACGCACCGTAGCACTAACGCACCGTAGCACAAACGCACCGTAGCACAAACGCACTGTAGCACTAACGCACCGTAGCACTAACGCACCGTAGCACTAACGCATCGTAGCACTAACGCATTGTAGCACTAACGCACCGTAGCACTAACGCACTGTAGCACTAACGCACCGTAGCACTAACGCATCATAGCACTAACGCACCGTAGCACTAACGCATCATAGCAATAACGCACCGTAGCACTAACGCATCGTAGCACTAACGCACCGTAGCACTAACGCATCATAGCACTAACGCATTGTAGCACTAACGCACCGTAGCACTAACGCACTGTAGCACTAACGCACCGTAGCACTAACGCACCGTAGCACTAACGCACCGTAGCGTAGCACAAACGCACTGTAGCACTAACGCACCGTAGCACTAAGCACCATAGCACTAACGCACCGTAGCACTAACGCATCGTAGCACTAACGCATTGTAGCACTAACGCACCGTAGCACTAACGCGTAGCACTAACGCATCGTAACTAACGTAGCACTAACGCACCGTAGCACTAACGCATCATAGCACTAACGCACCGTAGCACTAACGCATCATAGCAATAACGCACCGTAGCACTAACGCACCGTAGCACTAACGCATCATAGCACTAACGCACCGTAGCACTAACGCACTGTAGCACCGTAGCTTCAGTACTACGGTGCTTCAGTGCTACGGTGCTTCAGTGCTACGGTGCTTCAGTGCTACGGTGCTTCAGTGCTACGGTGCTTCAGTACTACGGTGCTTCAGTGCTACGGTGCTTCAGTGCTACGGTGCTTCAGTGCTCAGTGCTAATGCTTCAGTGCTACGGTGCTTCAGTACTACGGTGCTTCAGTGCTACGGTGCTTCAGTGCTACGGTGCTTCAGTGCTACGATACGGTGCTTCAGTGCTACGGTGCTTCAGTGCTACGGTGCTTCAGTGATACGGTGCTTCAGTACTACGGTGCTTCAGTGCTACGGTGCTTCAGTGCTACAATGCTTCAGTGCTACGATTCTTCAGTGCTACGATTTAGTGCTACGGTGCTTCAGTGCTACAATGCTTCAGTGCTACGATTCTTCAGTGCTACGATTACGGTGCTTCAGTACTACGGTGCTTCAGTACTACGGTGCTTCAGTGCTACAATGCTTCAGTGCTACTACAGTGCTTCAGTGCTACGATTCTTCAGTACTACGGTGCTTCAGTGCTACGGTGCTTCAGTGATACGGTGCTTCAGTACTACGATTCTTCAGTGCTACGATTCTTCAGTACTACGGTGCTTCAGTGCTACGGTGCTTCAGTGCTACGGTGCTTCAGTGCTACGATTCTTCAGTGCTACGATTCTTCAGTACTACGGTGCTTCAGTGCTACGGTGCTTCAGTGATACGGTGCTTCAGTGCTACGATTCTTCAGTACTACGGTGCTTCAGTGCTACGGTGCTTCAGTGCTACAATGCTTCAGTGCTACGATTCTTCAGTACTACGGTGCTTCAGTGCTACGGTGCTTACATACATACATAAACTTTATTTAAACACGGAATCTCTTCATTACAAGAAAAAAATGCTCTTCCAGAGAGCCGTGACATCTAAAAAACCTCAGTGCTACGGTGCTTCAGTGCTACGGTGCTTCAGTGCTACGGTGCTTCAGTGCTACGGTGCTTCAGTGCTACGGTGCTTCAGTGCTACGGTGCTTCAGTACTACGGTGCTTCAATGCTACAATGCCATATTAGAATACACTCATTTCGATAAAGTTAGTCACCCGAAAAGCTTCAAATGTGAGACCAAGGACCATGGGTACATACATTTTAACCAACCCAGGATCCTCATCGGTCTCACCTTCGAAGCCTTAAGGGTGACTAACTTTATCTACTTCAAAAAACGTCGCGTAACAAGCATCAAGCCAAGACCGAAATGAACGCTGGTTTTTTGTTGGAAGTTAATAAAATCAGACCTATTTTCTATGGAACAAAGTGCGATATGCAAACAAGCACATGGAAATCTTCACATTTTGTAATTAGTCCTGAAACAATTGTGATTTAAATAATTGTCAGCACATAACCATCACTTTGGTCTTGGCTTGACGCTTGTTGCTTAAAATCACGTTAAAAAAAATATTAGGTGTATAACACATGAGACCTCAGTCATAAATTAATAATAATAATAATAGTAGTTTTTTACTGACCACTCTTCTACTTTTCATTCGGCGATAGACCGATGAAAATGACTTTTGCACCAGTTAACGGGCAAAGAGGGAAATGTAGAATTATGTCAGCTCGATAAGGGTTTCCTTGGCAACGATAAACAAAGATCATTATTATTATCGTTGAAATCAGTTTTTCTAAAATATCTCAAGATTTTGATGAGCTCTAGACTAGCGACTATATGCATGGTAAACTACATGCTAAGGCAACGTAGCTGAGACATAATTCAAACTTTTTGATCAGAGCGATTTTGAATAATTCACATAAACATTCTTTATGCGTATTATTCAAAATCGCTCTGATCAAAAAGTTTGAATTCTGTCTCAGCTACGTTGCCTTAGCATGTAGTTTATCACGTATATAACAAACAAGCTGGAATAGTCCTATTTACCTTTATATATATTTCTTTGTATGACAGCGCTTAGAACAGTCCTGTATATAGGCGCTATACAAGCAATTATTATTATTATTATTATTATAAAGTCGCTAGTCTAGAGCTCATCGAAATCTTGAGATATTTTAGAAAAACTGATTTCAACGATCTTTGTTTATCGTTGCCAAGGAAACCTCGATCGAGCTGAAATTGACATAATTCTAAATTTCCATCTTTGCCCGATAACTGGTGCAAAAGTCGTTTTGATCGGTCAGGGATAAGTCTATCAATTCGCCAAATGAACAGTAGAAGTGTGGTCAGTTAAAAACTACTTCGAGCCACCTTTTAAAAGCATCGTTAAATAAACAAAGTCAAATTTTTGGCCCTGCAGTACAACCATGTAATAGTACTATTCCAGCAAAGGACTATAATAATTTATTATCTTAAAAACTGACCTGATTGGCTATGGTGATAGCTCGCTGTGTTGCTTCAGCTTCTACTTCTTCAGGACGACACATTTCATGACCTTCAGGACCGGTAATACCCATTTCTATCATTCTCTTAGCACCCTAAACAGCAAACAAGCACAAAAAGTAAGCAACATTTGCACATGTACCACAGTGTAGTTATAATAATAGCATTTATTTAAACATGTGTGATCGTTTAGAATATACTAAACTAAACCTGCAAACCCCGCCCCTGCAAACAACGAATGAACACCCCTAACTCCAATATTGACTAATGTAGTTAAACAGCTATCAAGCATAGAGTAAGCTGCATGTACTAGTTATAAACAGCTATCAAGCATAGAGTAAGCTAAGCTGCATGTACTGTTATAAACAGCTATCAAGCATAGAGTAAGCTGCATGTACTAGTTATAAACAGTTATCAAGCATAGAGTAAGCTGCATGTACTAGTTATAAACAGTTATCAAGCATAGAGTAAGCTGCATGTACTAGTTATAAACAGCTATCAAGCATAGAGTAAGCTGCATGTACTAGTTATAAACAGCTATCAAGCATAGAGTAAGCTGCATGTACTAGTTATAAACATCTATCAAGCATAGAGTAAGCTGCATGTACTAGTTATAAACAGCTATCAAGCATAGAGTAAGCTGCATGTACTAGTTATAAACAGCTATCAAGCATAGAGTAAGCTGCATGTACTAGTTATAAACAGCTATCAAGCATAGAGTAAGCTGCATGTACTAGTTATAAACAGCTATCAAGCATAGAGTAAGCTGCATGTACTAGTTATAAACAGCTATCAAGCATAGAGTAAGCTGCATGTACTAGTTATAAACAGCTATCAAGCATAGAGTAAGCTGCATGTACTAGTTATAAACAGCTATCAAGCATAGAGTAAGCTGCATGTACTAGTTATAAACAGCTATCAAGCATAGAGTAAGCTGCATGTACTAGTTATAAACAGCTATCAAGCATAGAAAGTAAACTATAAATGTAATTATCAAATTAATGAATAATTAATGAGCAAAATACAATAGAAATCATAAGCGCCTTCGTCTTGTGATTGTATATCTCATACAACACGGGCACTCATATTGTATCTATTACTAATAAATTAATAAATGTAGATACATGTACATGTTGATACACACTATACCTCAGCAATGAGATCACCATTTTCTGCATGAACTTGTGCGAGGGCACCAATTTCCTTACATCTCTTGTAGCACTGAATCATCTGTTCAACAAGAAATCAACACTTTCAATGTAAATCAAGGAACACATAATATTATTAATCAAATTCATGAATAATTCATGAGGGAAATACAATAGAAATCATAAGCGTAGCAGACATCTGTAAATCGGATACAGAATCGTCCTCATTTGCATTCAACTTTAACTTGGATTTTCTTGGCCAAACTGTTTCCTATCATCCAAATTACAGTAAAACATCCACTTATACGTCGTTGGATTCGATAAGTCAGATACAATATTCGTGTCTACGGCTCGAGTTTGTAAATCCCATACAGATCGGCCGCTCATATTGTATCTATTACTTAACAAATAGAAGATGGCTTTCTATGTTCATACAAAAATGATGCACGCCTGAGCTCTTGAAATGCTAGCAAGTGGATGCAGCTGCATTTCAAGAGCTCAGAAGTGCATCATTTTTGTATAGAACATATAGAAAGCCATCTTCTATTTATTTTAAAATTGATATAAAAAGTCGAAAATGATTTCACTGGAAAAGACCAACATTCTGAAGTTGTTGTAAACGTTCGAGTTAATTATTCAACATGAGTTTATGGAAATTAGATGATGACATTCCAGCGTGCAGCAAGCGCGCTTCAACTAAATTTTTATTCAAAAACACAACAGAATCCCCAACTCTCTTGCCATTTTGTTCACCATTCTTGTTCTTTTTTGATCAAAAATCCATAGTTTCGGTGTATCGCAATGTTTTCAACACCAAAGTCGAGGAAACGTTTGATTCTATAAGATTGTTTTAGCTATTCAGTTTGAACCTAAAGCTCACAGCCGTGCACCATAAAAAGTTTGCAATTTGATTGGTAGCTAGGCGTGCACCATACAAAATGGTACAGTCTAGCATCCAATGAAATTGCGCATTCTTAGGATGTTACCAATGTTTATATTATAAAACTGAATAGCTCATGGTGACCATAATGGTAGAGTGATTCCAATAAACCTGGGCACTACTAATTAGCTGTCAGTGTTTATTAGATGCAAAGAGACAAAAGTAAACAATAGAGTGAGTGTCAAATAGTGGGTATTGGTGTAGTTAGTAATGCCCAGGTTTATTGGAATCCCTAAATTTAGATTTCACTACAAGCAATTCTAGACTCTCCTAAAGGATTGGTGAACGCCTAGCGTGCATCTGTCGAGTTTTAGATGCACGCGGGAGGTTGCTAAGCACGAAAGAAGCGAAAGAGTCGCACGAGGCGAAGCCGAGTGCGACTCTAGCTTCTTGAGTGCTTAGCAACCGACCAAGTGCATCTAAAACTCGACAGATGCACGCTAGGCGTTCACCAATCCTTTTATAACATAGCCACAATCAAATGTTAGATAATTATTTGTTTATTTTATTTTAGAAAACTAACTTTCTTGGCCGATCGCGCGGCTTACATACCGACGTAAAGAAAAAGCTCAATAAGTTAATTATAAAACGGCAAATGAACACCACATGTTCGGTCATTTTTATATTAGTTCGAACTCTGAATGAAATCGAAATAAGTACAAAGTTTTTAAAGTAAATAAGCTTACATTACAAAAGTTTTTGAATACATCTGATTGTTGTACTTGACCGTTGAGCTTACTTGCGATTTGAGCTAAAATTCTTTGCAAGTTTTCGGCAAAGAAACAGGTTGTTTTTGAACGATGGGACAAATTGAATCCTCTTTGAAATCCATTAACATTTCTTGTAGACGTTTTGAGATCCCTTTTTCATTTGCTAGTTTGGAGATGGTTGAGAATTCGACGTTTGCACGTTTCCCAAGCTTCAATCATCGACTGTGTACAGTAAGACTTACTTACAGTTGTGTAGTTTGGACTCAGTCGAAAACGAGTATTGTAGTCTTGTAGTCAATTTCAGTTCATTTCAATGGCCACATTGAGCTGTAGCGAATCAGAATATGGTGATTTTGAGCCAGTGTTTTCTACAGATTGATTTTGGTAAACCCTGCAGCTTCACTCGAGTCTTGTTGAATCACAACGAAGCGACATTACAAACACCAAAACTTCAGAATTTCCACATCTTTTTCTCCGATATTTGAAATATGCCGTGGCACTTGACTTCTTCTTAGAATGATAAAGCGTAATTCCTTTAAATGCATTGTTTTCCTGTCTCTTTTGAGGTTCATTTCGCTCTTTGAAGCGTCTTTCAGTTCATGAAACTATTTGAACAACAAAGTTGGCAAGTGATTTTCCATGACGTCATTAGCGTGCACCGTGGAGAATTGGTGCACGCTCTATTAGCCAATCAGAGCGCGCGTTATATGTTAGATATGTTATAAAATACAATCATGAAATTTAAAAATGTATGGCTTCAATTCACCAACATATGTAGACTATTGTTGGAAAGTACAGACTGAGGCAAAATGAATTGATACACAGTATCCCTTTGAAACTTGTGAGATTAGTGCAATTTATTTGAAACTCCAGTGCAAAAAGTTGAAATACTTATAAACTTATAAACCTTGAGTTTTGAAAAGACAAGATTTTAGCAAAACACCAATTTTTGATCATAAAAGAACAAGAATGGTGAAAGAAATGGCAAGAAAATTGAGGAGTATGTTGTGTTTTTGAATACAATTTTATTTGAAGTGTGTACTATTGATGCCATCATCAATCCATTTGTGTTTTCAGTATCTTGATTCAGTATTTTGTCACGTTATTGGACTAATTCTTCATCATTTTACACCAGCCATTTTTACTCTTTCACACTCAAACCTGACAAACCGGTATAAAGGAGTATTTGTACCAGGCCTACTGACGCAATATTGTAACTTGTCGGTGTATACATGTAGTTGGAAAATTATGTTAGCCTATTTAAATTTGTTTGTATTAACGTTTGTGACTTTGATGAATTACCTTGTTATTTCGCTTCAATAAACACCAATCAAAACTGATAACCAAGTATTATAAATAGCTGTTGGCAGGGACTCCTGCAGATCTTACGTACAGTAGGCTCAGAAAATCATCGCCAGCCCGCAAGATCGAGATTGCAAGATCGAGAGTGCCCGGGAAAACACAACCGCATGTACATGTACATGTTTAAGGATCCTTTTTATTTAGGCTGTTTTGTAAGTAGTTTTTAAATTAGATTTTAAGTTTATATTATTGTTATATTTAGATTAATGTTCACATTATTATATTTAGATTATTATATTATATTTATTTTACTCATTGTAAAGCGCCATTGGGCTATAAGGAAATGGCGCTATATAAATTTTTGATTATTATTATTATTATTATTATTACACAGGGACTCCGTCATGATTAGTGGTATATATAATAGTTCAATTAAAATTATTATTATATATATAACAAAATAATAAAAAAGTTGAGCAAGTATAACCTTGGGTGGTGCCTGAAATGACCAAGATATACATGTACATTGTATGTGTGATTGCATTCATTTTTTGTTTCGTTTTATTTGTTGTTTCTTGGTTCAAAACATCATTAACGCATGTACAAAGACTGATCAATGGGCTGAATCTAGTGTCTAGTAGAGGGTCATCAGAGTAACTTAAGATCGTTACTGGGATGACTGGACCCAGTATCCTGATGAGTGTAAGGGGCAAAACCTTATGAATAGCAATGAGGGATATATAGAACTCCTTCATGCATGGAATTTATACTCCCTCATTATATAGTTTATGATTTAGTTCTAATATTTCGTTGTTCTATTCATGAATGAGGGATGGCATTACAGTGTATCAAACAACAAACATAATTACCTCTGCATCGTCTATCATCATAACATCTTTGTAAGCCATAAAAGTCTTGAAAGAATTGATACCTACAAGAACAACAGCATGGATGACTACATTGTATATCATTGGGGAAAAAAAACATTGTACAGGTACGTACTAACTTCTCATCCATCCATTCTCAGACATCCATTCACTCATTTATTTATAATCAAAATAATAACAATTATTGCTTAACCCTTTGACTCCCACGGTGCCTGAAACTGCCCGTAAAAATCGATACTGCTTTGAAAAATTCTAACTTTCTGAATTTTCATAACATCGATCTCATGGATAGTTATTAGTGACAACTACAAGTTTACAAGATACAAATGTAACTCTTCAAAATTTAACCTCAAGTAAACTGACTTACAGGTCCAATTTCTGGGCATTAGTTCAATTTGTTTTTCATAGAAATCAAAAATGCGCATCTGTGACGTCATTTCACCACCATGAAAATTAGCGAAATTGGACTTAGATTTTCTTCCAAAATACATCATAATTGTGAAACAAAACGCCACTTTCTCAGTAAACTTCCATCTCTCTTCTTGATTTATTCGTGAATTTTTCCCTGTCTCTTTCAAAACTCGCCAAGCAACAGCCATTTCAATTTGACTACTTCAGGATCCCTGTTTTTTTCCCCAACAGACGACCGATAAGCATGTTGGGTAATCATGGAACAATGTGCAAGCAACTGGCGACATACAATAGTTTATTTTGTACCACAGTTTTCTCAACTTATTTTACAAGTACAGTGGAACCCCGCCTAACGGACACCCTGGTATAACGGACAGTTTTATAGGTCCCGGCGGAATTAAAGGTGATACATTTTCTGTTAAAAAGACCCCGCTATAACGGACACCCCAGGCGTTATTTATAACGGACACTTTCTCTGGTCCCTTCGGTGTCCGTTATAACGGGGTTCCACTGTAGGTATAAATATATAACATGCACATTTGTTAATATAAAAATAAATCCTATTTACAGATAATTTATTGTACGTATAAAGGTGCATAATGATATACACCTATTTCAAAAAAGGTTGTCGAGGACATCAGTCCATAGGCAATAGGTAATAGGTCGTTCCAAGACCGAACTGCATTATGGTAACAGATTGAATAACTAAAACGGTATGAAAGCCTGTATGATATCGTACCTATTTCAATGTCAACAGGCCAAGACACATTTTGAATCAAATTTTATGAAATATTTCTGGCATACATGCAATTCAAGCTGTTACCATAATGCAGTTCGGTCTTGCAACGACCTATAACCTATTGCCTATCGACTCATGTCCTCGACAACCTATTTTGAAATAGGTGTATACGTCATGTAGCTACATGTAATTGCATAATAATTATTGTTGTCGGGTTGAAAATCATAAATCATAGAAGCTGAGACCGCAAGGATGGATGGGAAATCAGGTCATGACCTGCATTACAGGCAGATATATTCAATGTTCTCGTAGTTTTGAAAATATATGAGCTATTTAACTAAGATCCTACAAGTCTGGATAAAAAGGTCGATCATTTGACAGTGCTATTTGAGAGTTTTAATTTCCCAGAATTCCTTTTGGTCATAACTTTCATGATTTTCAACCCGACAACGATTATGCAATTAGCTATATACAAGAATAATGAGGAGAGATAAGTCAATTCAATTCAAAGCAATTCCAGCTTTATGAAGTTTTTTTAAAGTCTTTCATCACCCGGACCTACAGGCAAAACCAGGGCGGGAGAGAGAGGGCGGGGAAACGAGCACGGCCGCGCAATCTATGTGTGATGCAGGAGACTGGGACCGAATATAAAACAAAATGTCGGACGTCGGACGAGTGGATTTCTTGGCTTTCGGCAGATGATGACGAGGAATTGATAGCAAGTACAGAGTTAAGGGTGGACTAACATATTTATTTCGACTGTTCCTAAGGAAATTTTGAAACCTCAAAAAAATCGTAAAATTCAAAGAGAAGAGAAGGGACTTATAGGAAGTGATTGTAAGGGAGAAAGCTTTGTCAGAGCATGACGTCACCAAATTACGTCACAATGACGTCATCAAAACAGAAAACGCTCTTTTTTTCCAAGGATTTATAAGATACTGTAAATCTATGATTATACACTTGTTCTACAACACAAGGAGCAGACAACTGAGCATGGATTTGGTATTTAAATTGAAAAATGATTTTTTTATGGACGTTTTTCGAGCTGTTTTTAAGAATTAAATTCCATAACTTGTCATATTGTCTTTAGTTTTTAAAAAGCATGCTATGCTCAGCAATGTTGACTAGGTCGTTGTTGATATTCTAGGTTAGAAAAAAATAACCCTCAGTGAACGTGCTCGAACATTTTGAAGGTTTTTGAAAACGAGAATATGCACATGCGCAGTGAAGTCTTGTTAAATTTACCGTTCTTTTTCAGCATTGAATTGATGGATTTCGGAAAAGAATCCTACGAAAATGTTTAGACAGTTCTCTATCCTGTCATTTGGCATGAAAATTATTATGCAACAAAGACGTTTTGATTTTCCTGTTGTACCCAAGCAGGAGATGCGCGAATTGTATGACTTTCAATTCATAAATTGTATGCTTGCTCATTTCTGCTAAAACAAAATTTAAAACCCCTAGAGAGAAGTAGGATGTTTAACAAGGCTATAAAATATCAAAATTTCAGAAAAAAATCCTCAACAAAGCTAAAGAATTGAAGACATGTAAAACCCCATAGCAACGCGGTTGCGTAGTAACGAAATATGTTAGTCCACCCTTAACAGAAGTTAACAGAAGTTAACAGAAGTTAACATGTTGACTCAAATGGACAGTGAAGCTAACGAAAGACCTAGTGATATATATTTTGCCAATATTATGCTGTCTAATCTAAATGAAGTGCTACTTCGGCTTGCAGATAATTTTAGCGATGAATCCCAACGAAAAGCTTTCAAGGAAGCTTATTTTGCCAGAGCTTTGAGCTCCGTGGTGAGTGAAAAACATAACGCAACTGCAACTGATGATTTGTTAGCTAGGTTCCATTGGATGGTTTTTCAAGGAATGTCATACTTGTCCTAAACTGGCAAACAACAAAAAGAATGCTAAGGCAAGAAGTATCGAAATAGAGTGTTATTTTAATAGGGAAAGATTTAATGTTCTTAAATTTGGACCTTTACAGTGCGACTACACCAACCAAGGCCACCCAAACAAATTTTCATACAAATTATCCAATCACAATTGAGTATTTAAACAATAGAATCTCCACAAATTTTCAAATTTTCGCTTTAAAAGCATATATTTTACTTTATATGTGTATGTATACGATCAAGACTGAAGAGTGAACAAGAAACAGTTTAAATTGTAGAATTCGACATCATTCTGTTATTCAGCGTCACAAATGTGATTAGAAAATTTGATTCAAAATTTGTTTGGGTGGCCTTGGTTGGTGTAGTCGCACTGTAAAATCTTCATGGGATATCATATTGGAGAAACTTCAGGAGAACCTTGATGCAGCAGACATAGTATTACAACATATACTTCAGCACTTTTGGAGCACAGCTGATTCAAAATATACTCCATGTGTTAAGCTTAATGTTCCTGCTACAAGTTCACGTCATGTTGACTCTTCAGAGTTTCAGGCAATAAAATATCATGGTGCTTGGTCGATCAAACGTTCAAGGGATGAGATAAAACGACGATCTGGGAATATAATTATAAAACAATCTCCAAAAGATCCAAGTGAAGTGATTGTTACAAAGGAGGATGCTGTGGCTCTTATTTCTAAGTTGGGTAATGATGTACTTCAGACAGATTACAGCTACATTTTTGAAATTACTGATGAAGTAGCTAATTTTTTTATACGATTGCATGACATTGTTGATGCCTATCTTTCAAAGAAAAGTATTGCAACACAAAAAGGGTCAGTGGTGACCAACTGTTTAAAGGTAGTGTCCACCAGTGTTGAAATAAGACAAATTTGGACTACGACAGTAAGGATGCATGGATATAGTAGAGGAACACAAACAGTTGTACTACAGTACATTTGTACATTTTTTGTTAAATCTAAACAACAAATTTCAAGAGAAAAGCTTGGACTTAAACCACAAAAGATTAGTGTAGCCCTTAGAGAAGGTATTAAATCCAAAAAGTCTAAAAAGAAGAAGCAAAATACAACATGTATGTCAGCAGAAAGATCATCAGGAAAAGTATAACAATCTGTACCTAGAAAATAGTACTTTCACTCAAGGGAAGAGTGACATAACTGAAGTATGTGAGATTCAAATGTTTTAGGCCTGACATGTTCAGGTTTATAAATGTCCTTAGTTTAAATTTGACACGGTTTTCTTTGTTATTCATAGGGCTTTATCTCTGGTATTGACCGGTTTTAATAGAATTGAATTGAATTGCTCATTATGAATTCACTGGGATGTATCATATACATTACCCTGGGTTGGAAATCAGACAGGCTTTGTAACCAGGCGACCACCACATATGTATGGTGGTCGCCTGGCTGCTAAGCTGCCATGCACATGCAAGTTATACTGGACTCTCTTTCCTCCGCGACTTCAGCTTGTCAGAGCGGATAGAAAGTGAGTCCGGGACTGGACTAAGTATTCATGCTATTCATAGTATTCATGCTAAATAACACTCCAAAAAATACCAGAAAATGCCTCAGATTGCTTCGTGCGAAAACCTTGTCAAATGTAAACTAAATCAGATAAATACCTTGAATGTTGGCAATAAGCCTATAAATTGATATGGCTTATTGCCTCCGTTCTCAGTATTTATTTCTTACTAAAGGAGGCTGATGTTAAATCTCTACAGTCCACTGTATAGTGTCAAATATTCCTCTGGATTTCTCTCTCTTTGGTAGCTGACTGGAGTTATCACCAAGTTCCATGCATTCCTCCATAGCATACACATTGGTTTGTTTCCTGCTTACCAACTTAGATGACCTGTAGGTAATTGTACCAAGAACATTGTAGCCATATGTGTAAGCAGTCATATTCCTTGAACCGCCACACATTTGCTGTTGCTCTGAAAAGAAGGCTTCCACAAAGTCTTGGTTAAGTCTCTTTGGAACAATGTACAAGTCTCCATATTCCTGCCTTATCTGTTGGCTGTTTAGATGTTGAAGAAGACCCTTTAAGCCATCGATAGATATCTATTAGAAAAAAAAAAAGTTTTAATACAATGACTCTTTTAAAATGTTTATGTGTACATTGTATGTTGTGTTGTATAACATGATGTTAATTTTACTCTTAAAAAGGCTGATACATGTACTGACTGATACTAATGGAATTTGTTTAACTAAACTAGATGAAATGATATATCAATATTTTATTTAATCATTTTAATAATTATTACAAACCTCAATATCAAACATTGTTTGCCAGGTTATAAAGTGTGATGCCCTCTCTGATTTTGCATTGTACTGTTGAGCAAGGTTTTCCTTCCACGTTGTGAAGAATGTAAGTGCATCGTCTAAGATAGTTATTCTTTCATCCTGAACAGACCTAAGAGGTTTATTGTCATTAAAGACATTCCACATCTTTTCACAGTTTAAGATATACTTTTGGGTTGCTTTTGTTGCTTGATTCTCATGTATACTCATTTCCTGTTGTACTTTTTTTGATAATGTTTGAACAGCAAGTTTAACTCTCATTTTGCTTAAATTGTCAAGATAAATATGTGACTTACGCAAGTCAGTAGTGTACAGGCGTCTGCGCTTCTCCTTTTCGTGAACATTGTAAATGTGTTCCCACAAAATGTACTTGCTGCCATGTTGTAAAAGCCTTGTGTATCGTTTTGATTTTTCTTTAAAACCACTACTATGCAGGTTATTTCTAAGCTTTTTCATTAAGTGTGGTGGATCAGAAATAAAATATATAGACATTTTTGAATATGGATTGTCTCCTCTACTTTTTGTTCTATTAATGCCATTCATTGCAAAGAAGCTCTCTGTTTTCTGGTGCACCATCACAGCAGGCTAACAGTACTTCAAATCCATACCCATGGAGTAAACTGACCCCTTGCCAAAACATTCTGTTCAATTTTTGTGCTGTCACACCTCTGGTAAGAAAATAGGCACAAGGAAATTCAAATTTTGCACAAATACTTTTGTAAAAAAACTGAAGTACATGTGTAGCTACATGTATATTCTTGTGAGGATCAAGTGATTCTTTTTCTGTTTCCTGCATTGCTACAGGACATGGTAATCCTGATTGAATATCCTCTTCAATGTCTGTGAATCCTACCAACTCCCATGTGCTTGGATCAAAGAGAAGTCCCTCTTTAATTTTGACCTCGTCAAAAAAAAGTCCTCCTAAAAGACCTTGATTTCCAATTTTCATAGTTTCAAATCTGGACTTCATTGTTTCCAACATAGATGTTTGCCATCCAGATTGAGCTGATGAGTAGTTTTTATAATCAGAAAGTGTTCTTCCACTTGGTAGTTTTAAGAAACCTGATTCTCTCATGTCTTCATAATGAGAATGAGATTTGGAATACATTTGCAGACACCACCTGATGACCAGAGGATGCCATCTCATCTGCCTTGCTGGTATTTTCAATGCCTTTGCCTGATCTTTCAATAATATTTCAAAAATCCATCAGATGAATTTCCAGTGTGATCTCTCAAGTGGTTCTCAAGAAGGTGTTTTGATTTAAATGTTTTATTACATTCCTCCCAGCAACAGATATACTGTCTATTAATAGGGGCAATAGTGATATCAGCACTTTCTATGTGTTGTTTAACATGGCTGAGAAGAATTTCTACACTTGAAAATACTTCATTACTATCACAACATTTCCACTTGCAGACAGGATTATCAAGCTTGAGTCTTTTTTCCTTTGTACAAGTCTTCAAATATATACTTGAAGTCACTATCAGTGTTGTTACCTACACATTAACCATTTTGGATTTGAAGTCCTCCAATCTTTTAATCTGTTGCTTTACAGTTTTTAGTTTTTTGTTGTTGAATTTCTTGCTGCTTCAAGGAGGTCTGACTTTGAAAGATTATCAAGCCTTGTAAATTTAGAATTTTCTGGTTCAGCTGTTTGGATTCTTTTGTTGTTCCTACTCTTTAAAGTTCTAAGATAGTGTTCAGTTTTTTGACACATTTCACATAAGTTTTTATCATGAACTACATCATCATTAGGAATTAATATGCAGCAAAATGTTGATCTGATTTATTTCTGATGAAATTGTGATGCAGCAACTTCAACATATGCACCAGAATCCCCATTTTTAGTATAAAATACTGGCTGACTTAGATCATCAGGGAGAACACTTTCAAATTTATCACATGACACACCAGAACAAACTTTACATGTTTCAATAGTTTGCATTAAGAACTTTACATCTGTTGGTGAACACAATTTACTAGGAATTTCTGTCCAACTAGTATCTAGGTCAGGTTTTTTCTTGCCTTCAAGCATAATATTCCAATTACCATCAGGATGTATAATGATCTCAATCTGAGCATAGCCTTTATTACCACCAAAGTAAAAAAGGTGTCCAGTGTTTTCTTGCTTGTTGTAACTTACACTCCAGTTTTCTTTACTATTTAGTCCTTGACCCTCCAGGTCTTTAATATTTAATTGTGACTGTGTTGTACTTTCCACTTTAATTTGAGTCGTCTGCTGCTGCTGCTGCTGATTGCAATCATTTGACAAACACTACACATCTAGTGCTTCTCTTAGTTTCTCCAGCTGAGAATAATTGACTGAGGTAGGGCATTTTAACAAAGTCTTTAAAGAACTTTCAAACTCATCTATTAATACATCTATATTTTTTCTGAAGTATGCCCACCTTAAATATCCTTTCATTTTTCCTAGGTCTTTTACAATGTTCTTTCTTGCTCTGTAAAAATAATTATTTATGGCTTCATTGGAGTAGATGATTCCACATGTGTATTCAATAGCTTTCGAAATTGGTGTAAACTTGTCAAGTGACCTCGAGGAAAAGGTTCTATGAGGGAATTCTACCTTCATCAAACAATACAATAGAAGTTCTTCCTCCTGTAATGGAATACCTGTCTTGAATGTTAGTGGATGTGAATGGGAAACACCCGCGACTGTAGAGGTATGTATAGAACTTGGTGCAGCCCCTATATCTCTCTGGCCACTGCAGTCCTCAACCAATGAAGGAGTGGATGAACTGGACGTTGCAAAGGTACAAGTAGGACGATTTTGAAGACCACTATCATTTTCAAGCTCTAAGCCGCCATCACATTGAATATCGTCAAGTTGTTGTAAAAATCTTTTGCTTGCAGTTCGTATTCTCTCGGGAGTGACAAAATGCGCCTCTCTCTTAGTTTGCTTATGCTCTGGAGTCAGTAATCTCTTTTTAGGTTTGAAGAGCTCAATCCATGTTGCTTCATGTTGATGACTGCAATGAACCACGTGAATGCCGAGACTGTCTGGCTTGTCAATTTAGTACATACGGTAACATACTAAATTAGACATGGACACATTCAATCGATCGTAACTTTTTTATATCATAATATATCACGCTGAAAATCATGCTACATACAGAAAAACTATTACAAATGGCTCTGCCTTGATATCTATTCTCGGTATTATCTGGGCTAGAAATGAGTGTCTCTTGTATTGTAGCATACTAACACAAAGTTACAATTTATCAAGCGGTTGAACGTGAAGAATTTATAAGCCGATTTGAAGCTCAAGCAACTAATTACTGTGACTCAGGTTTTCATAACAAAGTAAGAATCATAATTACAACATTTTACATAGTTTACTTTTTATTTCTAAGATAAAAATCAGTATTTTTTTACCAATGAAGTTCATCTATGTTACTCTTCCAATCGATAGACAACTTGTTCAAAGGGCGTCAACAGAACGTGTTTTGCCGCCAGTTACCAGTCCTACTCTGCATCACACATGGAACAAAGAAAATGTATGCTCGTTTCCCCGCCCTCTCTCTCCCGCCCTGGGCAAAACATTGCACCAGATGCATTCTTTACAAGTCGAAAGTCGCCAAAACAGCCTTAGTAGGTCCTGCAATCCTCCACAGAATGACCAGAGACGATTTCACTTTGAGTCGGCCATTTTTAATTTCCTCAACGCACTGCTGACTCTTCTTCATGAAATTGCATCTCATCCCTGGATTATTTCAGGAGAACGGCCTCTACCACGCCAGTCAAGCTTAATAATGGTACTTTTAGGGCTTTCGCATGAGTTAGACATGATTATACTAGTTTTATGGTTTTCACACGTATGAAATGAAAATATGTTGATGTTTCGGCTGCATTGGTGGAAGCCTTCTGATGAAGCTTCCACCAATGCAGCAGAAACGTCAACATATTTTCATTTCATACGTGTGAAAACCATAAAACTAGTATAATCAAGCTTAATGATGCTGTTCTGGGGGCTTCTGTGGTGAATAATGGCAAAAAACCCTCTAAAATGCCAAATAGGCCTTCTGAAGGAGAGATATCTGCCAGCCTAGAGGACATTCAACCACGAGAGAAAGATCTGAGAACTTGAACCTGTGCTATTTCAGAACTGTCAAGATTTCCATGGAAACCCTATATATGGAATCAAAATTTCCTACACCGTGATTAGGTCCAGAAAATCGCTAAAAACTCAAAAATATCTGGGTGTCAAAGAGTTAACACTACATGTATATGGCTATATTCGACCAACTGCATTGAAAAATTAAAACTTTCTAGATTCTTAAAACATGGCTCTAAGGATGAGTCAACTGGTTATAAGACCTTCAAAAGCTAATATCCAATATTGCAAGCAACCGACTAAAAGTCCTTATTTCAATAGAATATAATCATTTGGTTTACAGTGAAACCAAAATAGTTGCTTCTTGCACCATAAAACAATACAGCAAAATATGCAATTTTGTACTAACTAAAATTCACATTCACAGCACAATTCGATACTAGAACTTGACATTTCCATGATTTTTTTTAGTTCGCCCCTTCAACTAGCCAATACAAGTAATAGCCATTTGATTAGCACAAATTTCACAAACACATGTTTTCCTTCTGCACACCCAAAAACGATTCTGGGAACATACATGGAATTTCGACAGGGAAATTAATGAATTTCTGCTTTTTAGATTGTCGAGCCGCCCCATCCTACTGGCACAATATTGCACCGACTGCATTCTTTAGGTCACAACTCACCCAAATTGCATCAACAAATGGAAGAATGCTGATAGGTCTGAATCAACAAATGGAAGAATGCTGATAGGTCTGAAGCAACAAATGGAAGAATGCTGATAGGACTGAAGCAACAAATGGAAGAATGCTGATAGGTCTGAATCAAAAAATGGAAGAATGCTGATAGGTCTGAAGCAACAAATGGAAGAATGCTGATAGGTCTGAAGCAACAAATGGAAGAATGCTGATAGGTCTGAAGCAACAAATGGAAGAATGCTGATAGGTCTGAATCAACAAATGGAAGAATGCTGATAGGTCTGAAGCAACAAATGGAAGAATGCTGATAGGTCTGAAGCAACAAATGGAAGAATGCTGATAGGTCTGAAGCAACAAATGGAAGAATGCTGATAGGTCTGAAGCAACAAATGAAACGTACCAGGATGAAACGTACCAGAGCAGATTTCCAAAATTTAGTTACACTGGGGTATTACTAGTGTAGCAATGCTCAATGGTATAAAGGATCAAGTATGGAGCTCTAAATACAGCAAGTTCCATAAAGAACTGTTTTCTACTACTACCATATCAAACTTATGCTACACAAAAGGTCATGGTTCACATATCGAGATGAGGCGAGATCATGTTACGGCGAAAAACAGCATGATTTTGACACATTTTTGCTTTATTTACTGCATTGTCAAAATAAAAACCAAAAACCTACCAGCAAAATATAAAAGAAGAATATATAAGGAATGAATAAGCTGGCAATTCAAACAAAAATATATATCTTTGACTGTGGCATTTTCCTTTTCTTCAAAATCGATCAAACTGAAATCTCTGAAGAGATACAGGAGAGTGTGACATACGCTACACACAAAAACGCTCTGAATTCCTTGGGAATTGTGTCAATCAAAAACCTACCACCAGATTCTATTACTCTGCAATTTTACGCTCGATTTGATATAAAATGCATGTATAAAATGAAATCTAAAACAATTTGTTTGGTAATCGTGAAGATCATATTGGTGCTCTGTATCCCGGTGACTCTGTATGTAGAAGCTACATAGAAATTCACAAATAAATTATTGCTCGGAAAGGACGTTTCTTGAAGGCAATTTCCAATATTTACACACGAGATCAATAAGTAAGTTCGAATTTGTCATATATTTTCCCCTGTTGAGGAAACATATGCAGCTTACCATCCTCTTTTATATTTTAGCTACCTGATTTACACATTGTCAAAGGAAAAATATGAATTGAGAAATGATAAACCAGTCACGTACAAATCTGCTTTATTTAATGGTCATAGTGAACAAATTGTTGGATCAATCGGGCCTCAAACATGCTTTAGTAAACAAAGCACCTTTGTAATTCAATCATTTTGCGCAAGTGCATTAACAAAAAAATTGGCCCGCCCGCAATGCATGCATGTGGCTACTATAATATGGTACAATACAATATTGTTCAGTACATGCAGTTCTTGTAAGATTTCATTGCATGGGAAGAAAAAGCTTAAAATATTTTGCTATTTAAATTCGAGTTTTCTATGTATAGTTTATAAGCGAGCATGAGTGTTTGATTGGATATAAAACCATTGCTGGGTTTATTTGTTTTCCGAATCACGAAGGAAAATCAGTAGGGCTTTATGGATCGGCAGACGCTGAGCCACTCGAGGTGTTGGGCTGCAGTATTCACTCGACCATGGCCGTGAAACAGACACTTTGAAGTGCTCGTCTTTCTGCTGGAAAATCTCCACCGAGATAGTCAAAAAACCTGAAAAATTATTTACGAACAAACACTTGACTCGTTGCTGGAAAGCTGTGCGTGGTTAATTAATGGTGCAAAATAGCACAAAATCATAGTAAATATAGAGTGAAAACTTCAACACATTTACTTACTTACTTACATGAATAAAAAGCACATGGAAGAAACGTAGGCATAACATTTCAATCGATAATAAGTCGACAACCAGACGAGAGATTACGATAATTCGACATTCGCCAACAAACTCGATAATCACAAAAATACAATAATACATCGAAGAAACATTGAGCGGACATAGGCCTTCGGTGTCGATCGAAGAATTCCGATCATTGTGCGATTCCAAACACTATCTGAAGATTAGGACTACTTACGGACGGACTTACAACTCGATAGCATAGTGGCTACATCTCCATATATGGAGATAGTAGCCACAAAAATTGTCCATGTGATACTGGATCTCAACAGAAGCAAATGTTCAATGATGCAGGACATAAGTTTGATAGAGTGCAAACACTAAAACCATGAAACAGTGCTAACTTTAATTAGCACTAAATAGTGCAATGTCTTTTGTTTTCTATTGTTCCATTGGTGCTATTTTAATAGCAATAAATAGTTTGTACTGTTTCATGGTTTTAGTGTTTGCACTCTATGTGTACAAGTATACTCATTGATCAGAAAAGCTACCTTTTTCTCTAACAAGAATTGCCATCTCATCACCAACATCTTCATTCCACCATGTAACTGCTACGTGGAATGCAAAATCACAGCATACTGAAAGAAAGAATGTGTATGAGTATGTACATGTACATTGTATAAAGTTTTAAGTGTATGTACAGTGTTTAACCATACAAAGATTTGACTTACTGTACTTTTGTATAACTACATGTACATAGCTAGTCAATTGGGACTCATTAATAATAACAGTTGTTTGGATTTTTTAGGGGTTATCAAAAGAACTGAGACTTTTGACATACGGTACATGTACCCTCCCGTCCCCTCCCTTTCATCCGCCATTCCCCTCTTCCCTCCAAGATGTACTTGATTAAAAGAAAGTCTTCACCGATACTAACCCTACATGTAAGTCACCCTTTAACTTTTCAGAAAAAAATTGACTAGTCATTGAAATCAAAAATTGTCTGACATAGTACACTGTATATTGTACACTGTATACTACATACGTACACTGTATATTGCTTATATTGCGCATTTTAACATTGGAATATGATCAAATGCGATATATACTATACTGTACACTGTATACTGCAAATACAATCCACTGTACACACATTAAACACAATAGAAACACCACATAGACGAGGGTTGTCCAATACTCACGACCTGATACGGATGGTGAAAGTTGGTTTACCACGGTATCAGATGGTGAAGTCATTTAGTATGCACAAAACGTACATAACATTAAATAATAATGACATAGACTTTATGCTCATAATGCATATTAAAATGATGTCATAGCCTTTATGCATCTCCCTTTATGGCATCATAGTGAGGAGACTAGTACTGAGGACTTTACAATAGTTGCCCTTCAAATTTTTTTTAGCAGAGTGATGAGATGCACCGTGGTACCATCCGTCACCACTCGTATCCGATGGTGACCATCCAGCCGGTCCTGTGGCCAAGACATGATAGTTGCCGTTAATATTTTTTTAGCGGATAATCATTCTCGTACCCAGAGCCCGCTCGTCATTTGGTTTGTCGCTGGCTCTGGGAATCCCTGAAATTTTAGCGAATTTCATTGGCTGATGAAATCAACAATGACTGATCGTATTTGATTGGTTCATGAGATCAACAAAGATTCAAACTTGCAAGGCGAACGAAAGGAATGACAGCGACGGTTGTATTTTCATACAATGGTATTCCGTTATTGAATTATAAAGCTATGGAAATGAGAGTGACTGTGTAGACATAAATTGATCTGAATTCGTAAAGGGAGATCTAACAATACATAAATTATAAAAGTAAAGTAACGGCTACAGACACAATCGATCGTACTCGCTTTGAGTATTCAAAGGAATATTTTTATAATTCAAGAGAAACAATAACAAAGCGGAAGACAGGAAGGTTCACATGCAAGATTATATTAGAACATGTATTTATCGTCCAGCCTTTACCGCAACAGAACCAGAGAAGAACCGGTGATGAACGTCGAAGGGATTTTAAACGGCTACACGAAGATAAATGTACAAACTTGTGTACTTGTTAGTTTGAATATTCAAACCAACGTAAATACTACGTAGCCAGTAGACTCTTCCACAGTACCCGCTCTCAGCGGTCTTTAGTATGAGCATGCGCTCTGACGACTTGGTCGTCAAAATTTGACGACCGAGCAACAGGGTTTCCCAGAGCCAGCGACAAACCAAATGACGAGCGGGCTCTGGGTACGAGAATGGCGGATAATGAGATGCACCGTGGTACCATCCATCACCACTTGTATCCGATGGTGACCAGCCGGCCGGCCCTGTGGCAAAGACTTGTAATATATGCGATATGCCACAGGATGACCAAACCACTATCAAAGGTCTTTGCCACAGGGCCGGCTGGATGGTCACCATCGGATACGAGTGGTGACGGATGGTACCACGGTGCATCTCATTATCCGTTGGTGTCCGATGGTGAAATTGGTGGTTTGGTCACCCTGTGGCATATCGCATATATTACATGTACAAGTCTTTGCCACAGGGCCGGCTGGATGGTCACCATCGGATACGAGTGGTGACGGATGGTACCACGGTGCATCTCATTATCCGTTGGTGTCCGATGGTGAAATTGGTGGTTTGGTCACCCTGTGGCATATCGCATATATTACAAGTCTTTGCCACATGGCCGGCTGGATGGTCACCATCGGATACGAGTGGTGACGGATGGTACCACGGTGCATCTCATTATCCGTTGGTGTCCGATGGTGAAATTGGTGGTTTGGTCACCCTGTGGCATATCACATATATTACAAGTCTTTGCCACAGGGCCGGCTGGATGGTCACCATCGGATACGAGTGGTGATGGATGGTACCACGGTGCATCTCATTATCCGATGGTGAAATTGGTGGTTGGTCACCCTGTGATATGGCAGCCGATCAAAGTATATCTTTGTTGAATGAGGGTGTCTTCACAAGCTGTCTTATTTAATGTGGTGCTTAGAAATGAGTTGTTATATTGTTGAGAACTGTGCAGCAAAATCCAAAGTCTAGTCAGAATCCCGAGTACATGCTGATAGAGCGTACGTTGCTTTGACCATAGATCATGGCATGACCTTTCTTCGAGTAATAACAACACATTAATTTTTCGAAGAGTGATACTATCCCTATTATTATCTTGTCACCTCCAGCGACATAGTATATACGTAGTTACTTAGCGTAATAGACAATACCATTGCTTTATTACAAACGCACACGACGTTTGCGGTAGACCAGTCCACGTAGCAGAATATACAGATCTCATTGTATATGAAGTTTATTTATTATACGGCTCTGTAACCCGGTAGTCTTGTTGTATGTAAGTGCTAGACGTGATTGTGAACGCAGTAGATTACCAGTACGAATGCTGAAACGTCTATCAGAAAGATGAAAGCCTTCGTCTATGATTGTATTCGTAACTGAACACACCAGTCATATCAACGAATATGGAAGTCACGGTGATAATTATGTCTTACGTAAATCGAAGAAACTGAACGGGTTTGTAAACAAAGAAATAACTGCTAAGCTTATTTATTTATGTCATTAAGTAAATTAGACACAAGCCTAGTAAATATATTTATCATAGATTGTATACTTGTAATTTACCACTGTCTGTTTACAAGACTACAGATAAAACTCGGATCTGAACCATAATGTATTAAACTCACGGTTCTTCTATGTCAGTTTACAACATTTTACGGTAACTTGTTTCAGCCCATCGAGTGCGCGCTATGTGGAGCGTCTAGTTTTGTTTTGATTTGAGTTTTTAAATTAATGACAATACTGATTTTGAAAGGAATAAACTTTAGGACAAATAATATTACAATTATTGTTATTATATGTCCGAGGAAAGACACGGAACTCAGTCTCGAACGTTTTACCTTGTGAACAATGTATATATTGGACAACACTGACGAAGGCTATGAAATCACTAGGATCACAATTATGTTCAACTGAATATAGCTAATTGCATAATCGTTGTCGGGTTGAAAATCATAAATCATAGAAGCAGAGACCGCAAGGATGGATGGGAAATCAATTCATGAGCTGCATTACATGCAGATATATTCAATGTTCTCGTAGTTTTGAAAATATACGAGCTCAGTTAACTAACATCCTACAAGTCTGGATAAAAAGGTCGACGATTTGACGGTGTTATTTGAGAGTTTTAATTTCCCAGAATTCCTTGTGGTCATAGCTTTCATGATTTTCAACCCGACAACGATTATGCAATTAGCTATATATAACGGCGCAATCGCTGAATCAATCGAAACCAATCGAACGATTGTTTTACAATTGGTTCGACAATCGAACATAATCGAACCAGAACTTTTTGGTGAGTTAGAATTACTATATAAGTAGGCTCGGCAGTGAGCTTTGAAAACGAAGAATTACTGAATACTGAATTAAAGTGCTTATGAAGCTTATTTTTTTATTTTGAAAATCGATTACATATGAAGTGAATAGTGGGATGGTTCAGTATTTTGTGATTTGAGCTTCGCATTTGCGAGTTATAAAGGTTTGAAATCGTGATATGCTAATTCAGTGACATCAAAGAAGGCTTTTGCTGTAACTTATTTATATTTTTTCAAGTATTGTTCTTTTCTGAAATAGAAAAAAAAGTTTAACATCTTTTATATAAGTTGTAGAATAACTTTTTGCCAGTTTAAAAATGTCAGTCATTTGCAAAGGGGCGCTTTTGTATAATAAATGATGCCTCCTTTGACGTCACTGAATTACCATATCACGATTTCAAACCTTTATAACTCGCAAATGCGAAGCTCAAATCACAAAACACTGAAACATCCCACTATTCACTTCATATGTAATCGATTTTCAAAATAAAAAAATTAGCTTCATAAGCACTTAAGGCTTCGTAAGGCTATTATATTTAGGGTATCATATTTAGTAGTGTTGTTGTTAGTTCTTTGCAAACGACGATCGGCGAATAACAAGACTGAAGGCTTCGAAAGGCCGTTATATTTAGTAGTGTTGTTGTTAGTTCTTTGCAAACGACGAATAACAAGACTGAAGGCTTCGAAAGGCCGTTATATTTAGTAGTGTTGTTGTTAGTTCTTTGCAAACGGCAAATAACAAGACTGAAGGCTTCGAAAGGCCGTTAGATTTAGTAGTGTTGTTGTTAGTTCTTTGCAAACGATGATCGGCGAATAACAAGACTGAAGGCTTCGAAAGGCCGTTATATTTAGTAGTGTTGTTGTTAGTCTTTGATCTTTGCAAACGACGAATAACAAGACTGAAGGCTTCGAAAGGCCGTTATATTTAGTAGTGTTGTTGTTAGTTCTTTGATCTTTGCAAACGACGAATAACAAGACTGAAGGCTTCGAAAGGCCGTTATATTTAGTAGTGTTGTTGTTAGTTCTTTGATCTTTGCAAACGACGAATAACACAAGCCGACTGAAGGCTTCGAAAGGCCGTTATATTTAGTAGTGTTGTTGTTAGTTCTTTGATCTTTGCAAACGACGAATAACAAGACTGAAGGCTTCATAAGGCCGTTATATTTAGTAGTGTTGTTGTTAGTTCTTTGCAAAACGACGAATAACAAGACTGAAGGCTTCATAATTAGGCCGTAGAAGCACCAATTTCACCATCGGACACCATCGGATAATGAGATGCACCGTGGTACCATCCGTCACCACTCGTATCCGATGGTGATCCAGCCGGCCCTGTGGTAAAGACTTGTAAAATATGCGATATGCCACAGGGTGACCAAATTACCAATTTTACCATCGGATAATGAGATGCACCGTGGTACCATCATCCTCTGGCACACAGGGTGTCAGTGGAGATGGGGGGAGGAGAGGGGGGAAAGGAAGGCCAATTTTATTTTTAATTACTGAATACATTTTAATAATAATAATGAATTTCAATTCCTGAATCATCAGTATGCATGATTTACGCATACTAATGACTTCACCATCTGATACCGTTGTAAATCAACTTTCACCATCCGTATCAGGTCGTGAGTATTGGACATGTATGACATAGACAGGTAAATGTTTTAAACACACAGCTGCATGTTCTGTGTTTCCTTCCAAGCAAACATAGTACATGTTGTTTACCTTTCTCATCAGCCCATCCTCTCCATCTGTCATATGCTTCAAGAAGTGATTCCCCTCTTGCTGGTATCACAAAGTCAACTAAACACAATGGAGTTACATGTTCTTTTGAAAACAAAATAATTTACATCTTTTTTTAATTATCTTTGTTTATTTATTTGCAGATTCAGTATAACAATTACACTGGGTCAGGAGCCCATAAGTACAGTAGGAGCGTCCATGCTCCATACTGGGTCTGTGTCACAGCGTTTTCACAAGTGTGGTTATTTTTAGAACAGTTTTTCCGCAAAAGAAGGTCATTTGACCAATCAGAGAACGTTTCCGGTATGACGGTTTCATTTCCGGTTTCACGACAAAAATAAAATGGCGGACAAGTGACAGACCCGAATAGATGAATGTACAAATAAAAGTCAGGATTATCCAGTTTTCTTTGTGTCTGATTCCTAATTTTATCATACCAACAACTTCCCGAGATTCAATAGGCCGCTACTTTGAACCTTGACCTAAAATTCTAGACTGCGTTTCCCGAACGGAACTTACAGGATTTGCATTGAAGTGATGGCCAGGCAGTTTCGTGGCAGAGTTTCGTGGATAGATAATGTGAACGCATGTTTTCTGATCAGAAATATCAGTTCCTGTTAACTTCACGGAGAAATACAAACGTATTTAATATGGAGCGTTGTGCCTCTGAAACGTTAGAAAATCAAAGTTGAGGTTAAGTAAGGTGCATTGAAAGCGATAGTTCTTCGCAAGCACATAGTCATGTTGATGCCGATGGTTCAAAGCACGGCTTACTTCAATCAGTCAAAAACCTCTTACTGCGATTCTCAGTATTATGCGAACTCAGACATTTAGGCAGTTGGCTTGTAATTTGGTTTTTCGCTTCTGTCAATCAACATAAAAAAAAACAGAAAACTTAAAAATAAAAGACCCACCAAATCAATGGAAACCAAATATGATTTTGAGCTAAATTATGGATCATTTGGTCGAAGAATATGTATTTAGTTTTAAATTCATTTGAGTTTTGAATTTGATTACTAGAGTAATTGACAAGTTCCAGCCGACTGTGTGAATGTCTGAGTTCGCATATAAATACTGAGTATCGCAGTAAGAAGGTCACTGAATTTAAAAACAAAGTAATTTTGAGTCAGTTTCGCTCAACTTTATATTGACAGTGAAGCGTTTGTAAATAATAAGCTTACTTGACTCAGTGAATGCATTAAATTAAACATCAGAACTTGAATGAAGTGTGTTTTTATTAATATATTTCAAATCAGACTCACAAAAAATATCCACAATCCATTTTTAAGTCATTTTAGGGAACAGAAAAGACACAACAAACACGCTTACTTTCACCAATCTTATTTAAATTTGATTCACTCGTGACTCGTCTTGTCACTCGCATCATCATGCAGTTTCAGCGAATTTGTTTTTGAATAGCCTTGTCTTCAAACTCCACAACGATAATTACAAGATACCATTAAACCACATCCAAGAATAAATTGAATTCACTTTCTGACGAAATAGTTTAGACGAAAATATGTCTTTGAAAGTCTTCGGCTAATTTGCATCCACACACTACAACAGCTTCTCCGGTCCCTTCGTGTTCGAGTTCTTCGAACCACTTGCTTTGGATGCCTTAGGCGGCTTAGAAGCACAATCGTCACCACTATCACTTTCAAGTGATTCTGATGTACCGAATGACTCAATACTGCTCTCACTATCACTAGACGATTCGTAGTTTAGTTCACTTGAAGATTCTTTGTCCCTATCAGATGCCATCTTTATTTTACCTGTCATCTCATCAAAATTCATAAAAAACGTCATACCGGAAACGTTCTCTGATTGGTCAAAATTCGTGGGAAAACTGTTCTAAAAATAACCACACTTGTGAAATCGCTGTGACACTATCCAATACCGTATGGATGCTCCTACTTATGGGCTCCTGACTGGGTAGAATAACATTAGGACACAAAGTCCTCTGCTAGATTAAACCACCAAGCCCAGGTTCCCCAATAGAATGATAACCCAACCCCAGATATACACCTGTTTTCAAAAACGTTGTCCATTTACAAAATACAAAATAGTAGAAAGGAATTAATTAGAGAAACAATGAGCCAGAGTTCCGCGTGATTGAATTTCTTTTGTTTCTCTAATTAATTCCTTTTTACTATTTACTATTTTGTATTTTGTAAATGGACAACGTTTTTGAAAACAGGTGTACCTATAATACCCGTAATCATGATTATAACATAATTAGGTATGATATAACGCTCGTTCTGATTGGTTGGTTAGCGTGTGTCCATAAGCCCATGGACATACGCTATGGCCAAGGACACACACTCACGCCATAGCGTGTGCGCTCTGAAATCAATCGGAAAATCAAATTGACTTATTTGAAATTGTATTGACTATGTTATAAAAGAAATGGTCAACGCTTTAGCTGTGCGTCCATCGAGTTATGGAGCACTTGGAAATTTGATAAGAGCACTCATAAAGCTAGAGTTGCTCTCGGCTATGCCTCAAGCAACTCTTACGCTTCTCTCGTGCTCTCCCAAATTCCTGCATGCTCCATAACTCGATGGACGCACACTAAGCGTTGACCATTCCCTAAATAGTACAAATAATAATCTTGCATAATGAAATGATCATTGTTTCCTCAATCATTTTGCAAAGTTCTGCAAGCAAATTATATTGTCAGTAAAAGTCAGTAACTGGGCACCGTTTGTCAAGATGACAGTAGCTGCTTGTCCTGGCTATAAAATGTGTATATTTGTGTGTCAACTTCAAAACTATTGTAAGTTGCAATTAGTTGGTACTTTTGGGCCTGAAAACCTTGCAGGTACATGTAGCAATAATATATACATACTGATCATAGTCGTCCCCCCAGCCAGTGCTGCTCTGGTTCCAATAAAGAAATCATCTACTGCTACCATACCCATGAATGGTAGCTGCATGTGTGTATGGGTATCAATACCACCTAGAACATCAAGTATACATGTAGACAAACATACAAACAATGGTTTTTCATATCAGACAAAGGGCTCACAACTGTTTCCAAGTACTGTAAATTACACTTCTATGATTATTTGTCTTGTCAATCCCTGGCTAATATTGCACATTGATGAAGATATTAAAACGTGACATTCAGACTAACTCTAACTGCATCAAGTTTTAAAGCCAGGGGACTCTGACGAAAATTGTTCGAAATTTAATTTAGCTGAAACTTCACTGAAATACACTGATTCCGAACATGGCGACCAATTTGAATAACCATTGTTCCCGACTGACCAGCCTCTCATACAGGTGAGAACGCTTTTGTGTTTCCACATGAACACGAGGCCAGTCAGTCAAAGAACAATGGTTATTCAAATTGGTCGCCATGTTCGGAATCGGTGTATAATCTCAAAGAGCCATACAATTACTGGTTAACCCTTTGACTCCCACGGCGCCCGAAACCGCCCGTAAAAATCGATACTGCTTTGAAAAATTCTAACTTTCTGAATTTTCGTAACATCGATCTCATGGCCAGTTATTAGTGACAACTAGATAACTCTTCATATTTTAACCTCAAGTAAACTGACTTACAGGTCCGATTTCTGGGCATTAGTTCAATTTGTTTGCCATAAAAATCAAAAATGCGTGTTTTTGACGCAATTTTACACCTCGAAAATGAACGACATTTGACTTGGATTTTCTTCCAAAATACATCCTTGCGAAACAAAACGCCACTTTCTCAGCAAACTTCCATCTCTCTTCTTGATATATTCGTGAATATTTCCCTCTCTCTTCCTTAACTCGCCGAACAATAGCCATTTCCTTAGGACCACTTTCGCTAACACGTGTTTTCCTTCTGCATGCCCAAAAAGGATGCCGGTAACATCCGGGAATTTTCCACAGAAAGCATCCCGCCCTATCCGTTTTTTATACTTTTATAGAGTGTCGAGCCACTAGGTTCTACAGGCAAAATATTGCACCGGTTGCATTCTTTACAAGTCCAAAGTCACCAAAAATGCCTTTGTAGGTCCTGCAATCCACCACAGAACAACCAGAGAGACGATTTCACAGTTGAGTCCGCCATTTTGAATTTCGTAATGGCAGTGCCGACATGTCTTCGTGAAAATCGTTTCTCGTTGAGCTGGGTTCTTTCAGCAGAACGGTCTCTACCACACCAGTCAAGCTTAATGATGCTGGCGCTTCTGTGGTGAATAATGGCTATAAACGCAAAAATGCAAAAATGGCCTCTTCGAGTAGTGAACACTACTAGCCCCTACGAGCTCCCAAGAAGAAAGACAGCACACGTGAAGACGCGAGCCCACAGGCATTCAGAACTGTCAAGATTTCCATGGAAACCCCTTATATGGAATCGAAATTTCCTATGACGTGATTAGGTCCAGAAAATCGTTAAAAAACTCAAAATAGCTCAGGAGCGAATGGGTTACTGATGTTTGAATGCTTTCGAAAATGAAATCCAGTAGAGTTTAGAATAGAATAGTTTGCTAAAGTTGCGTTTGCTTTGCGTTCATTTAGTAAACGCTAAACAAATGCAAACATCGGCAGGGTTTGCTTTGCGTTAGTTCCAAATGCACGCCGGTGTTTACTTTGCGTTAACATATGTTAACTTCGCGTTTGGGGTTAGTTTCGATTGGTACTGTAACATGTTTCTTTTGGATATTTCGGCTACGAACTGTAGCAATCAACAGCCATCAACTATTAATATAACACTCTGTGAACTAGGGCACCTGACTCTGATTAGTTTCCCAACTATTTCAGGCACTCTAGCACCAATTTAATTTTTAAGTATAAAAACTGGAAATATATTCTTTGTACAAATTATGGTGTAAATATCCAAAGTAAACATGTTATATCATCTAATTGTATTCACTTTCATTATCAAACTATATGCCTAGAAATACACAATTAACCATATTGGTTTTATTGTACACACGTTTAAAGGGGATTTACCTGGGATAACTAATTTCTTATTGGCATCAATTATCTTTGTTCCACCAGGAGTAACCACTGAACTTTTAATTTCTCTATGAAAACATACATTGTACAATGCATTAATTAATATTATTCAAGAAGTATCAGGACAAGAGTGGAACAATATATTTAGTCGGGGAGCTGAGGCCGGAAAATCGAAGTTTCGTACAACCCACACCACAGTAAAGGTTTGACACCGGATTATTGTGCAATGAGACCTCCTGAACAACGTCAGGTAGTTCGTGGAGTCGAAAAGTGGTATCAGTTTCGAGATAAGGGCACTTTTTTACAACGTCATCTACGACCTAGCATGGAAACAAGGCTGGTCAAATAAACTCATTTATTCATCGATTATTCCTTATTTACCGGATCAATTTAATTCAAATGACAACATATCATCGATCTGTTCATAGGCCTTGTCGAGAACTACGTTTAAGATATCACGTGACAAGTCACGTGACTATATTATCATTCACGTGAATATATGACCATATTCATGATTTTTTTACGTAACGTCGCAACAGAATAGTACAGAAGAAGAAGAATACTTTATTTGCACTTTACATAAGTAAACGATGACTTTCTTTGATTTAATTCATTGCATTCTATCTTGTTTAACACATATACATGTATCTTAATTGTTAAGCTAAGTATTAGCAAAAATGACATAGCACGAAAACGAGGCTATAAATTTAAACTGCCGGTATGCTTTAGAAATTGAATTTGTAGGAAAACCAAAATTTCTTCGAGATTTATATTCAAGTTCAATAAGGCGCCTTTTAATTTCGAATAATTAAATTGTAATGGGAAATAACGATTATTTACTAGAATTTACCTCGATTTGAAACTGGTAATCAAATCGAGGCTAATTTATTCAATATGGCAGCCTCCATGGTGTCTTTGTTAGAATGACTGTAAGTATATCTGTTTAAGTTTTTTTACACAATCATTTACATTAATGTTGCGTAAAATTCTAAGAAACGTTACATGGCTACAGATAGCAACGACTTGGAGGATGTAGGAATTCATATTCCCCTTACAAAGAAGAGAAGACTGACTTTGTATAAAAAATGTATTATATGCCAATGTGATCATAATGAGAAGTTGACAAATAATAATAATAATAATAATAAGTGTTATTTTTATAGCGCTAATTCCGTAAAGTCCATTAGCGCTTTACAAGAGTCCTCTATATCAAATCTTGTGTCAGTATTATCCATACGTAGAGATGATGTTTACGACAGGCTTTGCACAGAAATTACATACCTTAAAGATCAAGATAATGCTACTCGACATATACAAGTCAAGAAAACATTAAATATGCTGCCGCCCTTCCAGGTAATCAAGAAAAAGAAAGTGTCGAAGACATTTCTGCTACATGTAGGTGCTCAAGATCCGCAGTGAGCCCAATGGATTGGTCAAAGTGTTTGTTTTGCAAGAAAAGCAAAGAAATGAATAATGTTAGCACGTTTGAAGCTTGCAACACAATAAAGACAGTTGCAGAGGCTATTGACGACCACAGAATTCTTCACATATTGCGTGGAGTTAACAATGATCTGGTGGCAGCAGAAGCCAAATACCACAAGAGCTGTTTTGCTTCATATACTAGCCAATCAAATTTAAAACACAAGACCTTCAAAGAAACACACAACGAATCATTATACTCTCTAGCTTTTAAAGAACTGGCTAGCAGTATTGAAAACGGCATAGACGAAGGGAAAGCATACGATATGTCTTCCCTTCTGTCCATGTACCAAAACAGTTTACAGTCAAAAGGAGTGAATGGAGACAGTTACACAAGACAAAGGCTGAAGCTCAGGTTGCAAAATCATTTTGCTGAACGAATCGTTTTCCATCAGCCATTTGACAAGAGGAAGCTTGCCTGAACTAGTTTATTCAAGTAAAATTTCATTGCAGGATGTCATTAATGCAGCCGTAGACTTGCATCCCTCCAAGCAGCAGGGCAGTTCTAGTAATGAAAGCTCATCTGACAATACATTTTTGAAGCCGCAAAAATGATCAAGAATGACATCAAGCAATGTAATGGTACTAGACCCCTTGATGGGAACGATTTGAACCAAGAAACTGTCAGAAGAATTGTTCCTAATCGCCTGTACTGGCTACTCCGCTGGATCATAGGATGTGACGTACAAGATGCTAGCACAAATGCAGCTGACGAAAGAAGAATATTGAGCATTTCACAAGATATCATTCATTGCTCGTCAAATGCTCGAGTGAAAACACCAAAGCACATCGGTCTTGCGATATCGGTGCACCACTCAACAGGATCAAAACAGATTGTTACACTTCTCAATCGCATGGGTTACTGCTCGTCCTATGATGAACTTAAAAGTGTGGACACAAGCCTAGCATCAGAAGTCCTTGCCAAGTCTGAAGAATATGGTACTGTTTTACCTTCAAATATATCTCTAGGATCCTTTGTACAGATTGCTGCTGACAACAATGATTTTAATGAAGAAACCCTCGACGGTAAGAATACGACTCATGTAACAATGATGGTTATTTAGTATGCATGCTCTGATTGGCTGAAAAACCATGTTTTATCAGAGTGTAAAACACGCTCGAGTGTGCATTTTATAGTTTTTGTTCTTGCTTTATTTTTGCAAAGTAATTGCAAAAATAAACTCTCAAAATGGCTCAAAACTTTGATGAAGAACCAACATTTGACGTTGACATATCTGACGATCTGCTGTCTCAAGTACCCATAGAATATTTTGCCATTGACTTGAGTGCAAATGAAAACAAACAAGACGCTCAATGAGCGTACACTCGGGCTTATGAAAAGGACAATGTCAGTTGCGTGAGGAGAGACCTGACAATGACTGACAGTTGCGTGACGAGGGAGACTATATGTCTGCCAGATGAAGGGCTATACGATCTCGATTTACGAACATTGACCTTACTTGCCTTAAATGCTTTGATGTAGTTTTGAAGTACGATTTTTACGATTCCTTTTCCTTCTGAATTTTTCAAACGTGGAATAAAATAAACATCCATCATGAGTTAGAACTTCGTATTTTTAAACATCCAGTTGATTCAGTATGATGTGACAAAGCTCGACCAATCTGCTGTCTCTGCCTATACATTAAAAAATCTTGTTCGATTTATCTCGAAATCAGAAAGGAATTATCGATTAAAAATCAAAAGCTGCTTCTGTTAGATTAAGATGTGACCTCAAATACGTTTAAATACGTATGACAGCGTACTTTCAAGAGTCGGAGATCTTTATCTATGAGTCACCGACCGAAATAGTCTCCCTTGTCACTGAGCGTCTTCTTCTGCAATAGATCCCTAAAATCTAAGGACGTTTTGATTTCGATTGTATTTTTGCCGTTCACTGACCTGTTTTGAGCGTGGAAATTCTGTTTTAAATAGCCTACGCGGCAGTTCTATATAAAATGAAAAGGACAATGTCAGTTGCGTGAGGAGAGACCTGACAATGACTGACAGTTGCGTGACGAGGGAGATTATATGTCTGCCAGATGAAGGGCTATACGATTTACGAACATTGACCTTGCTTGCCTTAAATGCTTTGATGTAGTTTTGAAGAACGATTTTTACGATTCCTTTTCCTTCTGAATTTTTCAAACGTGGAATAAAATAAACATCCATCATGAGCTACTGAAAATAACTCGACTGGCTCGACTGTTTGCATGACTTCTGTACATATAGCTTTCTGTCAATAGATGGAGTTATACATGACCGTTGTACGGCGTTGGTCGTGAGTTTAATTATAACAAGAGTCCGCGGAGATCTTTATCTATGAGTCAGACACAAGTCTCCCTCGTCATTGAGCGTCTTCTTCTATAATAGATCCCTAAAATCTAAGGACGTTTTGATTTCGATTGTATTTTTGCCGTTCACTGACCTGTTTTGAGCGTGGAAATTCGGTTTTAAATCAACGGTTCTAAAATTAGGTCGCCGGTAATAGATGTATGACTCAGATAAGGATCACTTTACAACTGTCATCTTACTGAAAAGAACACGGATTTTCGAACATTGACCTTGCTCGATCGCCTTTGTCTCAATTCATTTTTGGATATGAGTTCGAGTTCGTGGAAAGGCGTTATAGAACAGCCGATAAAACACGGGCTTTAAACAGGCTCATTTCACAGACAAAAGCATACGGCTATTCGTGTGGGCCCACTCTGAAAGATGTCGTTTCATTTATAACAAAAGCAAACGCGCCTTAGCTTCATCGTGGAATGATCAACTACAATCCTGAACTTAATAGCTTGAAGATCTATGATGAGAAATCTTGAAACTCGATAGGATCAAATACATCGCATTCTTCGCATTTTTTTGTCATTCCTTCACCTGAAAAAAAAAATAATAATAAAAAATAAAAAAAGAAAGTGTATTTTCTAACTCGGGCTTCCTTCGGAAGGGCCCGAGTAACAAGAAAAACAATGTTTTGTTTCACTTTCAGACAAAGACCTTGACCAAATAGTTGAAAATTCCGAAGCTAAATCGACAAAAAGCTCAACCAAATGGGGTGTTAAAATATTTGAAGGTAAACAAACATTTTTTGTGTATTTTAAGAGTGAATGTCTAATAGAACCGAGAATCGCCGGTCAGCGACCCCTTGGACAAATGTCTCAAATTTTACCAGATGATACCTTTGGGTAACCTATTTTCGAAAAGCATATTGAAAAGTTCCAGCGCCTTTTCATTTTTTTTTTAATTGAGAAAGTTCAAAAGTGTGGTCGAAGGGCTGTTTTTGATTGTCGCGCTGTCCAAATAATGGCGTGAGTACGAAGCGTCGCTGTAGCCTCAAAACTATTTCAATACCAATCAAACTTTACACAGATAAAGAAGCACTATCGACAATGAATTTGAGTCCAAAAATTGTTCTGATCTGTAAATCAAATATTTTTGCGAGCCATTTCGAGAATGAGTATAAAGTGCACAGAAAGTTACGGCGAAAAATAGGGTATATTAAATCGCATTAAAAGGTTCCTGGTATGTCATTGTTCTACATTTAAACTTTATAGCCTTAAAGTTATGTTATTGAAGTTTGTCTCTACCAAATTTCACGGTCAAAATCGCATTCTTTCCCAATCAGAAAATCGATCGTCCGAGTACTACTTTTGGCCGGAGCGTCATACTTTGACTCTTGAAAAGACATCAAAGTGGGCCGATAAAATTCGAAACTACTTCTAAAGAAGTCTCAATGCACAGCTATTGAAGTTAAAAGACAGCGAAATGCTTTGCAAATCAATTCAATTCAATTTCTGCTAGACCTCACTAGTCTTTCAACATTTACAATCCCATATCTTGTCAACAATATAATTTAATTATGTACATGATGGTACGTCTCATTTACATTATTTACTCTTGCTCGTTCGCTCTCATAAACAACCGCATTCTATTCCAATAAAACACGACTAGAAGATCATAACAGATCAAAACATTTAATATTCTGTTATTGACATTAAAAATATTATTACTACTATTAAATTTGCTACTCTTCTCCTACAGTCCCTACAATATTTTCGATATGTAAATTAGGTTGTTTGTTTCCTTGTCAATCCATCCTCGGAAACCCAGGGGCTGTAGGGGAGGGGGAGGGGAGGGGAAACGCAAGGGGAGGGGAGAGTCCATTGGTTTTCGAGGATGCTGTCAATCTATAGTGATTGTACCTTCATCGCCGAGATAAACTTGTCGAAAAAGTACATTACGTTACCGTAGAGTATAGGTCTATGTTTGACGTTATCAATGTAAATAGACGCGTTTAGTTTTCTAGCAAAAATATCAAATGTCTGCTTAATCGGGAATGAAACTGGACGACCATGAGCCCTGCGCGTAAGGTTGAGCAAACATTGTTGTTATATCCCCATAGTCAAACTCGTTTTCTCATTGGTAGCCCAACCATTGCTTCCGTAGCCTCCTTTGCAGACGTTTTTAAAGTCGACATTAAAAGCGTCTGCAAAGGAGGCTATTGCTTCCGAGGCTACTAAATAAAAATATATTTGCACCTTTCTTTGATGGGTTTCCTGTGGTAGAGCGCGCGCGCGAAATACGTAAGGTTGGGGTTCGCTGTGCATAAAAATTGAACGCGTGCTTTACTTCTGGAAACCCATCGATAAATTAAAGAAATAAATTAAATGCAAGAAGTAGTTTCATTTCTGTCTTTACTTCCTCATCTGATTGGAGTTTTAATGTTCCACCATAACATCTCTGTTGCATTCCGGGGGGTTACTACTTGACCCATGTTTGGATATAGGGGTGCCGCTGAGGGTTTGAAACCCTGACCCTGTTTAGAACAAAAAAATCTAAAATACCTACCCTGTCTAGGACAACACCCTCTATTTTAGGACCCTGTTTAGGACAAAATACACACTGTCTTCTTTTACACAATTTTAACGTGTTTTATGTTGACTGATCACCTGCTAAAGATCGGCAAACTTCTCTTTCGGTTGGCTAAATACCGGATAAAACGGATAAAACCATATTTAACGACGACATCGTGCATTACCATACCCTGTTTAGGACAGACTCACATAAAATTATATACCCTGTTCAGGACAGAGAGGCCAAAAACCATACCCTGTCCCCGTATAGCCCATATATGGGAGTACCCATGGGTGAATCTTGAAAATAAATTAAATAAAATACCCCCCCCCCCCCCCCGGGTCCCCAGCGCAACGAACTCCAAATGTCCATGGTAATGGGAATCGCCGCAATCTGTAATACGGTCAAGAAGCGCTATATAACTACAAAAAGTCATTCACCACACTGAAAGATTATTAAAGAGCACTCGCGATCCTGACAACACGTTTCTATAATTTTATATATATTGAGCAATAGAAAAATGTGTAATACAGTACACAGGACACGTGACCCAAGCGTGATTATGCCTTTTAAAAGTGGATGATTTGGAGAGCTAACAGTAGAGTAGTCTCCTATGCACCCGTTCTTACTTTCGGGATAGCAGGGATCCTGAAAATAAGAACGGGTGCATAGGAGACTAAGAGTAGAGGAAACACGAGAAGGATTTGCGGCAGTTGCATGCTACGTACGCTTAGTGAAGACGAATATCAACGTTCGCTAAAGGGCCGGACACACGGTGCAACTGCGTGTGTCCACCTCTAAAGCATCTTGCGAGCGACAAATTACGTCGTATTAGCGCGCGCTAGTCAATTGTGAGCAATCAGTTTCATGGGTGGACACACGCTGCAACAAAATTGCCAGCAATATTGCGCGCAATGTTGCTCCGCACTCGCATGGCTCTCTTGCATGGCTCCTGACCGTCCAGTTTCTAATTATTATTTTTTGGCTAGAAAATCCGCAACGCGTCTATTTACATTGATAACGTCAAACATAGACCTTTACTCTACGGTAACGTAATGTACTTTTTCGACAACTTTTTCTCAGCGATGAAGGTACAATTACTAGATTGACAAGGAAACAAACAACCTAATTTACATATCGAAAATATTGTAGGGACTGTAGGAGAAGAGTAGCAAATTTAATAGTAGTAATAATATTTTTAATGTCAATAACAGAATATTAAATGTTTTGATCTGTTATGATCTTCTAGTCGTGTTTTATTGGAATAGAATGCGGTTGTTTATGAGAGCGAACGAGCAAGAGTAAATAATGTAAATGAGACGTACCATCATGTACATAATTAAATTATATTGTTGACAAGATATGGGATTGTAAATGTTGAAAGACTAGTGAGGTCTAGCAGAAATTGAATTGAATTGATTTGCAAAGCATTTCGCTGTCTTTTAACTTCAATAGCTGTGCATTGAGACTTCTTTAGAAGTAGTTTCGAATTTTATCGGCCCACTTTGATGTCTTTTCAAGAGTCAAAGTATGACGCTCCGGCCAAAAGTAGTACTCGGACGATCGATTTTCTGATTGGGAAAGAATGCGATTTTGACCGTGAAATTTGGTAGAGACAAACTTCAATAACATAACTTTAAGGCTATAAAGTTTAAATGTAGAACAATGACATACCAGGAACCTTTTAATGCGATTTAATATACCCTATTTTTCGCCGTAACTTTCTGTGCACTTTATACTCATTCTCGAAATGGCTCGCAAAAATATTTGATTTACAGATCAGAACAATTTTTGGACTCAAATTCATTGTCGATAGTGCTTCTTTATCTGTGTAAAGTTTGATTGGTATTGAAATAGTTTTGAGGCTACAGCGACGCTTCGTACTCACGCCATTATTTGGACAGCGCGACAATCAAAAACAGCCCTTCGACCACACTTTTGAACTTTCTCAATAAAAAAAAAAATGAAAAGGCGCTGGAACTTTTTAATATGCTTTTCGAAAATAGGTTACCCAAAGGTATCATCTGGCAAAATTTGAGACATTTGTCCAAGGGGTCACTGACCGGCGATTCTCGGTTCTATCAGGCATTCACTCTTAAAAAGCTATACAACAGTTGTTGTTATAATTAGGCAAGCTCGCTACATTTCATTCAAAGTCTGTAGCCGTGTACTGGATACAAAATGACGGAACGTTTGGAGTAAAAATATCGATTAACTACAGTACTTAAAGTAGTTATGAATTAAAAAAATGTCTACTTTTCTACATAGAATGGTGTAGCAACAGAGGTATCAATAAAAGATTACCTGAGATTGAGAACGACGAATTGGACCAGTTGCTTCGTCATTTTTACGCGGAAGCCAGGACAAAAGATGGCGAGCTGTACAGTCGGTCGTCCCTGCTCAGAATTAGAAATGCCATTGTGAGCGCTTTCTGAATAGCCCTCCGCACAACAAGAACGTCAAAATAAGCAAAGGTCAAGTATTCCAGCTATCCAACAAGATGTTGAACTCAAAAATCAAAGTGCAGAAGAAGGAAGGAAACGAAAATGTTCAGCATACATGTAAGCCAGCCATCCCATCTGGAGAACAACTGTTTGCCTCAAAAGTCCTGCACGGCGGTAGTCCCCTTGGTCTATTAAGAAATGTTTGGATCAACACTTCCCTATACTGGTGCAGAAGAGGCCAAGAAGGGCTGAGGCAGCTAAAAGTCAATAGCTTTGTCTTTGAAGTTGACGATAATGGAGCCCAATATGCAAGAATGAATGTCGATGAAGCAACGAAAAACCACCCTGGAGGAATCTCTGATTTTGAGAGCACCCAAAAAGAGGGGAGAATGTGTATATACTTCCAGTGATCCTAATCTGGATGGCTTATCTTGTCTAAAGAAATACATCTTCAAAAGAAATTCCAGTTGTGAAGCCTTTTTTCAGTACCCCAAACGCAGTCCTGTCAGCGAGTCAGACAAGAAATGGTTTGAAAATCGGCCACTCGGCGTAAACAAATTGAGTTCTATGATGAAAGAGATCTCCAAAGCTGCTGGTTTATCAAAGCTGTATACAAATCATTCGTTAAGAGCTATACAGCAATCACACTGTGGTCGGATGCACAGATTCCTTCAAGACACATAATGAAAATATCAGGCCACAGAAACGAAGAAAGCATCAAGCATTATAACACGAGGCCTTCGGCAGCACAGCTTCGCAGGTGTTCTGATCTTTTATCAGAAGCTTGCACTTCCACCACCACTAGTACTGGCACCCAAACCAAGCCACGAATCAACAAGAATATTCTACATCTCTTGTTCCAGCTGTCATCCAACACGAATTAGCAGCCATTCCACCCGTTGCCGTGAATCAGCTAAGCTATCAGGTGTCAAGAAATTCACCACTGCAGATCCTTGGAACGGGAGGAATATTTAAATCCTGCCAAATCCATTCCGTCAATGTGTTTATGAACAATTACAAAGATCAAGATCCTTCAGAATGAGCATTGAAAGCTGTTTCAAACACTTGAAGAAACTATATCTTCTTTTTCACTTAAGGTGGCATGTTCCTATTTATTTGGACGATGGGTCTCATTTTAAATCGATGTTTTGAGCAGCAAAATAAAACATTAACCGATTTCGGATATTTTTCAACTTGGTAATGAGGTATTCTTAAATTTCATAAAAATCACAATTTTAATGTGATAAAAACAACATTGGTAGAGTTACAATCGATATTGAAACAATCCATTTTCAGAGAAAATGCTTATATTTTCCAAAATCCAAGATGGATTTTTTTCAAATTACCTCAAGCAAGTATACAATTATGAAGGATTACTGCTGCCAAGTCTCAAGAAAATCTGCACCTTGGGAAATACTCTACAAGCGACTGCTAAATTTTAGTACAAAATACTATACTAGCACACAATGTCAGCGCTGCCGTACACATTTTACAATAAAACTAAATTTGAAACTATCATCTGAAAGCTTCATATCACTCGCAACTTTAGTGCAAAATTCACGCAAATCGGAAGCATACAACAAACTTTATCAATGAGCAAAGTGCAAGAGGTTTATGTTGTGTATTAAGGTACCAGGGGACCTTCGTGACCACTGTTCGCTGAAAGCCGCGTAGCGCGCTAACCACTCGTCCAACATGTATAAAAGTATACATTTTCTCAAAGCTGAATAAATGCAGATTCTAAATATGCTGGAGATTATTTCCTATTTTGTAAAAAAAAAAATTGTTATTGCACATTTTAGAAAATTCGACCGGCCTTGTTCAAAGAGAATTGTGCACGCGGGAATCCAATCGATTTCTAAACGGAAAGTGCCATTGTAATGAGCAAACTTTGTTCTAAAAAACCGTGTCTCCGATTTTTGATACGTTGCCTCGTTTAAAAGTTATTTGATGATTTATGTGTAAATCGCTTAAAAACACATTATTGAACTTTGACAGCAAATATCTCCTCAACAAAAGCGTTTATCGGAAATCGGACACGGTTTTTTAAAACAACGTGTGCTCATTACAATGGCAATTTCCGTTTAAAAATCGATTGAATTTTCGCGTGCAAAATTCTCTTTGAACAAGGCCGGTCGAATTTTCTAAAATGTGCAATAACAAAAAATATTTACAAAATAGGAAATAATCTCCAGCATATTTAGAATCTGCATTTATTCAGCTTTAAGAAAATGTATACTTTTATACATGTTGGACGAGTGGTTAGCGCGCTACGCGGCTTTCAGTGAACAGTGTCACGAAGGTCCCCTGGTACCTTAAATGAAAATCCAAAATATTTTATTCTGCATATAAAAAAAATTCTGTCGATTTTTCCACCCAATTTTTCAATATGACATAGAGCAACATATTCAAAAACACTTCACCAAGTTTCAGCGTGTTCTTTACATACAGTTTGGTGAACTTTAGTGCAAACCCAGCCACATCAAGTCTTCCGTATTCGAAACTGCTTTGAAAACCCCTCGTGTTTACCGCCGCTGGATGTGTTTTGAAATTCTTCACAGGTTTCTGCCGCTTGGGAATCACGGACTGCCATAGTGACATTATCATTGACAATTTGATTGGAGCATCGTGATTCCCAAGCGGCAGAAACCCGTGAAGAATTTCAAAACACATCCAGCTGCGGTAAACACGAGAGGTTTTCAAAGCAGTTTCGATACGGAAGACTTGAAGTGGCTGGGTTTGCTGCCAAAGTTCTCCAAACTGTATGTAAAGAACACGCTGAAACTTGGTGAAGTGTTTTCGAATGTGTTGCTCTATGTCATATTGAAAAACTATGGAAAATAAATCGACATAATTTTTTTGATATGCAGAATCATATTTTGGATTTTCATTTATTATAATACACAACATAAACCTCTTGCACTTTGCTCATTGATAAAGTTTGTTGTATGCTTCCGATTTGCGTGAATTTTGCACTAAAGTTGCGAGTGATATGAAGCTTTCAGATGATAGTTTCAAATTTAGTTTTATTGTAAAATGTGTACGGCAGCGCTGACATTGTGTGCTAGTATAGTATTTTGTACTAAAATTTAGCAGTCGCTTGTAGAGTATTTCCCAAGGTGCAGATTTTCTTGAGACTTGGCAGCAGTAATCCTTCATAATTGTATACTTGCTTGAGGTAATTTGAAAAAAATCCATCTTGGATTTTGGAAAATATAAGCATTTTCTCTGAAAATGGATTGTTTCAATATCGATTGTAACTCTACCAATGTTGTTTTTATCACATTAAAATTGTGATTTTTATGAAATTTAAGAATACCTCATTACCAAGATGAAAAATATCCGAAATTGGTTAACGTTTTGCTGCTCAAAACATCGATTTAAAATGAGACCCATCGTCCAAATAAATAGGAACATGCCACCTTAAGCTGACATGATTCCAAGTCACATGATTTTTCGATTTGCAAATAAAGCTAGTAAAAAAGTTCGTTTGACAGTTTGACATTTATCTTATAAATCAAAAATATTATCCAATCAGAGCAAAGACGTCAATCTGTTAGCCAATCAAATTAATGTAACATTTTGATGGTTTCTCGACTTTGACGTCAACATCAGACGTCGGCGAGTAAAACAAAATCCTTCTCATCTTGTTTGCGTTTTATGCGCGTGAAAATCTATGTCATAAAGTGTTTTATACTGTGATAAAACACGACGGACATTTGAAAACACTCGAAAAATATTAAAAGCAATCGCCTACGGCTCGTGCTTTTAATATTTCTCTCGTGTTTTCAAATGTCCGTCGTGTTTTATCACAGTCTAAAACACTGCTTAGCCTTCTTTATTTGTTAAACGAAAGCCATTTGGGCCTACGCCTAAACCGACTGTTCTGGGAGATCACGGAGAAAGACGACGGACACTACAAGGTCTAGGAAACGTCTATGAGATAGGATGCACTGTGGGCTTTACTGCGTATGAATCCTCCACAGTTGCAACAGTTAACAATTACAGATATACAGCAGCCAGAGGATCAGCTTGTACCAAGCTGGAGCGGCTTCAATTCCATGCTCTTTCAAGACGTCCAACGATCAACGACAATAGGCTATTGTCCCTTAATAAATGGATCAAGCTCAGAATTTAGTACAATCTGCACAGTTATGAAGCATGCACAGAAAGTCAGCACAATCATGGGTCTCAACAGGATACAGTCATAACTTTTGATCTTGCCGTTTACATCAAAGCCAAACAAATACATGTTTAGGTGTCCAGATGAGTTCTCCGATACCGTAATAAGGATGGGAAGATTCCATATTGCTCTGAATTTCTTGTCTGTAATTGGTAAGAAATACACCAATTCGGGTCTAGATGACTTACTTGTAGAATCGGGCGTATATGCAGCTGGATCAACATCAGCACTGATAGCGGGCAAGTCATACAACAGAGGTGTCCATGCACACAAATTGGTTAGTGAGGCATTGTTCCGTCTCACATGGAGAGCATTCTCGAAATGGCTTTGCAGCAAACCAACACAAGAAGCAAGTATTGATGAAGAAGTGCTACTCGCTAAGATAAACGCTTGCCGACATGCAGTGAAAGATCATTCAAATGTCTCAGAGAACGTCAAAGAGTTAGAGTGTCAAGTTCAGCAGGTTGTGTCAGTGTTCAACGAATTCAAAGAAGAAGCACGAGCTAAGTCAAAACTCTTTGCATTCTGGGAAGAATATGGCACCATGGTTGACATTCTCCTACAATTCATCAAGGCAGAGCAAACAGGTGATTGGAATCTACACCTAGCTGCCACAGCCAATATGTTGCCTTATTTCTTTGCCATGGACAGGCAGAACTACGCCAGGTGGATGCCAGTTTATCTTGCCGAAATGAATCAGCTTCACGATAAACATCCTGAAGTTCATCAACAATTTGTTGACGGAAACCATGCTGTGAGCCGTTCTGACAATCAGCCATTCTTACAAGTATGGACAGATATGGCTCTAGAACAATCTATCAACGCAGATTCAAAGTCCAAAGGTGGAATCGTTGGCATTACGCAAAGCCAGTCTGCACTAGATAGGTGGTTTTTGACAGTTCATGAGCGCGCATCTATTACCACTGCCCTCAAAGAAATGAATGCTATTCATGATAGTGATAGATTAGGTCTCATAAGGAAGTGAAGCCAAAAAGGATGAAACGCGATGAAGATGATGTCGAGAAACTTATTTCTTGTTTCTCGTCTGACCTGATGACAGACCCATTTGATGGAGATGCAGATCAACTTCTTAATCTTGCAACAGGCGTAGTCCTGCCTGCTGAACTGACTGAGAGTTTGCTTGAAAGTACAGAGAAAGGAACACAGCTGATGAATGATTTTATTCAAGATCATCTCAATACCAACAAAGTTAGTTTTTGGGATCCTTTAAAGCAGCTCAAGGTAAAGACCTTTGGATCGTTGAAGAAGAAAATCCAAGTCAAAGCAACAGATGAAAAAGTTGTCACAGTCGAAGCAGACAGAAACTTGTTTGGGCGACTACTCATCGCTGCTAATGCAAGACAGATAAATCTAAGAGATGTTTTGTGTTATGAACTTTCTCCAATACCATATATGGACTATACGGGGATGTGCCGCTCAACAGGGTATGGTTTTTGTCTCTCTGACTCTGGAACAGGGTATACAAATCACTGTTTCTGTCTGGAACAGGGGTATATTTTACGTTCAATTTGGCTCTGGAAATAATACTCTGGAACAGAGTATATTTTTATTGCTTCTAGTCTGGAACAGGGTACCTATTTTGGCCATTTTGTCTGGAACAGGGTCGCAAAATTATCTTTTTTTTGTCTGGAACAGGTCCAGGGTCTCAGAGACTCGGCGGCACACCCTAAATTTAAGGGAGTAACCCCCCCCCCCCCCCCCCCCCCCCCCCCGTAAACCCCACCCCTCCCCCCCCCCTGGGCCGATCACGGGCCGATCACGAGGAATCTGACACAAGATTGTTGTTGCATGCTAAACACGCCTCTCAGCCAGATAGACGAATTGTCATTCACTCGCCTGATACGGATGTATTCGTTCTCAGCATGTCTTTCTATGACCAATTAGGCTGCAAGGAATTGTGGTTTCGAACAGGAGTTAAAGACCGTCTCCGCTACGTTCCTGTTCATGAAGTATCCAACAACATCGGCAAGAAAATGTGCAAAGCTCTTCCTGCATTCCATGGATTGACCGGATGTGACTCCACAAGTGCTTTTGCTGGAGTTGGAAAAAAAGGGGCTATGATACTTTAAGCCAGTGTGAACCAAGAAAGTATGTCACTACCAGGACAACAACCCAACCTTACCGAAGCGATGATAGAACAATGCACTAGCTTTGTTATCAGTTTGTACCCATCCAAAAAGCGAATCCCAACTACCATGGATGAGCTTAGGTACATTATGTTCTGTCAGAAAAAGCATAAAAGTGAAATGCTACCACCAACATCAGACAGCCTTTGCCAACACTTGAAGAGGGTGAATTACCAGACATTAGTTTGGAGGAGATCACTTGTTGGAGCTCAGGAGCTACCACAACCCCAATGCCATGGCTGGAAGGAAGAAGATGGTGCCTTAACTTCAGTTCTGATGACAAATGACCCTGCTCCTAGAAGCATTCTTGAACTGACAACATGTAGCTGCAAGAAGTCAGCAAGCAGAAGCAACTGTTCTTGCTCCAACAACGGTCTGTGCTGTACAGAAGCTTGCTTTTGTATGGCTGACAATGAAACCTGTATGAATCCTCATGTTACATGTAGCTTGCTTCTTGCTGAAGACTCCGATTCTGATGAAGCGGACTAGATAACCTGTTTGGTAAGTTCTGAGAATCTCAAAGAAATTTTATTCTAGCAAAAACGGTTTTCCTAAAAGTACAGTTTTATAGCCTCGTTTTCATGCTATGTCATTTTTGCTAAAACTTAGCTTAACATAATATGGTATTTTCTTAATTAAGATATATGTGTTAAACAAGATAGAATGCGATGAATTAAATCAAAGAAAGTCATTTGTACTATTCTGTTGCGACGTTACGTAAAAAAATCATGAATATGGTCATATATTCACGTGAATGATAATATAGTCACGTGACATCTTAAGAGTGTATCCATGAGTGGACCAGGCAGTCGTGACACATGACATCTCTCTGATCTCAATGAAACTAAACCAGAAGAAAGCCCTCACCTGAAAACTCATACTGCCAAAGTATGACATTTTTTGATTATTTCAGGGGGGAGTTAGACCACCCCCCCTCGTTTCTGCAGGGGAAGGACTGAATTTCCATAGCAAAATAATACCTAACTTCACACACCTCTCTTTCCCTCCATTTACAATCAATCCAGTTCTTACTTCAACTGAGGAATAAATGGTCCTTTAGCAGCTTACAGGGGAGACTACAGTCGCGTGACTATAATACCTGTCAATTGGTGTCTGTCAATCAATATACTGTCACACAACTGATTTGTGTGAAGTCAAAAACCCAAATATTTGACCTCAAATATTTCGAATGAGAAACCTTGTGCAAACCCCAAAACACTTTTCTGTGTTAGATCTACCCTTCAACTAAGAATAACTGAAATAAAATGTTTGGGATATATTTTAGTCTTGGCACAATGTGTCACAGCAGGAGTCAACCCAAACAGTAAAATTGTTACCCACTTACAGCGAAAAGCTCGCAACTTACATCTCATAATCAATAAACTAACTCTTTTTCCATGCTTAATCTCGTTTATTAACAACCACTTTCTTTGTACAATACTGAAATATGAGTTATTATTTGAAAGAACAGCAGTCGCTGTTGCAATATCAACTCTAATTGCACAAACGATTAGATGCAACAATGAGTATTTTGTAATCATTCGATCCTATGTCATTTCAATACAAAAACATTATTGCTGAGTGAATAAGACTTACATATGTTGCTCACCGACGTACGTTCCTTGGTCTCTGTCGTCCAAATCAATAAGATCGCAATTGTTGACCTCACACGTTTCTGGTTGAAATTCGAGAATGCCATTACATCTTCTGAACATTTTGTTGTCAACCGTCTAATGTTGAAGGCCGAGCTTCGTTTAAGTACTCATTTAGCTTTGTCTTGGTAGTACAAATACAATTCCTACATCTTTACTACAGTTTTGCGAAGATTTACGACATTTCTTTCCTGACAAACTTGCGCTGCACTGGATTGCGTGACCAGTATTTGGTCAGCGGTATCTCACATATACAGGTAGCCCATGACACAAAAATAAAGGAAATGGCCGTTTTCGCATGGAAATGATATATAAAATCAATGAATGTTTTTGTTTTATTCCCATTTTGAATCATTGGGAATAGTTTGTTTTTCCCATTCATTCAAAAAAAAATCAATGGGAAGAATTCGTTTTCCCAATGATTTGAACAACAACATCAACAAAAAAAATTTGTATTTCCTAACGTTTTTTCTTTTTTTACAATTATTATTTTCAATTTAACTAAAATAAGGTAAATGGCACTCAGGGTAACTGATAAGCTATAGAAGCATCAAGAGTTCCAGACTTCCGTTATTATTACAAAGGAAAAGTGAGCACCAATTCTAGACACAGGGAGCCCAAGCTATGTTTTTGCTCACTTGGTGCTCACTTTTCCTTTGTAATAATCTCACAATGCATTGCGCGCGTACCGGAAGTCTGGAACTCTTGATGCGTGTATTCTAGCTGAGTAACAATACTGATTTGATTTGATCATGACAAAAAAAATAGAACATGACAAAAAGTATGGATCGATTTTAGAATTTTTTCCTGTCTTTATTTGTTAAATGAAAATGCATATCGGCTAGTGACTGGACAACATCTTTCTTCTGTTCTTTCATGTTTGTTCAATAAAGAAAATAAATAACAATCGACTCTAAAAGGTACGGAGTGATGTTACGTAACTGACTTTTGAGTCGTAACCCTAAAAGGTACACACAGGAAATATTTTCAACCTTAAAAGGACCGCCGATCACCCCTGCCACTTGGACAAAGGGAATATACTAAATAATGAAATAAAATGATATTTGCGTCTTTTTTGATGGGTTCCCAGTGGTAGAGCGCGCGCGCGCATGTATATGTCGGGCTCCCTGTGCTGAGTAACGTCCTATGTTGGGATCCCTGTGTGCGTCCTGCAGGACGCGCCCGCAGCAATGTACACATTGCTGCGAACGCGTCCCGCAGGGCGTACACAGGGATCCCAACATTATGTATTTCTATGCACAGGGAACCCAATATAATACGTATCGCGCGCGCGCGCTCTACCGCAGGAAACCCATCAAAAAAAGACGCGCGCATGCAAATATATGTTTTTAATAATTATAAATAGCCTCAGAAACGATCGCTACGCTCGTGGTTCCACCACAGGCAGCCCAACCATTGTTTTTGAGGCTATGTGTCTTTTTTTTATGGGTTTCCTGTGGTAGAGCGTGCGCGCGCAATACGTATTATATTGGGCTTCCTGTGTTGAGTAAGGTTGGGATCCCTGTCACACAGGGATCCCTGTTGGGATCCCTGTGTGCATCCCGCGCGTCCCGCAGTATATGTGTATACACATTGCTGCGGGTGCGTCCCACAGGACGTACACAGGGATACGTACACAGGGATACGTACACAGGGATCCCAACAGGGATCCCTGTGTGACGGGGATCCCAACCTTACTCAACACAGGAAGCCCAATATAATACGTATTGCGCGCGCGCTATACCACAGGCGTGAACCCATCAAAAAAAGACACGCGCATACAAAAATATTTTAATTAATAATTAGTAGCCTCAAAAACAATGGTTGGGCTGCCTGTGGTGGAAACACGAGCGTAGCGATCGTTTCTGAGGCTATTTATAATGAAACATGAAAGAACAGAAGAAAGATGTTGTCCAGTCACTGATTAAACGATATCAGCACAATCACTTTTTCGCCATATATATGGTCGTACCTTTTAGGGGTCGAAATGAACATGACTTCAAGAGCTCTTTTAATTTCTGCATACCTTTTAGGGGTCGTTTTCAAAACCGACCGCCGATCACCCCTGCCACTTGGACAAAGGGAATATACCCCCCCCCCCCCCCCCCCCCCCGTGGAGGGGGGTGGGCATGAGTCAAGTGCATGAGTCAACTCTGTTATAGGGACAACCCTGGGACCATGTGGTGTCCGCAATAGCGAGAGTTAACATTTTAGTACGTTTGGCTTAGTCCGAGGACTGTTTGTTTTCCGTGATTGAGTGTCCGCATTTTAGCGAGGTATCCTCAAGGCGAGAGTTTATTGTAAATGTAAATATGTATTCTTTTAGGTAGCCGATATGCATTTTCATTTAACAAATAAACACAGGAAAAAATTCTAAAATCGATCCATACTTTTTGTCATGTTCTATTTTTTTTGTCATGCTCAAATCAAATCAGTCAGAGTGCAAACCAATGTCCGTGAAACAATACTAACTAATTAGTACTAAATAGCACTGATGAAACAATAGAAAACAATAGAGATAACACTATTTAGTACTTTTTAGTAATAGTACTATTTCACGGACATATGGTTTGCACTCTATTGTTACTCAGCTAGTTACTCAGCTAGAATAGCTTATCAGTTACCCTGAGTGCCATTTACCTTATTTTAGTTAAATTGAAAATAATAATTGTAAAAAAAGAAAAAACGTTAGGAAATACAAATTTTTTTTGTTGTTGATGTTGTTGTTCAAATCATTGGGAAAACGAATTCTTCCCATTGATGTTTTTTTGAATGAATGGGAAAAACAAACTATTCCCAATGATTCAAAATGGGAATAAAACAAAAACATTCATTGATTTTATATATCATTTCCATGCGAAAACGGCCATTTCCTTTATTTTTGTGTCATGGGCTACCTGTATATGTGAGATACCGCTGACCAAATACTGGTCACGCAATCCAGTGCAGCGCAAGTTTGTCAGGAAAGAAATGTCGTAAATCTTCGCAAAACTGTAGTAAAGATGTAGGTATTTGTACTACCAAGACAAAGCTAAATGAGTACTTAAACGAAGCTCGGCCTTCAACATTAGACGGTTGACAACAAAATGTTCAGAAGATGTAATGGCATTCTCGAATTTCAACCAGAAACGTGTGAGGTCAACAATTGCGATCTTATTGATTTGGACGACAGAGACCAAGGAACGTACGTCGGTGAGCAACAACATATGTAAGTCTTATTTTTTTTGATGGGTTCACGCCTGTGGTATAGCGCGCGCGCAATACGTATTATATTGGGCTTCCTGTGTTGAGTAAGGTTGGGATCCCCGTCACACAGGGATCCCTGTTGGGATCCCTGTGTACGTATCCCTGTGTACGTATCCCTGTGTACGTCCTGTGGGACGCACCCGCAGCAATGTGTATACACATATACTGCGGGGACGCGCGGGATGCACACAGGGATCCCAACAGGGATCCCTGTGTGACAGGGATCCCAACCTTACTCAACACAGGAAGCCCAATATAATACGTATTGCGCGCGCACGCTCTACCACAGGAAACCCATAAAAAAAAGACACATAGCCTCAAAAACAATGGTTGGGCTGCCTGTGGTGGAACCACGAGCGTAGCGATCGTTTCTGAGGCTATTTATAATTATTAAAAACATATATTTGCATGCGCGCGTCTTTTTTTGATGGGTTTCCTGCGGTAGAGCGCGCGCGCGCGCGATACGTATTATATTGGGTTCCCTGTGCATAGAAATACATAATGTTGGGATCCCTGTGTACGCCCTGCGGGACGCGTTCGCAGCAATGTGTACATTGCTGCGGGCGCGTCCTGCAGGACGCACACAGGGATCCCAACATAGGACGTTACTCAGCACAGGGAGCCCGACATATACATGCGCGTGCGCGCTCTACCACTGGGAACCCATCAAAAAAGACGCAAATATCATTTTATTTCATTATTTAGTATATTCCCTTTGTCCAAGTGGCAGGGGTGATCGGCGGTCCTTTTAAGGTTGAAAATATTTCCTGTGTGTACCTTTTAGGGTTACGACTCAAAAGTCAGTTACGTAACATCACTCCGTACCTTTTAGAGTCGATTGTTATTTATTTTCTTTATTGAACAAACATGAAAGAACAGAAGAAAGATGTTGTCCAGTCACTAGCCGATATGCATTTTCATTTAACAAATAAAGACAGGAAAAAATTCTAAAATCGATCCATACTTTTTGTCATGTTCTATTTTTTTTGTCATGATCAAATCAAATCAGTATTGTTACTCAGCTAGAATACACGCATCAAGAGTTCCAGACTTCCGGTACGCGCGCAATGCATTGTGAGATTATTACAAAGGAAAAGTGAGCACCAAGTGAGCAAAAACATAGCTTGGGCTCCCTGTGTCTAGAATTGGTGCTCACTTTTCCTTTGTAATAATAACGGAAGTCTGGAACTCTTGATGCTTCTATAGCTTATCAGTTACCCTGAGTGCCATTTACCTTATTTTAGTTAAATTGAAAATAATAATTGTAAAAAAAGAAAAAACGTTAGGAAATACACAATTTTTTTTGTTGATGTTGTTGTTCAAATCATTGGGAAAACGAATTCTTCCCATTGATTTTTTTTTTTGAATGAATGGGAAAAACAAACTATTCCCAATGATTCAAAATGGGAATAAAACAAAAACATTCATTGATTTTATATATCATTTCCATGCGAAAACGGCCATTTCCTTTATTTTTGTGTCATGGGCTACCTGTATATGTGAGATACCGCTGACCAAATACTGGTCACGCAATCCAGTGCAGCGCAAGTTTGTCAGGAAAGAAATGTCGTAAATCTTCGCAAAACTGTAGTAAAGATGTAGGAATTGTATTTGTACTACCAAGACAAAGCTAAATGAGTACTTAAACGAAGCTCGGCCTTCAACATTAGACGGTTGACAACAAAATGTTCAGAAGATGTAATGGCATTCTCGAATTTCAACCAGAAACGTGTGAGGTCAACAATTGCGATCTTATTGATTTGGACGACAGAGACCAAGGAACGTACGTCGGTGAGCAACATATGTAAGTCTTATTCACTCAGCAATAATGTTTTTGTATTGAAATGACATAGGATCGAATGATTACAAAATACTCATTGTTGCATCTAATCGTTTGTGCAATTAGAGTTGATATTGCAACAGCGACTGCTGTTCTTTCAAATAATAACTCATATTTCAGTATTGTACAAAGAAAGTGGTTGTTAATAAACGAGATTAAGCATGGAAAAAGAGTTAGTTTATTGATTATGAGATGTACATGTAAGTTGCGAGCTTTTCGCTGTAAGTGGGTAACAATTTTACTGTTTGGGTTGACTCCTGCTGTGACACATTGTGCCAAGACTAAAATATATCCCAAACATTTTATTTCAGTTATTCTTAGTTGAAGGGTAGATCTAACACAGAAAAGTGTTTTGGGGTTTGCACAAGGTTTCTCATTCGAGATATTTGAGGTCAAATATTTGGGTTTTTGACAGTATATTGATTGACAGACCCCAATTGACAGGTATTATAGTCACGCGACTGTAGTCTCCCCTGTAAGCTGCTAAAGGACCATTTATTCCTCAGGTGAAGTAAGAACTGAATTGATTGTAAATGGAGGGAAAGAGAGGTGTGTGAAGTAGGTATTATTTTGCTATGGAAATTCAGTCCTTCCCCTGCAGAAACGAGGGGGGGGGTGGTCTAACTCCCCCCTGAAATAATCAAAAAATGTCATACTTTGGCAGTATGAGTTTTCAGGTGAGGGCTTTCTTCTGGTTTAGTTTCATTGAGATCAGAGAGATGTCATGTGTCACGACTGCCTGGTCCACTCATGGATACACTCTTAAACGTAGTTCTTGACAAGGTCTATGAACAGATCGATGATATGTTGTCATTTGAATTAAATTGGTCCGGTAAATAAGGAATAATCGATGAATAAATGAGTTTATTTGACCAGCCTCATTTCCATGCTAGGTCGTAGATGACGTTGTAAAAAAGTGCCCTTATCTCGAAACTGATACCACTTTTCGACTCCACGAACTACCTGACGTTGTTCAGGAGGTCTCATTGCACAATAATCCGGTGTCAAACCTTTACTGTGGTGTGGGTTGTACGAAACTTCGATTTTCCGGCCTCAGCTCCTCGACTATGTCCATAAGAAAAACCATAGGAAAAATGCACATGTTTTTTGCATGTGTTGTTTGTATGTACAATGGAGCATTCTAAGATGTGTTGTTTGTATGTACAATGGAGCATTCTAAGATGTGTTGTTTGTATGTACAATGGAGCATTCTAAGATGTGTTGTTTGTATGTACAATGGAGCATTCTAAGATGGAGCATTCTAAGATGTGTTGTTTGTATGTACAATGGAGCATTCTAAGATGTGTTGTTTGTATGTACAATGGAGCATTCTTAAGATGTGTTGTTTGTATGTTTGTATGTACAATGGAGCATTCTAAGATGTGTTGTTTGTATGTACAATGGAGCATTCTAAGATGTGTTGTTTGTATGTACAATGGAGCATTCTAAGATGTGTTGTTGTTTGTATGTACAATGGAGCATTCTAAGATGTGTTGTTTGTATGTACAATGGAGCATTCTAAGATGTGTTGTTTGTATGTACAATGGAGCATTCTAAGATGTGTTGTTTGTATGTACAATGGAGCATTCTAAGATGTGTTGTTTGTATGTACAATGGAGCATTCTAAGATGTGTTGTTTGTATGTACAATGGAGCATTCTAAGATGTGTTGTTTGTATGTTGTATGTACAATGGAGCATTCTAAGATGTGTTGTTTGTATGTACAATGGAGCATTCTAAGATGTGTTGTTTGTATGTACAATGGAGCATTCTAAGATGTGTTGTTTGTATGTACAATGGAGCATTCTAAGATGTGTTGTTTGTATGTACAATGGAGCATTCTAAGATGTGTTGTTTGTATGTACAATGGAGCATTCTAAGATGTGTTGTTTGTTGTATGTACAATGGAGCATTCTAAGATGTGTGTTTGTTTGTATGTACAATGGAGCATTCTAAGATGTGTTGTTTGTATGTACAATGGAGCATTCTAAGATGTGTTGTTTGTATGTACAATGGAGCATTCTAAGATGTGTTGTTTGTATGTACAATGGAGCATTCTAAGATGTGTTGTTTGTATGTACAATGGAGCATTCTAAGATGTGTTGTTTGTATGTACAATGGAGCATTCTAAGATGTGTTGTTTGTATGTACAATGGAGCATTCTAAGATGTGTTGTTTGTATGTACAATGGAGCATTCTAAGATGTGTTGTTTGTATGTACAATGGAGCATTCTAAGATGTGTTGTTTGTATGTACAATGGAGCATTCTAAGATGTGTTGTTTGTATGTACAATGGAGCATTCTAAGATGTGTTGTTTGTATGTACAATGGAGCATTCTAAGATGTGTGTTTGTATGTACAATGGAGCATTCTAAGATGTGTTGTTGATGTATGTATGTACAATGGAGCATTCTAAGATGTGTTGTTTGTATGTACAATGGAGCATTCTAAGATGTGTTGTTTTTGTATGTACAATGGAGCATTCTAAGATGTGTTGTTTGTATGTACAATGGAGCATTCTAAGATGTGGAGCATTCTAAGATGTGTACAATGGAGCATTCTAAGATGTGTTGTTTGTTGTACAATGGAGCATTCTAAGATGTGTTGTTTGTATGTACAATGGAGCATTCTAAGATGTGTTGTTTGTATGTACAATGGAGCATTCTAAGATGTGTTGTTTGTATGTACAATGGAGCATTCTAAGATGTGCATTTGTGTTTTGTATGTACAATGGAGCATTCTAAGATGTGTTGTTTGTATGTACAATGGAGCATTCTAAGATGTGTTGTTTGTATGTACAATGGAGCATTCTAAGATGTGTTGTTGTTTGTATGTACAATGGAGCATTCTAAGATGTGTTGTTTGTATGTACAATGGAGCATTCTAAGATGTGTTTGTATGTTGTATGTACAATGGAGCATTCTAAGATGTGTTGTTTGTATGTACAATGGAGCATTCTAAGATGTGTTGTTTGTATGTACAATGGAGCATTCTAAGATGTGTTGTTTGTATGTACAATGGAGCATTCTAAGATGTGTTGTTTGTATGTACAATGGAGCATTCTAAGATGTGTTGTTTGTATGTACAATGGAGCATTCTAAGATGTGTTGTGTTGTATGTACAATGGAGCATTCTAAGATGTGTTGTTTGTATGTATGGAGCAATGTTGTTTGTAGTACAATGGAGCATTCTAAGATGTGTTGTTTGTATGATGTGTTGTTTGTATGTACAATGGAGCATTCTAAGATGTGTTGTGTGTATGTTGTATGTACAATGGAGCATTCTAAGATGGAGCATTCTTTGTTTGTATGTACAATGGAGCAGCATTCTAAGATGTGTTGTTTGTATGTACAATGGAGCATTCTAAGATGTGTTGTTTGTATGTACAATGGAGCATTCTAAGATAGTTTAATATATCAACTACTTACTTGATAATACCATTCTCAATGTAGACATCAGCTTTAAACATTTGGTCATCATTGACAACTGTGCCTCCTTTAATAAGGATACGTTCTTTGTGTGCCTGAGAAATCAATAAATTAGATAGTAAGCAGTGCTGGTATGTAGGGGTTATTACATGGTGGCGCAAGCATATTAATTTTATTGTTGAATGGTAAAAACAATATTTTACGAACAAATGCATTAAAAAAATATATCTTCAGGCTGCAGTGTAATTATCTTTTTATTATATAGACACTTTCACTTTCAGTGGAAAATGATGGGCAATCATGGCATCTACGTATCCTCACTACTAAGGATATGGACTAGTCTACCTTTATGGCAGTGAATGCTGCCACACAAAATGTTACGCCGGAAATGTGGACATAATGCAAAAGTACTGAATGCATTGTTATGAGAAGCATGTCATCAAAGATCGGCAACAATTTTGTAGTGTTTCATTCAAAAATGATACGGTCTATTAGGGTTTTTTTTCGTTAAACATTCTCCAAACGTCCTCTTTCAGCCCCTCACCGGTTATTGTATGTCAAGGCCGTAATAATTTAGAAAAACAAACTGAATGTTCCAATCTTGACAGGAACGCGTGAGCCGATTTGACATTAACCAATCAGAGTAAGGTGTTCACACGTTCTTGTTCATTTCAGGCATGAGAATAGATAACTGTGATTGGTTAAAATAGTTTTGAGGATAATTAGCGGATTTCTTTACAAAAATCCCAAATGATATTTACAATGTAAACGACTTTCATTGTAAAAAGAATTCTATATTAAACGTTCTTGCTTAGCTTATTACCGGTATTTCTTTATGAACTGAAGGGATCAATTGTCGTCAAAATTTGCTTCTGGGGGGATAGGTCATGCACGTGTGTTAGCAACGCCTTGCATTGTGGTCTCTGGGCATTCAGATATTTCATTTTGCGCATTAACCAGCCTGCCTTGCACCTTTGATCTTGCAGTTAACCACAATTCCTTGCTTTTTGCAAGCAAAATGCCCAAAGACCTCTGTATATTGTTTATAATAATATATGTCGATTAGAGAGCTGCCTTGCTCGCTCGCTTCAGGCTCGCTTGCTGCTGCAGCAAATATACATGACTAGGGTCCCAGATGTAGTTTTGTATGAATTTTACGAGTGGTCTATTTTGCACACACTTGTGTCTATATTTATAATACATATTTGACAATATTAACCCTTTCACACCCAGAGATTTTTGATGTTTTTAGCAATTTTCTGGACCAACCAAATCAATAATGGCGGAATCAGTAAATCTCATTTATTGTGTAGTTAGTGATATGATACAGCCATCGTTTCAAAGAGTATAATAACAAAAAGAAACCTACAAGATTTTAGAGCAATTCTACAAAAATGTTTTAAAGTTATAGCGAATTGAAATCACAAAGATTTGTATGGGAAATTGAGTTTTGGACTGACTAACCTCGTTTCCATGCAATTGCTAGAATTCAAATGGTTATAACTTTACGAGGTTTCATTTAAATTGATGGGCTTTTGATGTATTACTAGACTATGTACATGGTCTTGCAAAAAATGATATTATATTTATTAAATTCGTATTTTTTCTCAGTTTATGCAAATTATTCCGCCATTATTGCATTCGGTCTATGCCGTACGAAATTTTGATTCCATATACCGTAAGGGGTTTCCATGGAAATCTTGACAGTTCTGAAACCCCACGGGCTCCAGTTCTCACATGATCTGTCTTTTGTCGTGGATCTCCTCATGGCCAGCAGTTCGTATGTAGTTTGTACATGTAGCTGCTTGAAGTGGCCTATTTTGCATTTTTAGAGTGTTTTATAGCCATTATTCACCACAGAAGCCCCCAGGCTTGACTGGCATGGTAGAGACCATTCTCTTGGAAGAACACATAGGTGAGAAGCGATTTCACGAAGACACATCGGCCGTGTGTTGAGGAAATTCAAAATGGCGGACTCAATTGTGAAATCGCCTCTCTGGTTGTTCTGTGGTGGATTCCAGGACCTACAAAGGCAGTTTGGGCGACTTTGGGCTTGTAAAGAATGCAACAGGTGCAATATTTTGCCTGTAGGACCGAGTGGCTCGACACTCTAAAAAACGGAAAGGATGGGGGTCTCGCTGTCAAAAATTCCCGTATTTTCCCAGCATCCGTTTTGGGCGTGTAGAAGTAAAACACATGTTCGCAAAAGTGGTTGTAAGGAAATGGCTATTGTTCGACTAGTTAAGGAAAAGATGTGGAAAAATTCACAATTGTATCGAGAAGAGAGATGGAAGTTTGCTGAGAAAGTGGTGTTTTGTTTCACAATGATGTATTTTGGAAGAAAATCCAAGTCAAATGTTGGTCATTTTCAAGGTTGTGAAATTGCATCAATAACTCGCATTTTTGATTTCTATGAAAAACAGAAACTGGTCATGAGATCGATGCTACAAAAAATCAAAATGTTAGAATTTTTCAAAGCAGTATCAATTTTTACGGGCGGTTTCAGACGCCCTGGGAGTCAAAGGGGGTGGTTTTGGGCACCGTGGGAGGCAAAGGGTTGAAGGGTTGACCCTTTGACTCCCAGGGCACCCGAAACTGCCCGTAAAAATCGATACTGCTTTGAAAAATTCTAACGTTCTGAATATTCGTAACATCGATCCCATGGCCAGTTATTAGTGACAACTAGATAACTCTTCAAATTTTAACCTCAAGTAAACTGACTTACATGTATAGGTCCGATTTCTGGGTATTAGTTCAATTTGTTTTCCATTCTTCCAAATGTACATCATTGTGAAACAAAACGCCACTTTCTCAGCAAACTTCCATCTCTCTTCTTAATAGATTTGCGAATTTTTCCCTGTCTCTTCTTTAACTTGCCAAGCAACAGCCATTTCCATAGGACCACTTTGCTTTCACAAACACTTGATTTCCTTCTGTGTACATGCTTCCTTATAGTGATGGTATGCATTATGTGTTGTGTATGCTTTCTAATATAGTGATGGTATGAAGGTTTATGCATGGTTCAGTTATATCGATGTACTCAATCGAACGAAATCGAACCAATCGTGTGATTGTGTACAATTGAGTTCGATTTCCGAATCATTTGATTGCATTGATTATGTTGGGTGTTTTACATTATTTCAGGATATATAAACATTCCTGTTTTACAGAATTCAGCAACACACATAAATAGTACAGCTCAAACATCATTTAAATATCATTCAAGCATGGATTTTATTATGTAGGGAAGGCAATGGTTAATCTTTTTCTGATTTGAACAAAAAGCTTTTGTGTAATTATTTGCTCAAGTGTGAAAAAAGGTCAAAGTGTGAAAAGTGTCATTGAAAGCAGTAATCACAATTTCTACACCAACTATATACAAAGAAGCCAACTATATACAAAGCTTCTTTCAGTCTGACTAATTCAGGGGAGAAATTGTGATGATAGAAAAATGAAGAAGTGTTCATTGAGAACTTTATTTTTGACTATCATGTTGATAGAGTCACATGTACATGTATGTGTTGTCCCCCAGACTGGATGTCAGTTAATGATTAACTGAATGATATATATTGGCACAATATACATAATAGGGTACAGAAATCTGTAAAACTGAACCCTAAAGCGATATTACAAACTAATAACATTTACAAATGTACTCCAATTTATTGGGCTAAAATTGCACCAATTTTGAATCGGTGGTCGTATTACTAATAACAGACCATACGGTCATAGACGTCTAGATTTTGACATAAAGTTTACATTTAAGAATTTGATATCTTTTATCGTCCAGTTCAAAGCTAAGTATTAATTTGTCACGCCAGGCAATATAATAAGTTAATACAGATCTTTCTATAAATATGGTCGACTGCACACCGTAGTAGAGGATTAGTAGAGGTTTTATGCAAATCAAAGAATTTCCTTGACGTTTGTGGAGACATTTATTATTAATGCTGGTTTGATCCCCGGTTTGATCATGACCTATCGCGATCCTGTGAGCATTTCATTACCAGTTGAACGCTTTTCTCGACGCTTCGTCTCTCGTCTATTGTATTAAAAGAGCAGACAGATGTCCTGCGATTATTTACCAATGAAACGGCGGAGGTCTTTCCGCAACGGAGAGCTCTTCCGAATGAGTTAATTTATGGTTCATGGTTCTGATCGTGTAATGTTTTGAATTCACCTTCAACAAGCGTGTTGAGTGTGGTGCAATCTATCATTCTAGAAACCACTTTACTGGACATGTGAGGCCAAATATCTGCAGTGTAGATGATTATGGAGACATAATCTTGGTCGTTCGACCCAAAAGTGTGAAATCTAGGGAACAGATGTTGCAGATATGAGATCGATGTGGTTTGTTTTAGAGGCAAGTGGCTTAGCACACGCATGAAACATGCATAAGTTAGATATATACATTACCTGCTAAACACTCTCTCTAAACACAAACACATCAAAATCCATTCACAAGTTTCTCTTAACATTTAGGAAACTATGGAATGAATGAATGAATAAACCGACAAGTAAAGCAATGAAGTTGATTCACTGCCACAGACACTGCACAACGCCTGCCCGGTTTTCAACCGATCTCAACTCACATTAATGTTGAATTGATTACAAATGCTGTAAACCAAAAAAACCTATCCATAAACTACTGTACAAATGTACTTACCATTGCAGAAGTCATTATTGTCTGGATGTTGTAGTTTATTCGTAGTGTTTGTCAAGCACTCCGTTCAACAACTCCGAACCCGCCAAAGTCTCGATAGAATCACGCGCTACCAAAGGACCCTGGGACGGATTATAGGAACAATGGACTCGGGATGCGGGAATCTTATGTTAATTACCTAATCCAGCGATTATATTCAAAATGAAAGAAAACACAGGACAACATAAACCATTATTATTATTATTATTATTATTATTATTATTATTACCATATTATTCGAAACTACAAAATTATATCCTGATAAATGTCAAAGCCATAAAAAGAAGTTTATGTTTTCAGAAATCCGAAACACCTGTTGAACATTCAATACAGCCCAATGTTTCTTAAGACTAAAATGGTGTCAATATATTGCTGCGTTATTTTACATGGTGCGCTGGACGGTGTTAACAAGGTGGTGTTTCAGCTGTAGCATATCGTCGTAAGCCAACGTTGTGCTAGAAATGGTCGTTAAATGTATAGCGTTTCGTGTAACATCACTTTTAGATTTCAAGTGATGTTTTGTGGAGGTTTATTTCGCCGAGTATGACAAACCAATAAGACCTTTAGTGTTATTATTATTATTAGTGTAATATTGCTGTGATTGACAAGCAGCTAAAAATAATCAGAGCCTTTCAACAGCGACTTAGTTTTGGTAGCGTTGAACTTCACGACCATGCTTCACGACAGGATAAAGAAATATTGAATATACGACATACTGTTAGCCAGGTTTAATTATGATAATTTGTGGTCAAAGTAAAGATATAGCACTTAATTGGCCTGCCCAAGATGTAATAATTACGCTCAAGGCAGATGGGAAATAGTATTGAGAATGATTATGATAATTATGTGGAGAGACGCGATAAAATATTTATCAGTCAAAAGGTAACAGTCAAATTATATTCCAATTGTCGAACAAGTAACAATGGAATAGGCTTTTGGATTTCATTGCAACATTTTAGTTAAGAAACTGAAAAACGATACCGCGTATGTGAATGTTGTTCACAGTCGCTTTAATTAGAACAACTTTATCAACCTTATAAACACGTGAAGACAAACCACACCCACAAACCAACATTATTTATACATGTCCTTTGTTGTCTTCAATACTGACAATTGATGATATTCTTTTATCATAGCAAACAAAGGTTCTATGCTTTCATGTGAGTTCCTTTACGCACAAAAGTTTACGTTGTATTTATTTAGCGAAAACTAGTTTCATTTTTAGCTGAACCTCCTCATTTCTTTTATCGTTTAATTGTTTATTCTTTCGTTAATAATTAGTCATATTCTCCTGTATTCCCTTTCACAGGAATTCTAAAAATTACGCGATATAAGGCACCAATCAAATAACGCACTTACACGTGAAACACCACGGGTAGCCCAAGTTCTACTCCGGCAGCTTTGCCGATCGTTTTATTGAAAAACCTAAAATCACAATTTCTCTAAAAATTCTGAATAAATTTTACTGAAACAAATACATCTGGAGAGAATTTCAGCTCATTAAACATTTTGGGTATGGGAGGTTTTATGGAATCTTCTTCTGACGTCAAAATCTATCACGAGTGGCCGTCAAACCGTCATTTTACTTGCTCAAAACTTCAATTTTATATCGGCGAAGTTTAAATATATGTCAAATATAAGTTACTTATAAACAAACAAACAAATGTCATCTAGTTGCTTGAAGACAAACTAACAGACTTTGAAAGTTAGGCTCGAACATTTTGTAGTTCACGGCCACTACGTCACAGGTAAAACCTCCTTATATGTATACTGTCACAGTGTATATATGAAGGGGAAAACAAATACCCAATTTAAAATGATCGAAGCTGAAATTCACTCCAGATGTGAAGAATGTATAGTAAAGCACACTGTATTTGTTTTAGTAAACTTTATTCAACGTTTTTAGGTTTAGTTTTTCAATAAAACTATTGGCAAAGCTGCCATGAGTAGAACTTGGGCTACCTGTGGAAACACTTCCTTCCTCAGTGGGATGTCACGTGGATCAGTGACGTTGCTAACACATTGTGACATCGCATTTTGCGCGCGCGATTTAAAACGACGTTACAACATTAGAAAGTTAGAAGACATCGTATCAAAATACTTTGATATTTCATCGGGAAAATTTTCAATCTTAAAAATGCAAGATAACCGAGGTAAGATTACAACAGTTTGCCTTGTATCGTACTGCTGTCAAACTAACTGCGGCCATGTTAAACAAGACAATCAGTTTCAGTCTTGTAACTCGCAAAAACACAACCAGTACATCAGTACATGTTACTGATTTTTCAGTTGTACGTAGGGTACATGAAATACTAAATGTCTGAATTCGAATCCTTCGACTACTTCAGATCCAACAAGCACTCTACTTCATGACAGACCAGATACAATAGAAGAACATCCCTCTGCTGAGATCAACGGCAGCCACGAAGGCAAAGTTTCTACTGTAACAAGCCACGATCTCGAAGATCGACTTCAAGCTTATGAGGTGGGTTGGTTTGGAGCCAGTGGGCAGTTGGTTGGGTGATGGGTTGGTTGGGTGATGGGTTGGTTGGGTGTATAGTAGATCGACTGTTATGAGGTGGGTTGGTTGGGTGATGGGTTGATTGGGTGGTGGGTTGGTTGGTTGTATAGTAGATCGACTGTTATGAGGTGGGTTGGTTGGGTGGTGGGTTGGTTGGTTGGTTGGTTGTATAGTAGATCGACTGTTATGAGGTGGGTTGGTTGGGTGATGGGTTGGTTGGGTGTATAGTAGATCGACTGTTATGAGGTGGGTTGGTTGGGTGATGGGTTGGTTGGGTGTATAGTAGATCGACTGTTATGAGGTGGGTTGGTTGGGTGATGGGTTGGTTGGGTGGTGGGTTGTTGAGGTTTGTATAGTAGATCGACTGTTATGAGGTGGGTTGGTTGGGTGATGGGTTGGTTGGGTGTATAGTAGATCGACTGTTATGAGGTGGGTTGGTTGGGTGATGGGTTGGTTGGGTGGTGGGTTGGTTGGTTGTATAGTAGATCGACTGTTATGAGGTGGGTTGGTTGGGTGATGGGTTGGTTGGGTGTATAGTAGATCGACTGTTATGAGGTGGGTTGGTTGGGTGATGGGTTGGTTGGGTGTATAGTAGATCGACTGTTATGTGGGGTGGGTTGGTTGGGTGGTGGGTTGGTTGGTTGTATAGTAGATCGACTGTTATGAGGTGGGTTGGTTGGGTGATGGGTTGGTTGGGTGTATAGTAGATCGACTGTTATGAGGTGGGTTGGTTGGGTGATGGGTTGGTTGGTTGTATAGTAGATCGACTGTTATGAGGTGGGTTGGTTGGGTGGTGGGTTGGTTGGGTGTATAGTAGATCGACTGTTATGAGGTGGGTTGGTTGGGTGATGGGTTGGTTGGGTGTATAGTAGATCGACTGTTATGAGGTGGGTTGGTTGGGTGATGGGTTGGTTGGGTGATGGGTTGGTTGGGTGGTGGGTTGGTTGGTTGGGTGTATAGTTTCCGTGGGGAAACCCGTGGAAACCCGTGGGGAAACCCGTGGGGAAATTGGTGATTAAATTTTGGAAATTAATGGTTAAATTAAATTTCCCTCAAGCCTCGGGAGAGTTTGTATTGGAAAGTCCCTCCGCCTGCGGTGCCGGGCCTTCCACAAACTCTCCCTCGGCTCGCTAGTCTCCCTCGCAGCCGTGTTAGTGTCGTCACGCAACGCTCTCTCCCCTTAAGGGTGATTTAGACGGCACGACTTTTGCTTACGTCTGTCGCACACAACTTGCTCGCGCTTACTTACGGCACGAATCGTTTCGTGTAAATCAGCCTACAACTTGCTCACGACTGTTGCACACAACACGAAAAAAGTTGTAGGGATTTTGAATCATGTTTCAAAACCCTGCGACAGTCGTAGCCAAATAAGGTAAAAATATGGCGTAAAATGGCGTATCTTGAAACAATTTTGCCGAAGGGGGGTAGCGCGGGGAAGGTATTTGACTTTAAAATGGCGGACAATGTAAACAAAGCTCCGGTTTCCAAGAAAGTGAAACAAGAATGGTTAGAGGAAGACATCGAAAAACTTGTAACCTTGTGGAGCGAGGAGAAAGTGTTGTACCGATGCCGCCACAAAGATTATTTTAAAGAGATGCTCGAGCGGCAAAATCCAAACCGAACAAGTTGTACACGATTTTGTAGTGTCGTGAGCTAAAAGTTGTAGCTGTGTAAATGGTACGTAAGTCAAGTTGTAAGCAAGTTGTGTGCGACAGTTGTAGGCAAAAATCGTGCCGTCTAAATCAGCCTTTAGTGTCGTCACGCAACGCTCTCTCCCCAAAGGGTGATTTAGACGGCACGACTTTTGCCTACGTCTGTCGCACACAACTTGCTCGCGCTTACTTACGGCACGAATCGTTTCGTGTAAATCAGCCTACGACTTGCTCACGACTGTCGCACACAACACGAAAAAAGTTGTAGGGATTTTGAATCATGTTTCAAAACCCTGCGACAGTCGTAGCCAAATAAGGTTAAAATATGGCGTAAAATGGCGTATCTTGAAACAATTTTGCCGAAGCGGGGTAGCGCGGGGAAGGTATTTGACTTTAAAATGGCGGACAATGTAAACAAAGCTCCGGTTTCCAAGAAAGTGAAACAAGAATGGTTAGAGGAAGACATCGAAAAACTTGTAACCTTGTGGAGCGAGGAGAAAGTGTTGTACCGATGCCGCCACAAAGATTATTTGAAGAGATGCTCGAGCGGCAAAATCCAAACCGAACAAGTTGTACACGATTTTGTAGTGTCGTGAGCTAAAAGTTGTAGCTGTGTAAATGGTGCGTAAGTCATGTCGTAAGCTAGTTGTGTGCGACAGTTGTAGGCAAAAGTCGTGCCGTCTAAATCGGCCTTAAACACGCCGTGTATAAGGGGGAGAGAGCGTTGCGTGCCGACACTACACACGAGTAGGGGAGAGAGCGTTGCGTGACGACACTAAACACGGCTGCGAGGGAGACTATATATCGGCTCGCTTGCGTGAAATTTATTAATCACCGATATCCTTCTTCTAAGTTTTTTTTTCCGCCAAGGTTCGGAGACGGACGGAGAGAGTGTGCTACTCAGTGGTTTCATCCAAAATGAAGGAATCACTTTTGGGCTACTGATGTGTCTTCTTTTCAATTGGGATTTTCGGCCGGGGACGAGCGCGAACGCAGGTCCCCACTATATTCCCCCAGCTATATTCTAACCGATCAGGGAAAGTGAGTGCAACCAGCATGTCCATCAAGATTTTGCAAGTTAATCATGTAAATGTAGATGTGATGTTCTGTTCTGTTTGTTGGAAATGAAGCAATTTGAAAATTTCGCAAATTTTGGGGCATCATGAAAAACCGGATTTTACGGGATTTCATTCCAAATCCCTGGTTTCTCCGCAAACAGGCACGATTACTAAAGTCTTTTTACCCAGCGAGTTAAAGCTTTATTCAACGTTTCTAATGTTTTGAAAACTGACTATGTTTGACTCTGAGAGTTTTTGAATTTGCGAAGAATGCGTTCCGAAGCGTGAATACAGTATGTGAATTTGGGCTCCCTGTAGTGCGCTCAAAGATTCAGAGGCAAGAAAAAACGGTTAAAACTCCACCAACACTTGGCAAACGAAAGCGTTAGCTGATTTTCAAGACTTCCGTATTTTGCCTATAAAGTTCTTCCCCCAAATTGTAGCATTTAAAATTTTTCGATGTTTGAAATATTTTTGGCCAGTAAAAATGTTGGGTTCCCTGTGGTAAACGATAACGCCACAGAGAAAGAACTTTATCCAAGCATTACTACGATACTGAGTGTGCTGCTTGTGATGCCCGTATCTACAGCCACACCAGAGAGGTCGTTCATTATCATGCGCCGTGTGAAGAGTTACTTAAGATCTACAATGACGACAGAATGGCTCTCTGCCCTGGCCCTCGTGCATGGCTACAGGGATATGCACATAGATCCTGAGGCTGTCTAGTCCAGTCCCGGACTCACTTTCTATCCGCTCCGACAAGCTGAAGTCGCGGAGGAAAGAGAGTCCAGTATAACTTGCATGCGCATGGCAGCTTAGCAGCCAGGCGACCACCACACATATGTGGTGGTCGCCTGGTTACAAAGCCTTCTGGCGGAAAATGGCGGAGGCTCCAGTAAATCCTAGTTTAATTATTTTGATAATAATTTAATATTTATGTTGCGCAGTTTCTCAGTTCTGTATGAGCGATATCAGTCGAATTTTTGGAAGAATTTCATCGATTTCGTGAAGTTTTCCCTTGCAAAGAGTAATTATGCGTCTTTCTGCACGTACCGCAAACCTATTGTTCTGTGTTAGCTTCGTTCTATTGAATAACTTGGAGTCTTTAATTGTTGTTTCTATTGAATTACGTACAATGTGACCGGTACCTGCAGAAGGAACCGTAATTATAATATTATTATAAGATTGAACAGTGTTAATTTGAGTACGGGCTTTGGAAAGCCCCTGATTTATTCTTTATTAATCTGCACGCGCTGTCAGCCATTTCATTCCATTTTATTTCGACAGCTCCACGTGAGGTAAACAAATCACAGGCCATATTAAATTGCGGGCTTTGAAAATAGACAAACTGATCGGCTGACGCAATATTTGCATTCTTTAACCCAATTCGAAACCTTTGCAAACAACTTTCCATTCATAGTCAATGCTCTATTGAAATCGAAATCACAACAGACAAAGAACCGCATTCCCAAAAGATCTGAAATGGGTCAAAGAATGGAAACATTGTGTTAGTCGATTTGGTCTATTGAGCCCGATCTGATTGGCTGCTAAGCTGCCATGCGCATGCAAGTTATACTGGACTCTCTTTCCTCCGCGACTTCAGCTTGTCGGAGCGGATAGAAAGTGAGTCCGGGACTGGACTAGAGGCTGTCCTGCGAGAGTTTTGCGCTTCAAAGAACAGACGGCTTTCATTTGAACTTTAATCGAAACCTTTACAAATAGACATACGGAATACTTTGGCGAGCCCCTCTTAACACGCATGTAAAGTCGATATGGATTCCTGAGAACCTCTCGAGAAAATCATGACCATGAATAAAGTAAATAAAGTAAATATTGTAGTTTTTCACGTAACGTTACGTTCAGATGGGCTTACAGAATTATGCGTGTGATAAGAATAATGGCTACAGTGTCATTACGGGCGGAAGGATTTCAGTAAAATTAACAACTTTGACAAATTTGAGTGCAATTTTGCGTACCATCAAAAAATGTCTGGGTACGCCCTTGCAGAGTGTTTCAATAGTGCGCTGAGGCAGCTAAAGAATGTCAGTGTGCAAACCACCAACTAATTAATCACAATACAATGACTGTAAATCGGTGGCAGCATGTCCCAGTTGCCTGATTTTGAAATTATTGAGCGACAAGTTGGAGGTAAATTGATCTTTCACTGTAATTACCAGAAGGAAACAGAGTGTATAACTATCGACGGATAAAAAAACTGTTATTATTACTCGGACTACCTGTGGTAGGCCGAGTCTAAAACTGCAGCTCGTGTAGTCTGTCCGATTTTGCGTCGAGGAATGACAGGAATGTCTGTTTCAGGGTTTCGATTGGCTCAAAAGTCGAAACCATGGCAACTTATTACATGCTGACCGTACCACGATGGTAGTTAGCCTACTTTGCAGCGCTTTTTTCGCGTACATTGACTTCTCTGGTTAGTATCCTTCGTCTCGCGTGCTTCCAATATGGCGACTGTTGTTACGTACTTGTCGAACATCAAGGTGTTTTCTTTGACAGCATCTGAATTCTTCACATCAGGAGTCTGGTATTCATCAGCATCGCTATAGTACTTTTCAGTACAAGACGTTACAGTCAAGTCTGTAGTCATAGTTTCGTCATTTGTGTAAGTTTTATCAAGTCTAGATTGCTCATATTTTGCTCATTTGATTTCATAGTTTGCTTTGATTTCTCTTTGAGTTCACGGAACGGCCCGTTCCGAAATTGCTCAACATCCTCTTTTAGTGTAGGCCTACCGCGAACGCCGTGTGCGTTTGTAAGCATAGTGAGCATTTGGAGAACAAGGCGACGTACGAATAACTTCCAACATCGTTTCCTGCAAGCGTTTCAAGGACTTCGAAGAAATGTAATGGCGGACTTCGGACTCGTTCCTCAACATATAGTTGCCATGGTTTCGACCTATGAACCAATCGAATCACGACTCTCTTTCTTTACAATACAATACAATACAATAACTTTATTTATACACGATTAAAATTAAAGCTGAAAAGCTTGTGGGGTCGTGTGTAAAACAATGAAAATAAAAATAAAAACTATGTATATAAAATTCTAAATGCTTTTCTCTGGGCTTCCTGTGACCGGGATGGACTGGAACTTCTGACTGTATTTTAAGACTCGTGCTAGCCCGAGTAATTATTGGATGGGGTTTTGATGATATTCGGAATTATCAATGTAGAGGTAAGTGTCATCGGCCGAAGCCGTAGGCTGAGGCCAATTGCAATAACATTTGCCGAGACATTGATAATTCCGGATATCATTAAAACCGAATTCATAATTGGTTTTATTATACATTGTCTACGTGTATTGACTCATAAATACAAAGATATAAGCAATCCAACAACAACAACAAATGAATGAAAATGACAACACTTGTAGTAACCTACAGATAACAACCAATCTGCTGACCTACGTATCCTGGTTTTTGCAGATAACTGCCTACAGATAACCACCAGACCGCTGAAATATCGCTCGCGCGCACTGATAGTCAGAATTATCTGTAGGCTGTCGACCAATGAGAATACAGATACTGAGTACAATGTATAATTATAAAACTATACCACCAACAACTGCCAACAATGTTGCGATCGTTTGTACAAAAAAAAAAAACTGCCAACAATGTTGGTTCTGTTTGTACACTACCAACAACAACTGCCAACAATGTTGGTTCTGTTTGTACACTACCAACAACAACTGCCAACAATGTTGGTTCTGTTTGTACACTACCAACAACAACTGCCAACAATGTTGGTCTGTTTGTACACTACCACCAACAACTGCCAACAATGTTGGTTCTGTTTGTTTGTACACTACCACCAACAACTGCCAACAATGTTGGTTCTGTTTGTACACACTACCACCACAACCAACAATGTTGGATCTGTTTGTACACTGCCAACAATGTTGGATCTGTTTGTACACTACCACCAACAACTGCCAACAATGTTGGATCTGTTTGTACACTACCACCAACAACTGCCAACAATGTTGGATCTGTTTGTACACTACCACCAACAACTGCCAACAATGTTGGATCTGTTTGTACACTACCACCAACAACTGCCAACAATGTTGGATCTGTTTGTACACTACCACCAACAACTGCCTGCCAACAATGTTGGATCTGTTTGTACACTACCACCAACAACTGCCAACAATGTTGGTTCTGTTTGTACACTACCACCAACAACTGCCAACAATGTTGGATCTGTTTGTACACTACCACCAACAACTGCAAACAATGTTGGTTCTGTTTGTACACTACCACCAACAACTGCCAACAATGTTGGGTCTGTTACACTACACTACCACCAACAACTGCCAACAATGTTGGATCTGCCGTACACTACCACCAACAACTGCCAACAATGTTGGATCTGTTTGTACACTACCACCAACAACTGCCAACAATGTTGGTTCTGTTTGTACACTACCACCAACAACTACCAACAATGTTGCGATCGTTTGTACACTACCACCAACAACTGCCAACAATGTTGGATCTGTTTGTACACTACCACCAACAACTGCCAACAATGTTGGGTCTGTTTGTACACTACCACCAACAACTGCCAACAATGTTGGATCTGTTTGTACACTACCACCAACAACTACCAACAATGTTGGTTCTGTTTGTACACTACCACCAACAACTGCCAACAATGTTGGATCTGTTTGTACACTATCACCAACAACTGCCAACAATGTTGGGTCTGTTTGTACACTACCACCAACAACTGCCGCCAACAATGTTGGATCTGTTTGTACAATGCCACCAACAACTGCCAACAATGTTGGGTCTGTTTGTACACTACCACCAACAACTGCCGCCAACAATGTTGGATCTGTTTGTACACTACCACCAACAACTGCCAACAATGTTGGGTCTGTTTGTACACTACCACCAACAACTGCCAACAATGTTGGTTCTGTTTGTACACTACCACCAACAACTGCCAACAATGTTGGTTCTGTTTGTACACTACCACCAACAACTGCCAACAATGTTGGATCTGTTTGTACACTATCACCAACAACTGCCAACAATGTTGGGTCTGTTTGTACACTACCACCAACAACTGCCGCCAACAATGTTGGATCTGTTTGTACAATGCCACCAACAACTGCCAACAATGTTGGGTCTGTGCCAACAATGTTTTGTGGTAGGTCTGGTACCACCAACAACTGCCGCCAACAATGTTGGATCTGTTTGTACACTACCACCAACAACTACCAACAATGTTGGTTCGATCTGTTTGTACACTACCACCAACAACTGCCAACAATATTGGGATCGTTTGTACTTTCGGTTGGGTGTTGTTGGGCCATCAAGTCCCGACATTTCTTTTGTTTAACAACCTAGCGATACTAGGTCTAATAAATAAGATAGGACTCACAATACTAAAGTAAACCAACAACAATTAATCGATATTAATCCTTAAATTAAGGGGAACCGAAGACAAAAATTATTTTCGCAAGAAAGTTAGATATCTCTTGTACTAGTATTACTTACTGAGTAATATTTTTTGTAAATCTTTCTTAGATATCAACATAATGTACCCTCAATATGGAATATCATCTGCCATTTTGCCGTTTTACCGTTGGCTCAAATCTTTTTGTTTGCGACGTCGTTTATGGGGAATATTAAAATCCGTTCACAACATTCTCTCGGGTACAAGAAAATACAATGTACTTAAATGTGAATTAAAGTTAACCAAACTTCACATACGTGAATTTTTGGGGAAGGGGAAGGGAAGGGGAAGGGGAAGGGGAAGGGGAAGGGGAAGGGGGAAGGGGAAGGGGAAGGGGAAGGGGAAGGGGAAGGGGAAGGGGAAGGGGAAGGGGAAGGGGAAGGGGAAGGGGAAGGGAAGGGGAAGGGGAAGGGGACACGTACTGAAAACTTTATATTTCTTAAATACCGTAAAACCTCCAGTGAAAATAAGCTCATCTTCTGTGTTTAGGACCCTAGGGTAGACTTAATTTCGAGATGGGCTTCTTTTCGAGATGGACTTCTTTTCGAGGTTTTACGGTACTACATTATACGTATTGCGCGCTCTATCACAGAAAACCAATAAAAAAAAAAAAGCGCACATGCAAAATATTATTTATTGTAAGTAGCCTCAGAAGAAACGGTTGGCCTGCCTGGGAGAACACGCGCGCGTTTACGTTTAACACAGGAAACCCATCACTCACATATCTCTGTTTCAGGGAACATTGTCGAAAGAAAGCATGTTGAAAATGCACTATCTTTGTCGTACGATATGATGGCGACTTGTCATTCAATCCATCACCAATGCTTTCTTTCGCTCTTGATGAGTAGCTGTTTCTGTCACTGTACGGCGCAATGCGTAAAATAACTAGTAGCTATTAGTGTTACAATGTAGTAAACTCTATGTTTTGGTCTTAAATATCAAGCTGGCACTTGGACAACGTAATGCAATAGTAACAAAACTCCAGAATGACAGGGCGAGACAGATGGCTATCAACCAAGCCTTACATAAACAAATACAAGAACTACAACAAGACCTCATGAAAGAAGTACATCGACCGCAACAACCTTCACTTGCCGAATCAATCATAGGTAAGATGACCTGTTACATCAATGACTGTTAGGGGATTGTCTAGTACCAGATGACCTGTTGCATCAATGACTGTTAGGGGATTGTCTAGTATCAGATGACCTGTTGCATCAATGACTGTTAGGGGATTGTCTAGTATCAGATGACCTGTTGCATCAATGACTGTTAGGGGATTGTCTAGTATCAGATGACCTGTTGCATCAATGACTGTTAGGGGATTGTCTAGTATCAGATGACCTGTTGCATCAATGACTGTTAGGGGATTGTCTAGTATCACATGACCTGTTGCATCAATGACTGTTAGGGGATTGTCTAGTATCAGATGACCTGTTGCATCAATGACTGTTAGGGGATTGTCTAGTATCAGATGACCTGTTGCATCAATGACTGTTAGGGGATTGTCTAGTATCAGATGACCTGTTGCATCAATGACTGTTAGGGGATTGTCTAGTATCAGATGACCTGTTGTGATCAATGACTGTTAGGGGATTGTCTAGTATCACATGACCTGTTGCATCAATGACTGTTAGGGGATTGTCTAGTATCAGATGACCTGTTACATCAATGACTGTTAGGGGATTGTCTAGTACCAGATGACCTGTTGCATCAATGACTGTTAGGGGATTGTCTAGTATCAGATGACCTGTTGCATCAATGACTGTTAGGGGATTGTCTAGTATCAGATGACCTGTTGCATCAATGACTGTTAGGGATTGTCTAGTATCAGATGACCTGTTGCATCAATGACTGTTAGGGGATTGTCTAGTATCAGATGACCTGTTGCATCAATGACTGTTAGGGGATTGTCTAGTATCACATGACCTGTTGCATCAATGACTGTTAGGGGATTGTCTAGTATCAGATGACCTGTTGCATCAATGACTGTTAGATGATTGTCTAGTATCAGATGACCTGTTGCATCAATGACTGTTAGGGGATTGTCTAGTATCAGATGACCTGTTGCATCAATGACTGTTAGGGGATTGTCTAGTATCAGATGACCTGTTGTGATCAATGACTGTTAGGGGATTGTCTAGTATTAGATGACCTGTTGCGATCAATGACTGTTAGGGGATTGTCTAGTATCGGATGACCTGTTGCATCAATGACTGTTAGGGGATTGTCTAGTATCAGATGACCTGTTGCATCAATGACTGTTAAGGGATTGTCTAGTATCAGATGACCTGTTGCATCAATGACTGTTAGGGGATTGTCTAGTATCAGATGACCTGTTGCATCAATGACTGTTAGGGGATTGTCTAGTATCAGATGACCTGTTGCATCAATGACTGTTAGGGGATTGTCTAGTAGCAGATGACCTGTTGCATCAATGACTGTTAGGGGATTGTCTAGTATCAGATGACCTGTTGTATCAATGACTGTTAGGGGATTGTCTAGTATCAGATGACCTGTTGTGATCAATGACTGTTAGGGGATTGTCTAGTATCAGATGACCTGTTGCATCAATGACTGTTAGGGGATTGTCTAGTATCAGATGACCTGTTGCATCAATGACTGTTAGGGGATTGTCTAGTAGCAGATGACCTGTTGCATCAATGACTGTTAGGGGATTGTCTAGTATCAGATGACCTGTTGCATCAATGACTGTTAGGGGATTGTCTAGTATCAGATGACCTGTTGCATCAATGACTGTTAGGGGATTGTCTAGTATCAGATGACCTGTTGCATATCAATGACTGTTAGAGGATTGTCTAGTATCAGGTGACCTGTTGCATCAATGACTGTTAATAGTATCAGATGACCTGTTGCATCAATGACTTTAGGGGATTGTCTAGTATCGGATGACCTGTTGCATCAATGACTGTTAGGGGATTGTCTAGTATCAGATGACCTGTTGCATATCAATGACTGTTAGGGGATTATCTAGTATCAGATGACCTGTTGCATCAATGACTGTTAATAGTATCAGATGACCTGTTGCATCAATGACTGTTAGGGGATTGTCTAGTATCGGATGACCTGTTGCATCAATGACTGTTAGGGGATTGTCTAGTATCAGATGACCTGTTGCATCAATGACTGTTAAGGGATTGTCTAGTATCAGATGACCTGTTGCATCAATGACTGTTAGGGGATTGTCTAGTATCAGATGACCTGTTGCATCAATGACTGTTAATAGTATCAGATGACCTGTTGCATCAATGACTGTAAGGGGATTATCTAGTATCGGATGACCTGTTGCATCAATGACTGTTAGGGGATTGTCTAGTATCAGATGACCTGTTGCATATCAATGACTGTTAGGGGATTATCTAGTATCAGATGACCTGTTGCATCAATGACTGTTAATAGTATCAGATGACCTGTTGCATCAATGACTGTAAGGGGATTATCTAGTATCGGATGACCTGTTGCATCAATGACTGTTAGGGGATTGTCTAGTATCAGATGACCTGTTGCATCAATGACTGTTAGGGGATTGTCTAGTATCACATGACCTGTTGCATCAATGACTGTTAGGGGATTGTCTAGTATCAGATGACCTGTTGCATCAATGACTGTTAGGGGATTGTCTAGTATCAGATGACCTGTTGCATCAATGACTGTTAGGGGATTGGCGGCTTCGAGGATGTTCTTACAGAAAACGTTGTCTAGAGGATTTGGACCTTCGAGAGGACAAAATGTATGTAGCCACTTCAAGAAATAGACGCGCCTGTGTCGACATCTATTGCTCACTCCTTTCTAATAGCTCGACTTACATGCTTAGAGATGCGTTAACTTTTGCCTATGCATGCTATTTATTCTAGCGCGGCCAACGCCGCTTTTCATAAGCACTTTTTAGCTCGTGTCCCGCTTCTAATTACATTAAATTCTTAAACACTGTTCCGCTAACGCTCATGCAATTTATTTATTCCTGATGTTCGACCAGAGCTCTAGAGTTACTTGTAGCGGTAAAATCACATCTAAATGCCATGATATGCCCGTAAAATCGTTCAGATCCCAGCAGGGAATTGCATGCTTTAGCGCGGTTAACGTTCTACCTTCTTCGACCACGTGACCTTTGACGTAACGTTCAAGTTTTTGATGGATCATTGGCCAAAAAGTAGCCGACAGCCAGAATGGCGCCACGATAGTCCCGATAGCTTCTTGGACGCTCATGTAGTGTAATACTTTAGGGATGATGCTCACTGGGGGGACCACCAAACAATTTTCACCTTGAGGTTTTGCACAAAGAAGTCTATCCCTTCGAAACCTGGGTTCCAGAAACGTGAGTATAATTTTTTGAGCTTGGTGTTACAGTATGTAGCAAAACAGTCCACGGTGTGGGGACCCCATAGACTCTCTAGAACCTGAAAAAATTATTTCGTAATCTGCCAATCGTCTACGTCGATAATACGACTGACCGCGTCTGTTTTTTTCGTTGCTAGAGCGTGGATTTCATTCGATTTCGAGTTTGATATTGTATTGGGCGCATAATTGAAATATTTTGATAGCTAGCATATGTGTAAATCTGGTTTCATACTTCCGATCTCAACAATCTTTGCCGCCGCTTGATTGTCCGAAACCATTTTACGTGGGATCTGGCCAGGATGATGGGACGAAAGGCTTTCAGTGAAAAGTTTATGGCATCCAATTCTCTCCAAGTCGAACTTTTGATTGATTCTGTTGCATCCCACAGCTTGTGAGAAAGGTAATCTTTGTCTAACGTGATGGTTGCTCCGCAACCGGTATTATAGGCGTCTGAGTAAGCGAAACAATGGGGATTTTTCTCTAAGAAACAATGTCTACCCTTTATTGACCTTAAATTGTTCTGCCAGAAATTTACTTCTTCGATACTATAATGATCAAGCTGCATGATGGAGTCCCAATGCTCGGCACATACGATTGATAGAATACGGTGTCTAGTCAGAGTACGAGTAATGTTTCCTAAAACTGGGCTAGTAGAAATGATCTGACTAGTGAAGGAGGCTAACCCTCTGGCGGTAACCGAAAACTTGCGCTCTCTGAAACTATCCATGGTGTTTAGTATTTTTTCAACTCTTCTAGGTGTTATCTCGATGGTACCTTGGGAGCTGTCCCAAACTAGACCTAGCCAAGTGATTCTTTGGCAGGGGTCCCAAACTGATTTTTCGTCGTTCGTCACGAAACCCGCACTTTCCGAAAGAGAGTATGGGTAGATATGATAATTCACTTGCATGCTTTTCGTATTTGGTGACAATGGCAGGTGAATCTGTAAATGTATGCCTATGTGTTTTAAAACAAGGAAACAGAAGCAGATATGATTCATATTCCGTGAGAGACGTTCCTTTTTGCTAGTGTATTTATAGACTCATTGATTTTTACCCATACTCCTTTTCGGTCTATAGTCGCGTGGGCTTGAAGTCGATCGCCGACAACGTTTTAGCTGTATACACAAAACAGAAAAGCCAGTCGCAGGACTAGTCTACAAGAGAAGAACTTTGTTTTCTAACCATCAAGTCCCCGCTGCCTGATCAACAAGTCCAACAAGAGTTTTATAGAACGCAACCTGATACTGATAAATCTAGTAAAAAAGCAGAATTGCTGTGTTCGCTTTTACGCTTTTTACGAGGCATATCTGAACAATCTCCTGAAAAAACATTTCTCCCCTCCTACGGGCCTGATGTTCCATGTATTATCCTGATAATTAAGGTTCTTTTATTAATATGGGCTCCTGTACACGTACTCGTAATACAGAACAAAGCAACAAAGTTATATAATAATAATAATAATAATAATAATAATAATAATAATAATAATAATATAATAATAACATTTTACGTTAAAGTTTAAGATTATGAAGTTCCGACGTTTCGGCGTTGCTAACGCCATTTTCAAGGATAAGTGTTAGTCAATGTATAGAGTTTATATAGAGTCCATTATGAATAATAATCAGTTCGAGGGTAGTCAATAATAACAACACTTTATTTAACGAGGAATTTACAGATAAAGCTATGCTTTTTTCCAATCTGGTCCTCCTAATGATAAATTATAGTGGTATAAGGTCTCTGATTGCCCATTGCAAAAACGAGCAGGGGACTGGGAACGAGTTTATTATAATTAATGTAATTACGAAATTAAGTTTATGACATGAAACAACATGTTGAAATTATCATATGTGTAAAGTTTGATGTGATTTGAGTGAATTCTGTCGGAATTATAAACTTTTGAAATTTTGAGATTTTACAGTGAATGTGTAGAGAAGCTCATATTCACATTTTATACAAGAAACTAAGATTATCTAGAATATAGAATCCATGGGATTCTAGTAAGCTAGTTACCATAGTAACACGTCAAAAGTCATATCTGGAATAATCCAATAACTTCTCGAACAACAGTTCAATTAACACATGCGTCCAATATTCTAAGCTTAATTCACAAGTACAAATCTAATCTAATAAGTGTCAACAACAGCTGATATGTTTCCCAGCAAGATCTCAATAACAACTTTCAATAACAACTCTTATGTCTTGCGCAGTAGAGAACAAAGCACAAAGACACGTATCATGTTTACTAAGATAATAAGTTACAGAATTCGAGTCTTCAAACTCATATAGTTTGATAACTATCGAAGTATACTCAGATTTCAGTATTTTGTTATTATCCAGATTCACGGTACTTTCAATAGCCATAGAAATCGTATTGAATAGATTACGTATAAACCTGTACTTTTAAGATTACGTTCAACTATTGATACGCCTAGTTATGTATTATTCTGACGTATAACGTTAACGTATTAGCATATGACGCTATTATAAATATAGTGCACAAAGAGGTTGCACTTGACTTGACTTCACTTCAGAGAGTACACACAGTACTTCACTTCAGTGTCATGTGTACAATTGAGTTGAAACTTCAGTTGAGAGTCGACCCATGACTTGAGAACAACAAACAATAGTTAACCAGGAAAGACCGATGTAACCCAATCCAGAGAGCTTCTAATAAACATCTTGTACCAACCATCAAGCCTACTGTTTCTACCAGTTCACAAGTGGTAGAGATACTGATCAGTAGTTCACAAATGGTAGAGAACCCGAGCAAGGCTACAGTCAGGTATAAACATTTGTTAATGTTGAGTGAAGCAAAAATGACGTGTATCGGCTGCGAATCTTATGTTATCCATTGTCAAGAAACTACGTGCATGTAATGTCTATCTTTAAATGTTGCCATTACGTTTATATGTATCATATCACAACGAATTCATCTTTTTGCATGTCAAAACTCATACCATTTTCATCCTTTCAAAATATGAACGAAATTGATTCCACTGTTATTCCTCATTTTCAATAGTTTTCTCAGTCAGAATGCCGGTGAATAAAAATGCTTTTCATCGCGCACTTAAGATTCGAGAAAAACGGATGTATTTTCGTCAAAACTTTGTACTAATCCTATTAGCCGCTTGTCCATTATTCCATAGTGCTAGAACATGTTTTTTCACTCTTGATCATAAGTACTCGACTTTTGCAGAACTGTGTAATTTGTTTAGAGAAAGATTTTTGTCAACAAGCGATGAATGGTTTTTAAGACAAGAATTAACCAATAGAAAACAAAGCGAAAATGAATCTGTTTTAGAATCTAGCGGAGACCGATTAAAACGCTGTCAAAGGTTGAATATTTCTAAAACGGAACAACTACACAATCTGATTCAGAGTGTTTTTTTACCTAGGAGTCGAGAACATGTCAAACTTTCCCATCCAAAGACAATAGATGAGGCGATTTCAATAGCTAAGATTAAGGCTTCTTTCACATCGAAAAATGCCGCTAATGTCGTCACTTCAAAGGACCTCGAAAAATTTCAAAAGAACATGCTTTCTGCATTTCAAAAAGTTTCCACAGAAAGTCGTTGTCCTAAAGTAACTGCTTTTGACCAAGAAATACGTCCAGAACAGATTCCAAACCTAGGAAATTTGATTAAAAGCCAGGTTCAAAACGAAATAAGACGCCTTCACTTAGTACCGAGACAACAGAATAGGTTTTCAAACAGTCAAAGTGCTCAAAAAGGAAACTGTAGAGCAAGCTTTATGAATGATCGTTCCAGGACAAATTTAAACGGATACGGGGGACTATTGAACGGGACAATTGTTCCCCTTCTGTGGTAAATAACCAGAATAAAAGTAAAACCCGTTTTTCGTTGAATCATTCTGACCAGAAAGCCACAAAACACAAATTTCTCAGTACAATTTGTCAGGATATGAACAAAGATCACATAGAGTTTAAGAAAACAATGGACGCCAAACTATTTTCAGGGACATTTCCCAAGGGAGTGGCTATCCGAAGCGCTCAGAACAATAGAGTCGGCAATCATCGAAGTTTCCATTCTAACATAGGTGATAAAAGTCATGTCGGCAAAGTTGCTGCTAATGAGATTTCATATATAAATTGCTTTGTCCAAACACCTGTTTCTCCAAAGCAATTAACTTTATCGGAACCGCCGGTAATTGCTACATTTTCACAAGATAGTCTTAATGAAACTGACCTTCCAATATCTACAATTAGTATAACTTCATTTCCAGATATTTCCGCAAACAATATTAAGGAAACAAATTATCATAATTTGGACTATCAGTTAACAGAGAACAATACTTTCTTATTTCTGATCGATACCGGGACAATGGTTACTTTAATACATTCTAAATTAGTACAACATAATCCACAGCTCAGAGAATGTTTTAACGAAAATGCTGTTATTCGTTCAAGTCGTGCTGTTAATGGACAAAATATAACTATTTTAGTGCCAGACCCTTTTACGATTGGAAAGGAAATTTATACTGTTTTCGCTTTTGGAACAATGACTCGACGAATACTATTAGACATAGAGAATTATTTATTGAATGTTGACGGTAGATCAACCACTAAGGAGAGGGAGCCGCGCTTTATAGTGATCTCTAACAATTTGACTGAGCACGAGATGCTAGTACAGTGTCCGCACGACAGCCCATTGGCCGGTCATATAGGTCTACGAAAGACATATGACAAGATGAAGACACGCTATTTTTGGAAAGGAATGCACAACGATTGCGATGGTGTTGATTGTTGTGTTTTACCAATTCCTTTAGAATCAGCTTTTGAAAGATTGAGTGTCGATTTGGGACTTTTTCCAGAAAGCCACTCAGGAAAACGATATATCATTTGCTTCATCGATGCCCTACCGAAATGGCCCGAAGCATTTGAGTTTAGTAATCCGCGCGAAGTGTATACTACAGTTTTTAATCTCTATAAGACAATTAGTCACGATTTTAGTAGATACATGCGATTAGCTTTTGCTAAAATAGAAGATTACTTCTCGTTTTATGTGCAAGATAAGTTTAATGATCAACTATTAGACAAGAAACCAGATACCAGACCTACAGATTTAGGCAAAGATACTCAGAATGTATTTTATGGTTTGTATAGTACTCATTTAAACATGAAGTCCTTTGTACTCGATTACACAACTAGGACAAAGAAACACTTAACTAAGCAATTTTATAACGAACAATTTTATAACGAACAAGATTTGCTATTGAAAAATTCACTTGAGAATAATGATAATGAAGAAAAACGCATTCCCGCAGAAGAGGACGTTTATATTGATGATAATAAGGTCATAGATGATGACAAAAGTACGATTAAGGATTTTTCAGTAGTAACTTTTCCAGTTTATAATTTGTTTGTATGTAAACAAACATGGTCAGTGATAAACCGCGTATATGACCTATTTTTGTTTGTTTTACTGTTTATGCAAAGTGTGCTTTCAGTAGTTTTTAATTTCTCAACGATCATGACTATCGTTAAGAATTTCAAGTTGATTATTACAAAGACTATTTTTTCCTGTAGCGAAGTTTACAGAGGTGCCATTTATGATATTTCAAAAGATAACGATTATAACATTGTAGAAACGACAACGAGAGAAGACAATGATATGCAAAAGTTAATTACTAAGCGTTTATCAAATTGGATAACTGATCAACATGCTATATCTAGAGATACAGTTAACACGATTAACACTTTTGATATACCATTACGCTCTGATTCAGAACCAGTTATCTCAATGAATTTGCGATTTCCGTTCGACCCCGGAATAGAATTATAGATTTTTTAAACGCAATAAATTCAATAACTACATATCAACAAAGACCACGTTATTGTATGTTTGTCACGTAATACACAGCTTTGTATCGACACAAAAACCTCTTCTTGTACATTTTTGTTGTGTACAATGTACCATTGAATGTTTTCAAAAGCTGATACATTGACTTCATGCTTCTATTCAACATGACGCATTTGTTTGTCCCGAGACTATAGCTCAACGATCCCCGACAAGAAAGTTCTTGGATTCAGTTGATGTACAACAAACTCATCCTCAAGATCAAGATTCCAGATAATGATATTCTACATATCATAGAACATTGCCTAGATTATGGTAAATTGCCTCCATATCTAAACAGCGGTAACCACAAAGACAACGACAACGAAAACTAAAGTCAAGCTGCAAGATCTTCCAAGACATATTTGCAAGCCTGAAGAATTTCCAAGCATCGAAGCCAGACAACGATGTACAGACCAGATTCATCCAAAACGAACTTTGACAATAGTCAATTTAGACAGCTGTAGGTAGCTTAGACAGCTTATTTATTCATATTTATTATTGTACACTTCTAAGAATGGTTCTAACGTTTATTCATTTTTTCAGAGTTTTGGCATCAACCGAACGTTAAGAAGTTCTCAGAGGTATTTTCACAATTTTTCTCAGGTTTCATTTTTTCAGTATTGTAAACTTCTTACAATATTTTGGTGTAGGGATTTCTATATTCAACTTTCAATTTTCGATATTTTCAACATTTTACAATTTTTGGTGTCAGGAAACCATATTTACTCTTTTGGGGATCAATATTTAATCATTAAGCATTACAAATACCACGGTACAGATATTTATTGTCTTTCATACAGTCCTTATCTCGCAGAGCTCGAGACTGTAGAGAAGCTCATATTCACATTTTATACAAGAAACTAAGATTATCTAGAATATAGAATCCATGGGATTCTAGTAAGCTAGTTACCATAGTAACACGTCAAAAGTCATATCTGGAATAATCCAATAACTTCTCGAACAACAGTTCAATTAACACATGCGTCCAATATTCTAAGCTTAATTCACAAGTACAAATCTAATCTAATAAGTGTCAACAACAGCTGATATGTTTCCCAGCAAGATCTCAATAACAACTTTCAATAACAACTCTTATGTCTTGCGCAGTAGAGAACAAAGCACAAAGACACGTATCATGTTTACTAAGATAATAAGTTACAGAATTCGAGTCTTCAAACTCATATAGTTTGATAACTATCGAAGTATACTCAGATTTCAGTATTTTGTTATTATCCAGATTCACGGTACTTTCAATAGCCATAGAAATCGTATTGAATAGATTACGTATAAACCTGTACTTTTAAGATTACGTTCAACTATTGATACGCCTAGTTATGTATTATTCTGACGTATAACGTTAACGTATTAGCATATGACGCTATTATAAATATAGTGCACAAAGAGGTTGCACTTGACTTGACTTCACTTCAGAGAGTACACACAGTACTTCACTTCAGTGTCATGTGTACAATTGAGTTGAAACTTCAGTTGAGAGTCGACCCATGACTTGAGAACAACAAACAATAGTTAACCAGGAAAGACCGATGTAATCCAATCCAGAGAGCTTCTAATAAACATCTTGTACCAACCATCCAGCCTACCGATTCTACCAGTTCACAAGTGGTAGAGTTACAGATATCAGCTAGTTCACAAATGTATGGTTTGGGTAGACAACGTAAAAAAATAGAGAGTTTGTATGGGAAAATGTACATCTTTGATGCCCTCTAGCATCGTCAATATTAAGCCAAAGTTCACCAAACTTTTCAGATTAACTAAGTTTGATCTGCTCTGTCAGAAAATGATGCCCATTTTTGCTAGTTTCTTATTAAATTAGTTTTACGGACTTGGTCCCAGTCCCCTGCTCTTTTTTGTAATGGCCAATTAGTTCAGTTGGTCGAACTGTTAAGCGAGGGTTCAGATCAGTGCTGCCATATCCACGAGTTAAAAACATCAATTCAATAATTGCCAAGTCAGAGTTTAAGGATGACCGTGATTCCTGGAACCGAATCGGGATAAAATCCAACCGGAAGTTGAGTTTCGCCATACATTTACTGTAAAACTGCTAGAATCTTAGGTGAAAATATCAGTCGTTTGCGTGGTTTAGTTAGACTCTAAGAAAGATTTACTCGACTAATGGTGAGTGTTTAAGACATATAATGCGCCTTTGTGAGCCAATATTTGAGTGTCAGGACAAAAAGAACACGATTATAGATGGTCTTGTTTTGACTGAGTAATGACTAGAGATTCGCCCGCCATGACATATCGGGACACTGAAACTTGCCTAGAATAATTTTATTTCCCTTGAATATTTCCTGATAAACTATAAGTTTATCTTTAGATGAGGATTTGTGCATTTTGTTGTTGTAGAGGAGACGAGACGAAGGAACTATTGAAGGAATACTGAGGATTTATTTCGATTAAGGTAATGCGATCGTGCAATTTTTTGTGGAACAATTTTTAAAAAACTTGGCACAAATATTGATTTTGAGTGCTAGAGTAGAAATATAAAATAAAAAATGGGGGTCACCGAACCCATTGAGAAGATATAATTTTTCAAAGATGGGACTTGCGGCCATCTTTTCTGGCAAAAATGGACAATGGAATTACAAGCTCTTGCTGTCCGTATAGATCGGTAATAATAAAAGCAATACTTTCAAATGATACATATGTTAACATAATATAATGAAAAAACCGAGATTTGTCATTTTATTGTGTTGAACAATAAGTTTTCAAAGCCAAAATTTCAAAAACAATGCATTTTGACCGTACTTTTTATACGATCCTATTTTTGGACATTTTGGCGATTTCCTTAAAATTTAGCTCGAAGACCTACGTTCATTTTTTGATATGTTTTAGCTTTCGTAAATACCTACTCAGGGCAAAAATATCAGCGTAGGTCACCGTGCTAGATTTTTAGATATTCGCCGTTGAATATTAAAATGCATGATCTGTCATATTGAAAGAACTCTACCACAGGAAGCCCAACCAATGAAAAATAGTTCGAAAATGAACACTTCGTAGATTTACTAAAAAAATAGCTCGAAGACCTGTCTTCATTTTTTGATATTTTCTAGCTTTAGTTGACCTAGACTTACAGTGGAAAAATCAGGATAGGTCACCGACTTAGATTTTTAGATAATCGCCGTTGAATATCATGAGCAGGAAAGATGCGCACGCATGCACGATCGCATTACCTTAATTGGTTTCCCGTCGACAAAAATGATGTGCAGAACATATTCGTGAATCTTGACGAGGCTGCCATTTTTCCCCAGTTTGTTGGGTCTTTTCTGAGACCAGTTTAATCCACTCTCTTCTAGTGTCAATATTTGCTATCAATGGTGAAGAACGAACGGAGGAAGATATAAAGACACGGCAATTAGTTGACCATGATTTGCTTTTATTACGGCAGTTTATGAGTTGATAAGTACTGTGACTGCAGTGGTAAATGCACAAATCCTCATCAAAAGATAAAGTTATAGTTTATCAGGAAATATTCAAGGGAAATAAAATTATTCTAGGCAAGTTTTGGTGTCCCGGTGTGTCATGGCGGGCGAATCTCTAGTCATTACTCAGTCAAAACAAGACCATCTATAATCGTGTTCTTTTTAATTTGTCCTGACACTCAAATATTGGCTCACAAAGGCGCATTATGTCTTAAACACTCACCATTAGTCGAGTAAATCTTTCTTAGAGTCTAACTAAGGCACGCAAACGACTGATATTTTCACCTAAGATTCTAGCAGATTTACAGTAAATGTATAGACCCTATGCATAAATGGTAGAATCGAAAAATCTCATTCACTTTGTTATTGGGAAAATATTACAGCAATATCTGACAATCTCTTTGAAGAGAGTGTTATCAAAAATGAACACACCAAATTTTAGGGCTGTACTACGAAATCTTGAAAATATATAGTGCCTTGAAATTACAAAGATTTGTGCCAGAAACACAGGCAGCCCAACCATTGCTTTTGAGGCTACTAAATAATTCAAAAAATGATATTTGCGTCTTTTTTTGATGGGTTCCCTGTGGTAAAGCGCGCGTGCGCAATACATATGTTGGGTTCTCTGTGTTGAGTAATGTCCTATGTTGGGCTTCCTGTGTGCATCCCGCGCGTCCCGCAGTCCAACATAGGACATTACTCAGCACAGGGAACCCAACATATTTATTGCGCGCGCTTTACCACAGGGAACCCATCAAGAAAAGACACAAATATCATTTTTTGAATTATTTAGTAGCCTCAAAAGCAATGGTTGGGCTGCCTGTGCAGAAACCGGACTTTGGCCCTAAATGCCTCGTTTCCATGTATTTTGCACCTTTCAAACGCTTACTACTTTATGATAGTTTCATTTTTATTAATGCACTTTTGGGGTAATTACTAAACTGTGGATGATCTTTCATTCTATTATTTTACCTTTACTTAACTTGTTATTCTTTCAGTTTTTGCAAATTTATGCAAATTCAAGAAATCGAGTATTGCATAGGGTCTATGGCGAAACTCAACTTCCGGTTGGATTTTATCCCGATTCGGTTCCAGGAATCACGGTCATCCTTAAACTCTGACTTGGCTTATTCAAATCGTTTGAGACCCATTCTAGCTCTGTTGATTCATTAGGTATGGAGGAAGAGGAGTCGTCAGTAGTAAAACACCTCTTATCCAGTATTATACAAGCACCAAAACGTGCAGTTTGTAGTGTTGCTAACAGGATAACACTGTTTACGTGGTGGATTGGTCTCTGGGCAAACGAAGGTTAGTTGTATTTATCGATAAAGCTTATCAGTCATACCCAAAGTCTTGTCTGTCGACAATGTATTTTAAATAAATAAAAGAAAGAAAGTCGAAACAAATATATGTTGCGTCTCCTCCACAAAATGGGTATTGTCACTACATTCTATATTCGCCATTGTTAAATTGGAGAATATAGAATGTAGAGAGAATACGTACCCATTTTGTGGAGGAGACGCAACATATATTTTTCAATCGCAATTAAAAGTTTGTTTCTCGTCATTCCTTATTGTCGCTATGTTATAAAGAATTGGTTCAAGCTTTTAGCTGCGCGTCTATCGAGTTATGGATGCACTTGGGAAGTTTGAAGAGCTGCGCCTCGAGCAACTCTCGATCACGCTTCTCTCGTGCTCTCCAATCTTCCCACGTGCATCCATAACTCGATAGACGCACGCTGAGCATGAACCAATCAGTTAAAATTGAACCAGGAACCTCAGCGATGTATATAGAGCATATAATTATTATGATTGCGCGTATAGCAGCATGCATATTTTCATTAAAGTGTTGTTGTGTTAGTGGATCTAGAATTAACACATAGACTTGTTTTGCGTACTGTATAATTCCCTTCGCTTTGGGAACCGAAGCATTAAACTTTGTTAAACATAAGCACCTCACGTCACTTCTCGGCAACGGCTTGCACGAGACTGCGCATGCACCCGACAGCGTGTGTCCCTATCATTAAATGATATTTTAATTGCTATGTTGTTTCAGGACTTTCTATTTTACGAATCGAGAATAAATGGATGGAGTTACAAAAAGCTAAAGAACTTCTTGAACAAGACAAGGCAAGTCTAGAGGAACATCTGAACTACCTACAACAACTTATGGAAGAAAAAAACATCGCTCTTGAAAGAGAACGCGAACTTAGTCAAACTTTGTTAGGGAAACTTCAGCATAGTGAACTTCTAACAGACTGCAAGAATGACACGAAAGACTCCAGGCTTGAGATACTATTGGAGACTATCAGTAGCTTAGGTGATTCCATGGATGGGCTTAGAAATAAAATAGACAGCAACGCTGAAGATATGGAAGTAGTTTACGGAAAAGTAATCAAAATGTTTGCTAGTCAGAAACGACTTGAAGCGCATGAAAGAACATTGGAAGAGACGCTAAAGTATATGTCTGTTCTATTTGAACGTTTTAAGATTCTAGAAAAGGTAGACACGCAGGAGCGGTGTTTTCAGTGTAGTAGTTACCTAGCAGACTCAAGCAGGTTTAGAGCAGGTTTAGAGATATCTGGCCAGTATGAGTACGATCTGAATTCTGATGGTTTCAATAACAGTGAGTTATCTGCAGCGTCAGACTCGAGTGCATTTGAAGGCTTTAACCAGCATGTTGTCTCTTCCGACGAAGATATTCAAAATCTCGGTGAAAATCTCAGTGAAAACGAAAATCCAACCACCTCAAAGGCGGCGGCAAGAACATTAGCAGACAAGACCAAGCAGTGTTTTGCAAAGTTTTTACGAATACTTCCACGTTCTTCCGTGAACATGAATTACAAAATACTGTGTTTGGTGCTGTTATTTGCTCTGCTGTCCTTGATCGTCTCGTTCCATTTATTGTTGAGGAAGGAAACTGCTCCGCCATACACAAGCTTTCCCTACAGAATAGCTCACGTTTTTGCACAAGTTTGGACAGTGTTTTTGCTACTTTAAAAAATAAACTAAAATTAAACGTGTTGCTGTATTTTAAGTATAAAATCTGTATTATTGTATTATTGGAAATTTGATTACCTGATTTGTGTTGTGGTCAAGACTTGAAAAGAGGATCATCCGCGATTGAAACAATATTTTTCCTGCAACATCCCCCTCAAATCCCTTTTCGACAGCCATTCCCCCTATTATAACTCACATTGATTAATGCAACTATCTGTCTCTGTGTCCGTCTTATGGATTGATTGAAACTATTCGAACAGATAATGAAAATGCAGTGAAGCTGTAGATCGAGGGTCTCTTAGTAATTTACTAAATTTTCCCGCCTAAAATGATCAAACGCGCCGGGTGCTGCAGTCTTCCCTCACTAATGGACAACACGAATTGCGCGATCGATATGACCCACCCGACCCTCTTTTTCCAATGGTTTTATTAAAGAGCGCGCGAGTCGGGAAATACGGCTTTTTCCGGACCAGCTTACGCCATCACGCCCGGACTCCATCACGTGACTTTGTCCAATGGTTTTATCAACAAGAGTCGTTAAATACGCGGGTTGCTGCGCTCACTCTTGAGATATTTTCAACACTTCGTATTTCCACGCGCCATTGTGATATACTCTATATAATATTTTTCTGACGGCTGATCATTAACAATTATTCCACTCAATCTCGTCGAACATGGCTGATAGCCAATGGACAACCACGGATTGTAAATATGTTTTCGGTAAAAGTAATTTTTATTTCCGCTTTTCGTACAAATCATTTATTTCCGCCATGCGTACAACGTACAACAAAACCTAGCGATGTGTTTACCAAACGTTTCTCGATGAAATCCAAGTTATAAAAGCTTCTGTGCTACTTTATCTTCCAAAAATGTCGTCTGAATCACACCAAAAGACTTCGAAGACATACAAAAGGATTGAGAAATACAAGTTCAAAGCCGAAATTCTTGAAATCTTGGACAATGCAGAGGAAAACATCGAGGTTGTTTTGACGAGTTTACTTCACGGCATTCGAGGCCGATGGAGTTTGGTTTTCGCCTGCTGAATGACTTTCAACGTGGATATTCTTTTACTATTATTTACCAGGCAGTTCTAAACATATCTGCTTCTTCTTCTCATAATTTGGTACACATCCTACAGTTGTATAATCATCGGAATGATATTTGTTTCGCGTGACGGTTGGGTTTTCAATTATATTTGTTTGTTATTTCTTTGTAAAAATATCAGTCAACAAATTTCATTTTTTTCGTCCCGAAAATAAACCATATAAAAAGCAATTTTCATTGCCACAAAGCATTTTAGTTTTATATGTACTCAGTTAGTAGTTTATTCGGATCTACTTTTATTGAGAATCTATCGAGAAGAAAAGGAAATCTTCGCTCGTAAATTTAGAAAATTGTTCGGTCAATTTTGACAGATTTCTCTACTCACGGTATATGAGCTGATAGTAGCGAACCAATCAGAGCGCGCGATTGCTCATTTCCAGTGGTTGTCTATATATTAAATAACATGCGTCATACTTATACTAATTCCATAAGTCGGTCCCAGTTCGCTCTTTGTCGATTCTGATTTTCGCTCACTGACCGACTTATCACAATACAGTTAGATCGCCACTATACGGCGACCTCCAATCACGTCACTCGTTAGAGATTTCGAAACATTTTGACCAATCACAGAACAGGTCTTATTGCTCTAAACTACTTCTGTTGCGATAACTATTCCAAAATCATTCCGAAGCCATTTTGTGAGCCGTGTTCAGTGAAACTCTTGAAGGAAAAGAGTATCTATAAATTAAGAATTTGGAAGAGAAGCAATTTAGAGGGCTATTTTCAATCGGATAACATGCGATTTTCAATTCGTTAGTTTTCCTTGGGCCGCCGTACAATCGATAACGGCCATGGCCGCAACTGACGCACGTCGAATAAATTAACAAGTCAGACTATAAACACCCACAACACTGTAACGCTAAGTTTGGACTGTACTTTGTTCGACAGCTTTGTTCGACAAAATATTCAGACAAAATATACCAGTAAAAAAGTAGAAAAATCTTATTAGGATAAATTTGCTGCCGATACACACATACATCCTCCCACTTGTGGGGGAGAATACCCGCGCGTATTTCTGTACTATAAATTCATCACAATCGTGTTTGTATCCGTAGTGTGAAGAAGAAAGTCAACTGTGGAATACTTAAATATGACAATGAAATCAGTAAAAATACTACAGAATGCTCCTACAATACGTATATACTTACAAATTCGTTGAGAATTCATTCATTTGTCCAGGAATCCGGCTTCTAATTGCTGGTGATTTTAACTTTCATGCACTTAGATGAAAGCCTTCATCAGTTTAATAGATCTCATCATATCACGTTCATCCGCTGGTCCCCGGAATTAGCCCCAGCTAAATGGCAGTGATTAAAGGGGCACTGTCACGACGCGCGCATGCGTCAATTTTAATGATATTCAGAGATTTTAATGATATGCAGAGGTCAACGAACTCGTCTGTGTTTACGAAGAGAATCGCGCTAGTAAATTTCAATGTGTTTTGAAAGTGTTTTACGATCAAGTTTTCGCAGAGTGCTTCCAAGTTATTCAGAATATACAACCTTTACAGCGTGTGACCTAAATATTTCATGAAATAAGTACTTATTATAGCGACTTCTGGTGAAGGAACGGCATTAAATAGCAGACAATCCGAGGTGACAACTCAGGTCTCAGATGAAGTTATTCACATTTCACATCGCTAAAAACCAAGTCCATATTACTTCTTTGCTTCAAAAAATACTAACGAAGATGTACATGTCACTACTGTATAAGGTACTCGTGTTTTCTTAAATTGTAAGAGTACAAAAGAGTACGTGCAAAAAGAATTGCACAAAATAATTCCCGTGTGAAAAGTATAATCACTGAGTTCTCTTTGCCGTCACGGTTGTGTCACTACTTCCAAACCTCGCAGAAATAAAAACTCATACAATGTGACAGTTGTTTGCAATAGCTTCAGTACATGCATATGAACTCGAAGGAATACATTGATATGATGTATGCAACTGAGTTCTTTTTGAGAACATAATAATTCGAGTGAATAAGTCAATGAACGCGTTGTCAAACATTGTTGTTGTCGTTCGGAATACTTTCCTACCTCCTTTGGTACTCCAGTGCTGTTAAAGAGAAGTATAGCGAACTCAGAATATGTAGTATAACCGTATTCTATCTTCCCAGTAAACCAAAACTTATAAACCTGTCGCCTGAATACATTCGTTGTCAACCACTACATCCCGGCGGCCGCCATGAGAAGCCATCGCCATCGCTCTCGCCGATTAAATAAAAAGCGTATAAAATTGGACTTCAAACCAAAAATAACTACCTACAAATACGAAACAACAATCAATCTAAGTACTGAATAAGTATCATCTTCTAGAGTGCAAGGATTACAATGATATAACTCGATATATTAACACACTGAATTTGAATTTTCCTCGGGTCTCTTGAAAGCGTTGGTTAACGATTTCAAGATTGAAGCCAAGATTCACGCATGCGCGTGTCGTGACAGTGCCCCTTTAAAGAATGATTAAATATGTATGTATGTATATTCAATATCTGATCACAGCTTTGTAGAGTTCAAACTGTCTGTTCCTGGTCCTTGCCTGTCTGTAAAAGAAATTAATCTACGCAAGCTCAGACGAATTGATGTGGATGCTTTCAGAGCTGATACTTGGTCCAGCCTAGAAGATCTAACTCAGACATGATTATCTGGCGAAGTATACTTGATGATCAGATGATCAGTGGTCTTTTTAAGGTCATAAGTTTGGCAATTATTCGTGTATCCTAGTAATCCGACACCTCGACAATATTTCCCCCGTGGGAGGTAGGGCAGGGGTTACCAAAATGTAAACGGAGGGTGCGTAACACTGCCCTCCAATGCGGAAATTAGCTACATCTGAGTAACATTAAAATGAGAAAAAATGTCTCTTGATTGAATATTTTGTAATCAGGAATGATAAATATTGAAGACTGATGAGTTGACACTGATTAATGAACGTTTATTTTTATCGAACGTTTCGGTTGTATACTGCAACCTTTTCAGGCGATGGAAAAACGGCTAATGTAAATTTAACAAGGTTTTCTATACATTGGGGAATTGTACATGTTCGTTAATTGATGTATCGTTATTCATGGAATGCCATGCTTCCAGAAAGAGCCTTTTACCCCAATGGGAATCACGGTCAAGGATTTTGTTTTGATGTGATGTTGGGCTAGGAGAGAGTTACGGTCTAAGGTGAACACCGTTTTCTGGTGCTCTTTGACTCTGGTTTTTAAGGAACGCGATGTCTGACCGATGTAGGTTTTGTCACAGACATCGCATGCGATCTGGTAAATGACGCCGGTGTGAGTTGAAATCAAGGTATCGATCAGTATGAGTAGGTTTTTCTCAACACGGTTACTGTGATAGAACCGTCACTTTTGAGGGTCTTCGTATCCTGTTAATGTAAGCTAACTAATTAAGACACGTTAATAAAGTTTATATATTATTTATTATTATTATAGTTCCATCATTCTCAACTTCGACGGTAAATTGGATATTTGGGTCGACTGAGTTCAGATGACGGTGGAACTCTTCAACATAGCTTCTAATTAAAGATTCCCACGATTATCATCTACGTAACGGATCCACTACTTCGGATGATGGGGTGTGGTATAGAGGGCCACTTCTTCTATGTGCTCCATGACGATGTTAGCGAGTATCGCACTGACAGGGGAGCCCATCGGACACCGCCCGAATATCTGCTGGTAGTAGACGCCTTGGTGAACAAAGAAACTGTTGTCCAGTACAAACTTTAGGAGTAAGATGATATTGTTCTTGGAAAGAGAGGTTAGATACGGGATTACTTCGTCTGTCGGTGATCTTGTGATATGTTTTCTTGTCCTACAGCACGGCCTTTATCTGCTGGTAAAATGGTGATAGTGGAATCTTTAGCGAGGTGTTGAAGCGCTTGTTCTTGTTCCCCAGAGATATTTCTTCGTTGAGGCTTGTAGTTTTTAAGGGTCGACGAGACTGACGCCCGGACAAGGTCTTTATCGGTGTCGGTCAAGTTACTTATTCCAGACTCAATCGAGGAGACTATATATAGGTAAATTCATTGGTTGACGAGGGAATTTCACGTTGAATTCACGAGAAAAGGCGATATCGCCTACGGCTCGGATCTTTATATGCCGATAAAACACGGTCTCTCGTTTTATAAACTTCACTTCTAATCACAGGGAGCCCAAGCTCATTATCTGTGAAGACCGTTGTTTAATTTGCATATTTACAGTAAATGTATGTGGCTTTAAAACATCCCTCCGTATTTCAAGATTTTTCGTAAATAATAAAACTTTGTTTTCACTAATGTGTTGTTCTTACTACTTTCGATGCTGTGACGGCGTTTCAGCGCCATTAGAGCGTTTTTCACGAAAATGAGGATTGGCCTCTTGTCCACACGTATCCGGTGAATACTGTCGATGAATTATTGTGTTGACGGGGCCTTAGTTGCTTGAAGAGGAGAACAAATTCAGGTCTTGGGACTTTGCACTTTGTTTTAGATACTTCATGTGCATCGTGGCTGGTCTTCAGTCCTATATCCATCAACTTTTCAGCGCGTGAAGCAATCTTTTGCAACTTTGTTGTTTTGGGTTTTCTTTGGGCCTTCTTTCTCTTTCCTTTTTTACTGGCTTCATATCTTTTCATATCCTTGTCGGAGTCATCAGAGTTACTTTCGTCAAATATTATTTCTTCACCGCTATGTGTTAACGTTTTACACTGACCATCACACAAAGACTTTGAACAGCAAGGCTCATCACCAAGGCTAATTGCATGTGGCTGCTTTTTCGACAGTAAGGGGATCGTCTGCTTCAAGTTGCTTTGCTCCTTTCATTTTGATAACAAAGTCTTCTGCAGTGTTTCCTTCAAAGACGTTGCGTAGCTCTCGGGCTTGTGTTTCTGGTGAATCCCTTGTCTTGCGTCCTATGTTCGAAAGCCTGTTTCGTATTCCTTTTACTGCTTCTTTATCATGTATCATTTGCATTGCTTTTAGATATCTCTCGGCAATGTGGTGTTCTAAAATACCCTTGTGGTCTACAAAGAAACGAAGTATCTGTCTCCAATCATTTCCAGCCTTCTTTAATAGCAAGGGCCTTCCTATAGAGAAGTATTTCTTCAGGAGTAATTCCGTCTTTTTTTCTCTGTTTTTTTTGTCTCGCCGATGTTGGCTCTAGTTGAATAGGTAAAGAGGAAGTGACTGTCCCTGTTCGTTCAGGCTTGGCTTTCAGTTTGTTTAATAAACAAAGCCTCTGAGATTTTTCTCTTTTTGTAGTACTGGTAGTTAGTAGCAAGCACGTGAAAATTGTCTTTGGAAACAGGCGCGTGCCCGCTGCTAGTACTGTGTCTTAGAAGGGTGGATGCGTTTTTTGTCTTTAATACTGTGTTACTGTAATACTGTGTCTTTAATGCTGTTGGACGTTAATATAACATGGACACACGACAGGTTCGAAACATCAGTGCACAGAAAGAAAACAAACACCGATCTTTATATTCACTGGACGGCACAAGCACCGAATACGTGGAAAAGAGGTACGCTAAGAGGTCTTGTAAGAAGGGCGTATTCCATCTGCTCAAATGACACTCTACTTGAAACTGAATTAAACCACCTGAGGAAAGTCTTTCACGAGATAAATGGTTATATTCCAACGTGGGTTATTATTAACATGTTTGATGAGGTAAAGACCAAATACTGCCAACCACCCAGCCTACCTCCTTGCCACGACCAGACGATTGAACCAACCAGATTCGTCAACATCACGCTACCATACAAAGGTGACAAAGGAATCAATTTAGTGAAAAAACTCAAGCGTACCGTGAAACAAGCCCTACCAAATGACATCAACGCTAGGATTGTATTCCAAGCCTGTAAACTGGCATCTCAATTCCAAATAAAGGATCAAGCATCGTCCAAACATAGACACAACTTGGTGTATCAAGCTACATGTCCCGACTGTCCCGATACGTACGTTGGTGAAACAGCTAGGAGATTACAAACAAGAATAAACGAACACAGTATTAAAGACAAAAAATCCACCCTTCTAAGACACAGTACTAGCAGCGGGCACGCGCCTGTTTCCAAAGACAATTTTCACGTGCTTGCTACTAACTACCAGTACTACAAAAAGAGAAAAATCTCAGAGGCTTTGTTTATTAAACAAACTGAAAGCCAAGCCTGAACGAACAGGGACAGTCACTTCCTCTTTACTTATTCAACTAACCTTGTAAATGTATTAGCATTCACTTTATTCTCGCAGTAGATGGCTACAGTTGTTAGCCGAAATATTCGATCGAAATCTTCTCGTCATCACATTCATCATTAAGTTGTATGCCCATGCAGAGATATACTAGTAGAAAACATATTTTCGTTATTTCATTTCTCGTTTTCTGAAGAAAATATTGCATTTATTACCTGAAATCATAGTCGCGAGCTCTTCTGCTGAATCCATGTTTCATGAACCCTGAATTAAGTGCGCACTTTCAGACACGGAGAACGCACGGATTCACAAGTATGCATGAACTTTTGCATCTAATTACAGAGGCTTTGTTATTTGGTCCGAAATACAGAGGAATTAGAAAAACCCTAATAAATAAATAAATCATTTTGGTGCCGGAATGTAAGCGACAGAGATATAAATAGATTAGACCAACGCATGCGCATAGAGTTTTAGATTCGCACGTGCGGTGAGTATGTTGAGTTAGTGAGAGAGAGCGCCGTCAACGACGAGTATACGTTCTAAAGCAGAGAAATTCACTCGGAAACAAATTCGTGAACCATACGGGATTATACGTACGTAAGTCATAACAAATAAACATGTCATTATCGTCAGTGATCGATGCGTTCACGAATTGAGAATAAATTGAATCGAACAATCAATGTAGTGAGTACGGGTTACGACCGGGGTAGTCCTGATTTGGGAATTAAGTATTTGCTACAACTTATGTGGTGTGGTTGCAGGAACATTGGTCCAATTACGCTGGACTGCAGACACCCTTGCACAATTATATAATTGGCACTCTGTGGGCTCGATGTCACAACATGTTGCTAACTCCTTTGCACGCTCAAAGAGTCCACTCCAAACCATTTGGTTGTTTCTTACCTCCCTTCATACTAATCACTTGCTAATATGTTTTTCGAGACGTACATACTGATATGATTTTATCAAAACCAAAAAATGTTTTAGCCGAACAGTAGAAGAAATTACAGCCTCTCGGCTACTAACAATAATTAAATTAATGGATTAAAGTTTTGTTCTTTTAGCAAGGCATTTATATAATTAGAATCGTTCGGATGCAACGTTCCCATATGCTTCCATGGTGGGACGCTGTGGGGGGTTGAAAATCTATCTAATTCATGGACTTGCCGTTCGTTTCACCCGTTTATGGCTTCACGTAGTTCTTTGTTTCCTGCAACGAAATTGGTGCCGTTATCTGATCTTACCAATTCCTCTTCGAGGTCGGACAGGTCGGACATGTACTTGATTCTTGGGTTGCAGGCACATGACCGTCAAAATCCTTTGAGATATAAATAACTATGAAACAGCCGCCATGTTGGATGACCACACTTTCCTTTCTAAATCTTGTCAGGACACCCGTCAGTGAATTTGTCAGATCAGGGCCTTGCATCAACTGTTGGTTCAAGGAAGTACCATTCGATTTGGCTGAACAATCAAAGACTACCCGGACTTTCTCTATTTGTGGGTTTACCACCGGGGTGATGGGTACCATCCAGGCTCTCCGTTTGCGTATAGCTGTCAATATATAAATATATATATTAAATTTGGAATAACTTAATTTTTAACGACATGCCAAATTTCTATACAATTTAAAAATATATATTTCCTCTTGCTCAATTGTTCCAATTTATTGTGTCATCTGTACTTGCTGTGTGAGGTTTAAGAAAAATATATTTCCATAATCATCCCAAAAATATAAATGTATAAATGTAGATTCGCGGACAACCTTTTTTGTAGAAAATATAAATATACAGATTCGAAAGATTTTCAAACAAAAAAGTTGAATGAAGAAGTTTATTTTTATATATATTGTTCATAATTTCCAAAATGAATTATATAGAGCCATTCGTAAATAAACTTCTTCATAAAACTTTTTTGTTTGAAAATCTTTTGTCTTCACACTTTGGATATTGAAAGAACTAAGACGCCCCTCAAATCGTATCTTTTAGATTTTTGATTTTTTGAAGATAAGTATTAGAAATATTAATCAAAAATATTGACAGATTCCTTTTACGTCATAATGACGTCACTAATATTTTAAAATATCCCTAATAAAGATCGTGGACCAAAATTTTCAGCTTCGTCCATTACAAACATCTATTATTAACAATAAATGATCACGAGAACGTCATTTCATCGATTTCCATTGCTCCGTAAAGCTTTAATGCTATTTAGGTGACGTCATTTCTATGACGTCATCATAAAATTAATATCCTTTATAACTCAGCCATAAATTACCGCATCGCGATAAAAATTGTACCAAATTTTAGAGAATGTTATTCTCTTTCGAAATATCTACTCTCTAGAACGTTTTAAAGTGATCTCGATTTTCCCGAGAAATGTAGTCAGTGGTAACTTTTAGCATGCCAAAATAAAACACTACATGTAGTAAGCAACCTCCGAAACTTTCATCCTAATTGATGTGAAATTGTTGAAAATACGAAGGTTAATGTAAAAGAGGCACGTTCAACATTGCCGATTTTGGGGTCATTTGTGCCCGACGTGAAATATAAATATAAATATAAATATAAATATAAATATAAATATAAATATATTTTATAGATTTTGGGGTCATTTGTGCCCGACGTGAAATATAAATATAAATATCATCGGGAAAGATTTGTCACAAGTAGTCAGCTAGAATTTCTCTCGCACGCCCCCACATTCTAGTACATACAAACATGGACTCAAATTCAAGGTTTTTTGCAATTTTCCTCGTAAAAATGCATATAGCTAAAAAGTTAACGACGGATTTAGTTTTTTTGATCTTTCGTGGACCATATTATTTGGTTATAATTGAAATTCGATGCAAAAAAGTACCGTATTTTTTTAGTTGAATGGGTCTACCTTACAAGAGAATTGGCGTGACATGACCTCAAACTGGCCTGTCAGCCCACATAAATAGCTTTTATTGAAACTACACAGGCCTAGTCACGAAATTAACTACGGATTAGCATAGCCCGCGCTTTTATGGACATTTTGATACCAAATACATGTTAGTTCGTAAAATTTTCGCACCGTATTTCGGCCAGTTTTTATAGAGTCCCATACAGAGTATATACACAACAGCCTCGAAGCTCTTCCTAGTATTTATATCTATTGATCATTGTATTATTTTGACTCGATGTAAACTGCTGGGCATTCAAAAATATGATGTGTCAGGCTTCTCTGGTGTTGTTAGTATGACTATTGATAACAGCTTGTGCCTTCGCCGTTGCACAAACAAAACTGATGAATCTGAGGGAACTGATAGCGGGTGGAAATACTCAATGCAAAGCAGTAGTGAACCCTTTTTCCATGCACAATTAATGTATCAAGTAAGTGTTATATATGTCGATGTATTAATCAGATCTAATCACGGCATGAAATTATAAAAGCAATAATCTATGACTGATTTGGGGATTTCGTGGAGGGGGAGGGGAGGGGGTCAAGCGAAAATATAAATTAAACTGAAGTACATATTGCATATTATATATATAATATTAATATACCGAAGTGAAAAACAATCAGAAACTGACAGGAAAAAAAGAAGAATAAGAATTCGAAGGGATTCGCAGGGGCTAGGGCCGAAAAGACCAAATGTTCCAATTTGTAGGCAAATCTTTTCCTTTGAAATATAAATATATATATAAATATACAGCAATATGCAGAAATTCTGATCCTTTTGACTAAAATACATATATATAAGTATATATCAAAAACCTACTTAAAATTATGGGATGGCTACGCTGATATTTTTTTCTAGTTGTCTGCCAGCGAGGCTTTATGAAAAAAATATCAGCGTAGCCATCCCATAATTTTAAGTAGGTCTTTGATATATATGTATTTTAGTCAAAAGGATCAGAATTTCTGCATATTGCTGTAAATATAAATATAAATTCGTAATATAAATATAAATATAAATATAAATATAAATATAAATATAAATATAAATATATATACAACAGATTTGAAAAAATTCTGTAAAAATCAATATCGATCGATATATCAATATATCGGGTGCATTGTGGGTAATTTTCATCATAAAATGGCTGAATAAGCCCTCTAAAGTTAATTTGTTTCAATTGTTTTTTCACATACATACTACAAAGGTTACTTGGGTTTAGATTCAGGCTTTATAATAGCTAAAAACAAAGAATTAGGATTAAGCAAATTACTATATATCGATATATCGATATATTAAATTTTACAGAATTTTTGCAAATCGCTGTATAAATATAAATATAAATATAAATATAAATATAAAATATAAATATAAATATAAATATAAATATAAATATAAATATAAATATAAATATAAATATAAATATAAATAAATATAAATATAAATATAAATATAAATATAAATATAAAATAAATATAAATATAAATATAAATATAAATATAAATGAAGAACAGTTATTAGATGCCATGCCTGGTAATATATGAATTGAGGGTATTTAACTTCGTCAGGCAAAGGGACTTGCCTGACGAAGTTAAATACCCTCAATTCGTAAATATAAATTAAATATAAATATAAATATAAATACAGCCTTTTGCAAAAATTATGTCGCGACCAAGTATATCAGTATATCACTATATCACTATATACCCGAAGATTTATACTATCAAATGAATGTGAAAATAACGTTTGTGTGTAGATTGTATCGTATTCATGACTCTCCAATCCACGCTTGTACAGTCAACCATCTTGAAATGCGTGTACGGGTAGCGTTCGGGCATGCGGAACTCACACGGGTATATAGTGATATACTGATATACTTATATACTTATATACTTGGTCGCGACAGAATTTTTGCAAAAGGCTGTATAAATATAAATATAAATATAAATATATACAATATTAATAAAATATGAAAACAATGACGATGGAAAGAGTTGCGTAGGGTCCCTCTGAGCAAATTAGTCGGTCTTTCTGTGTTTAGGGGTGAGACATAACCCAAACAGGATCTACTGGGAGTAACCAATTTGGTAAAAACAATTGCCAATTAAGGAAAACTCTAAAAGGTTCCAAGACAGCTACCAGCTGTGGGGAGTTCCCCTATTAACTGGTCAACCTTGGCCTAGGCCGATCAGTTCACTTACCTAAATCTATTCTATGTTCTAGCAACAAAATGCATAAACCTAAACTGACAAGTATTTCTTCTCGCGTTGCGAAGGTGGAAACCATGGGCAAAAATCCGAGACAACATGGCGGATGGGCATGCGCACTGACTACGTTTCTGAACAAAACAATATGGCGACTTTATAAGAGATTGACTGGGAAATAATATTAAATTCAAGTTTACTTCCCGACAATTACATCTGGCTTACCTCCACACGTCTAGAAACCTTCAAAACCACTATACTTCTTACGACAGCATGAACATTCGTCACTGTAATGACTCATTTTTTCGCCAGAAGGCCGTAAAGTTCTTGTTTTGTTTCCCCATATCAGCCCTTATATAAGTCGTAGAAATGCTGAAGTAGCCCGAAATCTCCTGCTCATAGCTATGTCTCACCAACTGATGAACAACCTCCACACGTCTCAATTCAAAGTTCGATAACCAAGCAACATTTCCATGTAGTTTATCCTCCATAATACGAAGAAATCATGTCGCCAGATTCTTCCAAAGAAAGAGTAAAATAGAAAAGTATCATGGCTGCCATTTGGCCGAGTTTTGGCGCAAAAATTATTGAAAAAGTGCTCGGATTCCAGTGATTTCTTTCCCCAGCTTTCTCCTTGTTTACATCCGCCATTTTGAAAGAGAAGTACCGCGAAAGACTGGGTATGAGTGTATTCATGTGTGCATGCGTGGGATACCTGTGTGTGACAATTTTTTATGGGATACCTGTGTTTGAGAGTTTTTTTCTCTTATGTCTTACAGAAGTGAACCAAAAATACTTATTTTATTTTAATATTGCACAAAACAAAACAGAAACGTGTCGGATGTTCCACTTTATCCCAAAGAATTTAATTCACACGATATATTTTGCGCCCGCAAACCGAACCGCTGAACTGTCCTGAATTTTTGCCCATGACTGCTGTGGTTGCTTTGCTGTTGTCGCTGCGAGTGTCATTTATGATGCTTCCGAAGATGGGATGAATAACGGCTCTTGCCTTCTTTGTCACAAAGTCAACTACGTCATGTATCAGTTACTTCTCGTCGCTTTAATGTGTGTATGTTGGGCATTCATAATCAGCGCAAGGACCTAACAACTTGTATATTAAGCGCTAATTAAAGGACCTCTGAGCTGTTGAAGTTCTTTTGTGTAATATTATCCTGTATATAACTGTAAATGGTTAGCGTCTCCCTCCTTAAATAAAGTTATTGTATTGTATCCTTTTGCCTGGTGTTATATGACCAATTTGGATTAGAGGTAATCTAGACCATGTACATATTTATTATCAAACACGAAAACATTGCGTCAAACGAAAAACAACAGGATTTTAATCGTGATGTATTATCTCTCCCCATGCCTTTTGACCTTCGCGGCCAGTGAAGTGGTGGCACCTGCTAATTACGTCATATAATAATAGTCAAGACTGGTTGTAATACGCGTCCTCAAGGTGTGTTCAGCTAACTAGTTCAACTATATCGTATTGCAGGACTGACTTGCAGCAGAAATATTGAACTATTCTCCAGGTATGTCTAGTGCTGTTAGGTTGCAAGGAGTTTGTACATATGTAGTAAACTGGCCTTTATCTGCATACCACACAAACAATCCAAACATTGGCAAAATATTTTAGCAATTTAAAAATAATAATTTTCGATTGTTTGTCCATGCAGAATTCTCTAGCTTCCTTGGCAAATGAAATTGCATTTTTCATATATGTGGAAATCTAAAACAAAACCCGATTTTGTTTAGTTTGAATATTCAACAGCGTTTATTGTCCTGACGGAAAGCAGCTTCACTTTACAGCAGAAAGGGTTTCGTTAAGCATTCAATGAGTTGTTGATATGGTACTTGTTGAACGAGAGTACTGATCACTGACAGCTATATATACCATGTATTCTCGCTCAGTCTAATAGATTTATGCATTTAATTTTAATATACCACTTTTATATGACTTCCAACAACGAACATCACTAATGCAATAAGCCATTCACGATGACTCAATGTGTGAAAATGCCCGTCTAAATCGAATCGTATTTACCATCAAGAAAATGCAAATATCCCACTTTAGCATCAGTGCATATCTGGATAAATAAAAATCATTGTTTGAGTCGTATTTACTATGCAGCACGTTAGTGCTCTATAAAAAAATCTAGTTCTACAATTATAAGTTCAGGGCAAAACACTTCATTCAAACGTTCAGGGAATATTCGTTCCCTTCGATTTTAATATTCTCTTTCTCGTTCAAACTGTTATTCAAATGCAGTGAGAATCATTACTTTATCTCTTCTCTTATCTACAAGACGGAATTTATAATTATTGAAAATAAACCAAATTAGGAAAGTGACTGTAGAATAAATGAGTTGAGGGCCAAATGCTTTCGCTATACAATGGTCTCTTAGAAGCCTCTTCACTCAACATATCATAGTTGATATAAACTGCATCGGTGTAACTATATAGTATATATAGATAATGAAATAATTAGAACATTCGTGCCTTGGCGGGACTCTGATACAAACACTAATAGTTGCTTATGTTTACCACGTATTTAGCTTTTGTCAATGAAAATACGACTGGACTGGATTTTAGAATTTTGCCGTTGCGAAAAACAAGGGGTTTGACTGCTGAATGATTTGGCGCGGTAAAGATCAATCTAGTGTAAGTCCCATTCACTAGTAACAAACACCTAGCTGACCTCATTGCTGAGTACTCTTAGTCGAACTGTGGTGTGAGTTATTTTACTTCCCTCCGGCCCGTTAACTGAAATTGAATGTAGTGTGGAGAGAAGGTCTAACCAGTTGTAGATGTAATAACAACACCAACTGAGCCAACCGGACAAAAGGTCTCTTTCAACTAGTGTTGACATTACAAAAGGTAAAAATCACCCTTTCTTTTTTAATATTTGCAGATTCAAAGAAAAAATATAATGAAATTTAGTTATTGAGACTATAATATTTATGTCAAAAGAAGCATAAAGCAAATTACTTTTCATGTTTGAATAAAACAACAACAACAACAATGATCAAAAAGACGATGTGCGAGAACAACTCAAAACAATATTAAGAATATTCCTAGTTTTATACGGGAAAATGACAGACATTGATTGGTTCCTGAAAATTAGCCGAGCTTTCTAGCATTGAACTTCATATGTCAGTATATAGCTAATTGCATAATCGATGTCGGATTGAAAATCATAAATCATAGAAGCTAGACCGCAAGGATGGATGGGAAATCAGTTCATGACCTGCATTACAGGCAGATACATTCAATGTTCTCGTAGTTTTGAAGGTAAATGAGCTATTTAACTAAGATCCTACAAGTCTGGATAAAAAGGTCGATGATTTGACGGTGTTATTTGAGAGTTTTAATATCCCAGAATTCCTTTTGGTCTTAGCTTTCATGATTTTCAACCCGACAACGATTATGCAATTAGCTATATATACATGGAATTATCATCATCATCATCATCATCATCATCATCATCATCATCATCATCATCATCATCATAATAGTAATAATAATAGTCGTATAATTTAATATTGTATGACTGATACTAATAATATGACATGTGTTAATTTTGCAACTAGGCAATAAACGGTTAGTGTTAATTAATTATGATAAGTTAGTAGCAATTAACACATACATTGAGCGTACATACTTTTCTATAAAGTATACGATATCAAATGTCATATTTTATAGTCATTTTAAAAAGGTTGGATCCGGACGTGATGGCGTAAGCCGTCACCATCACCTCGATAATTTGATCATCCAGCTGTATCGCGATTCTCTTAAGATTTTGATCTACAGAGAGAAGGCATTATTTTCATTTCAACTGACAGTTGTCAAACATTTGCCATTCAAAAGGCATTCACAAATGTAGAGCTATCATGTAGAAATACTGTGAATAAACGTTAATTATTATTATTATTATTATTATTATTATTATTATTATTATTATTATTATTATTATTATTATTATTATTATTATTATTTGTTTTAAATTGTTGGATATTTTGGAAATTTCGACAAATAGTAACCCGTGATTGTCTACGATCATAACTGACACTATTACACGTAAAGCTGGTTCACACTAGCGACATAAGCACAAGCAACATACGCAGACTCAGTAAAGCCTGGTCCTCACTAGCGACATAAGCACAAGCAACATACGCAGACTCAGTAAAGCCTGGTCCTCACTAGCGACATTAGCCTCCTTTGCAGACGTCGTGAAGCGCTTCCGGTTCCCGTCATGCTTCCACTACGTCTGCTCAGACTCGAACAACATTCCTTTCTACGAATTTGACCAATCAGAGAAAGCCCCACAAAAGCTTGTGGGTACGACCTTGACCTTGGCCGTCTTTTCCGTGAATAAGATGGCAATGAATCGGCGATGGTAAAAACCGTCAAGCTACGCAGGCTATAAATATTTCTATAAATCTTCCCATTGGTTCGGGAACATCGCTAGTAGTTTCAGGTTATACCTTTAATGTTTGATCTCGTATTAATTGCTGACGCAGCGAGCGAGCCTGAAGCGAGCGAGCAAGGAAGCAATTCTAATTCATTCACGTAGGCAGAAAAAATCTCGATTTTTACCCGGCATGCAGTTTCCAATAACCATCATGCAATTCTCAATAACCATCATGCAATTCTCAATAACCATCATGCAATTCTCAATAACCATCATGCAATTCTCAATAACCACAATGCTTTTCGCGCCAACTCCTACATAGATAGATAGATAGATAGATAGTTTATCACGCTATCGTGTGTCAGTTTCACTGAGTGTGAATATTCGCATTGAAATCTCAATTATAAGTAATACATTAGTTATTCATAAGCTATATATTCAAAACAAAGAAAGGTAGACAAACTACGCTGTTATATTATTATTCTTCGTTCTCAAACGAAACGAAGTCGGAGTTTTAATGTAACGAAATGCGTATCACAAACTACGCTGTTATATTATTATTCTTCGTTCTCAAACGAAACGAAGTCAGAGTTTTAATGTAACGAAATGCGTATCACAAACTACGCTGTTATATTATTATTCTTCGTTCTCAAACGAAACGAAGTCAGAGTTTTAATGTAACGAAATGCGTATCACAAACTACGCTGTTATATTATTATTCTTCGTTCTCAAACGAAACGAAGTCAGAGTTTTAATGTAACGAAATGCGTATCACAAACTACGCTGTTATATTATTATTCTTCGTTCTCAAACGAAACGAAGTCAGAGTTTTAATGTAACGAAATGCGTATCACAAACTACGTTGTTAACTTATATTATTATTCTTCGTTCTCAAAAGAAGCGCTGGCGACTGAAGTCAGAGTGGCCCGGTCGAAGCCGTAAAAGGCGCATCTATACTACGATCGACGGCAAATACAACGTCCAACAACGAACTTTTGAAACTCAGTTTATACTCGCGGAAAATCTACCAATACACACTATTAGACACTCACTCTTTTGTTGTCTTTTGTTACTTTGCATCTAATATACACTGACAGCTAATTAGTAGTGCCCAGGTTTATTGGAATCACTCTAAGCTCTCCGGCACCAACTCTTATCCACAGCTACTAACATTGCATTGACCGTCAGCATTCACTGCTGTTAGGTAGCCTAGTATAACAATCAAAGTGAATCAAATTGACGGTTGTGTCTAGTTTCAAGCGTTTATAGGTTTGCTGGCGGCGGCTTCGTTTGTTGACGTGAATGTTTTGACATGCAATTTGTCGACGTTTGACAGGTCTATTCTTAGCATTTTGGCATGGGAAACTACATGTTTAGAACTTATTTCATCTTTTATTAGTATTTTTACAGCCATCTTGAAACTTGAACCACTCTACTAAAAGCTGAAATAAGTTCTATTAAAAGTTAGAAACGTGTAGTCGGCAAGGTCTTTTCAATCCATCAAGTCTTTCTAATATAGAGGGAATATCCAACAGACTTCTACCAAATATCCTTCAGGCTTGTACGGTTTTTCTTAGATTCCTCTTTCTTGCATATATAGTGTCAAATTTAAGACTTTCTTTGGCGTATTTTCTGTATTCACGCGATACATGTACAAACGTGGGAAAATGAAAAATTTGCATATCACCTAGCAATTTGATTGGTTGATAGAAAACAATGTAGAAAGGAATGTTGTTCGAGTCTGAGCAGACGCAGTGGAGGAATGACGGGAACCGGAAGCGCTTCACGACGTCTGCCAATCTCGTCCCCAGAGCCTGCGTTACTTTCGACCAGCGGCGAAGAACGTAGGCTCTGGCATAATCCATTTTTGAGACAATTTGATTGGCTATTCCATTTTAGAAACTACGCACGCGCAAGATTCCGGAAATGAAATATATCCAATGAAAATTGAGTTGTCAAAACAACCCGGTGTCGCAACTTCCGTTCAAAACAAAAATTAACATTTTTCAACGGTTTCATTGACATGTTATTTTCAACATGTCGTCTCGATCTGCAATATTAAAATATCTAAGCACAGAGAAAAATCCAGTTTATCTAAGCTTATATGTATCTCGAAGTGTCTTTCAAACGAAGCTCATGGTTATTAAAGAACATATGTCGATCGTAAATCTAATATTCTTTAGGCTAGCAACTGAAAGGCGGTGCCAATCGAGATGCTTACGAAGGCGAAAGATTCAAAAGAAATACATTTGAAGGAGAGACAACAATAACTAGAGAAGATGAAGATGATAGATTCAAATAATTAACTGATATGTAAAGTAGACACGAGTAAATATAAACCCGTAGGAAGAACTGTTCGCATATCCTTCTGCTGTAAAACCACTGCTTTTAATAAAGACTTCAGATACTGCGCTTCTTTCACTGTTATATCTTCTTTACCAAGTGCTTTTAAAGCGTACTCTATTCCCTAATGAAACCTTTCGAAGGATTCCACTGAAACCTGAATCGACAATTTGAATCGACAACAACCAACTGCCCAGCTAACTTGCGCGTGCGATCTAAAACCGGAAGAACAAGAAATCCTGTTCCCCAAAAATGGATTATGCCAGAGCCTACGTTCTCGCCGCTGGCCGAAAGTAACGCAGGCTCTGGGGACGAGATTGGACGTCTGCAAAGGAGGCTATAGCGACATAAGCACAAGCAACATACGCAGACTCAGGACAACATGATTTATGCAATAGGTGTGACAAAAGACAAGCACCGTTAATGAGATTTGTAATAATAATAATAACTTTATTAAAGTGTCAGAAACTCTTCTAGCAGAGCACAAGTGCTCCACTGTGAATCGGGGAACCTGCATGATTCACTGATCGTTACTGAGTCTGCATATGTTGCTTGTGCTTATGTCGCTAGTGAGGACCAGGCTTTACTGAGTCTGCATATGTTGCTTGTGCTTATGTCGCTACTGAGGACCAGGCTTTATTGAGTCTGCATATGTTGCTTGTGCTTATGTCGCTAGTGAGGACCAGGCTTTACTGAGTCTGCGTATGTTGCTTGTGCTTATGTCGCTAGTGACGACCAGGCTTTACTGAGTCTGCGTATGTTCGAGAGCGGTCAACGGTGTGCTGGGAGATGGACAACTGTTCTATTGATCCAGCCAGAAAAGTTTATTGATATTTTTGCCAGCAACGAACTTGAGGAGAGAAACACCGAAATGTCACCAAGAAAACCTTGTCAGCCCAAAAAACTTCTCCTAGACAACTTTTTTTCTGAACATCCCACCCCCCAAAAAAACGTTTCCCAGATACTTTTTTTTTCCGAACCCAAAAAAAAACGTTTCCCGGGTACCCCAAAAAACGTTTCCCAGGTGTTTTCAATCTGGAGAACCAAAAAAATGTTTCCCAGGTGTTTTCAATCTGGAGAACCAAAAAAAATGTTTTCCAGGTGTTTTCGATATGGGGAACAAAAAAAAACGTAAAAAAATTACCAGGAGTCTTAAACGTTTGCCAGGAGTTTTGAATCTAATAGAGCGAGGGGTACTTTATTCCCAGACCAGATGAAATTCATAATTAATGTCATTCCCAGCAAACTACCGTCAGAACAGCTTTTCCACTGAACAGATGCCGTTGACCGCTCCTGTATGTTGCTTGTGCTTATGTCGCTAGTGACGACCAGGCTTTACTGAGTCTGCGTATGTTGCTTGTGCTTATGTCGCTAGTGACGACCAGGCTTTACTGAGTCTGCATATGTTGCTTGTGCTTATGTCGCTACTGAGGACCAGGCTTTATTGAGTCTGCGTATGTTGCTTGTGCTTATGTCGCTACTGAGGACCAGGCTTTATTGAGTCTGCGTATGTTGCTTGTGCTTATGTCGCTAGTGAGGACCAGGCTTTACTGAGTCTGCATATGTTGCTTGTGCTTATGTCGCTAGTGACGACCAGGCTTTACTGAGTCTGCGTATGTTGCTTGTGCTTATGTCGCTAGTGACGACCAGGCTTTACTGAGTCTGCGTATGTTGCTTGTGCTTATGTCGCTAGTGACGACCTGACTTTACTGAGTCTGCCTATGTTGCTTGTGCTTATGTCGCTAGTGACAACCAGGCTTTACTGAGTCTGCGTATGTTGCTTGTGCTTATGTCGCTAGTGACGACCTGACTTTACTGAGTCTGCGTATGTTGCTTGTGCTTATGTCGCTAGTGACGACCTGACTTTACTGAGTCTGCGTATGTTGCTTGTCCTTATGTCGCTAGTGACGACCAGGTTTTACTGAGTCTGCGTATGTTGCTTGTCCTTATGTCGCTAGTGACGACCAGGTTTTACTGAGTCTGCGTATGTTGCTTGTGCTTATGTCGCTAGTGACGACCAGGCTTTACTGAGTCTGCGTATGTTGCTTGTGCTTATGTCGCTAGTGACGAATAGGCTTTACTGAGTCTGCGTATGTTGCTTTAGCATATGTCGCTAGTGACGACCAGGCTTAAAGTCTTTATTTAACTAGACGTGTTTTTATAGCTCTTCAATAACCGTTGTCGTTATAACAAAAAAACAAAAAAGAAGTATGCACAATGCGGAAACTGAGTCGTGTTTGTGCAGAAAGCAGAGAGACTTTCTCAATATTACCCATGCTCCCTTTCGATCATGGCGCGCAGGTTTGATCTCTTTTCACTCAGCAATTGTTGAAATCACTGTCAATAAAACGACGATCTTGGTTGTTAACATCAGACAGTTTATCGCCATCTACAGTACCTAACCGTCTACAGTACCTAACCATCTACAGTACCTAACCATCTACAGTACCTAACCATCTACAGTACCTAACCATCTACAGTACCTAACCATCTACAGTACCTAACCATCTACAGTACCTAACCATCTACAGTACCTAACCATCTACAGTACCTAACCATCTACAGTACCTAACCATCTACAGTACCTAACCATCTACAGTACCTAACCATCTACAGTACCTAACCATCTACAGTACCTAACCATCTACAGTACCTAACCATCTACAGTACCTAACCATCTACAGTACCTAACCATCTACAGTACCTAACCATCTACAGTACCTAACCATCTACAGTACCTAACCATCTACAGTACCTAACCATCTACAGTACCTAACCATCTACAGTACCTAACCATCTACAGTACCTAACCATCTACAGTACCTGTAGTGTAGTATCACGTGATCGCAGGCATGACGTCACGAGATAGAGAACACATGTTTATTAATTGTAACGGAGCCAAGATGGCGATACTATTAAAGCGGTCTAAACCCACCAATGCCTCATAAGACTCTACATTGGCGACGAGCACGGGATCCTTGGTCACAGGAAACAGCATAACAAGGTTATCTAGCGGAACAAATCTAAAGTTTTCAGTCAAACACTGACAAACATGGCGGTATCAATGGTGTGTGGTAACTTCACACGATTCACAACGGCGAAGGATGACCCATATCTTGGTGCAAAATTCACGGACTGGCTCGCAAAATTCGAAAACGACTGAGTTAATAGCATGGAGTGTCGACGACGATCGACAAAGAAAAGCTCTTCTACTCAGTCATGCTGGAGATGGAGCGTGGGAGAAATGCCTCACGTGTACGACCGAAGAGAAAGGCGACGACAAGGCGTACGACAGCGCAAAGAAAACACTGAGCGACTACTTCGACAAAAAGAGAGATCCAGACTTCGAGGAAACGAAATTCAGAGAATGTGTACAAAAACCTGAACAGTCCATAGACTCGTACGTGACCCAACTACGCTCGCTTGCGAGATACTGTGACTTTGGCAACAGAACCGACGAGGAAAGCAAACTTCAAATCAAACTTAACTGTGCCTCTTCGAGGTTACGAAGAAAAGCTTTTGCAGAACCTCACTGGAAACTAGACGACCTAGTAAAGTATGCTAGAGCTTTAGAAATTTCCAACAAGCAAGCAAGCGAAATCGAGCACATTCCAACTAATGTAAACGCCGTAAAGTTTGTGCGACCCAGACAACAAGGAGCGGCGAGGGCGCCAGCAACGAGAAATCGACAACCACGAGACAGACAGGCGCCGATGAATAAATCCAACAACAACACGTGTGGAAACTGTGGATACGAATACCCTCATCAAGGTGGATCGGAAAACTGTCCAGCAGCTAAAACTACTTGCAGATATTGTCAGAATAAAGGCCATTTCGAGCGTGTCTGCAGAAAGAAAAAACTTGACAATCACAACGGTCAAGGCAACAACAGAAACACGACTCAGACGTCCCCTCGAGCTTCAACGCAGCCACAACGAAGGAATACCGATAGAAGACAAGGAAGGTCAGCTAACAGCACTACACATCACCCACAAGAAGAACCTTATACAGATCAAAACAACCCAAAGCCATCTACACTCAGCGACAGTAGTGATGATGAAAGCAACTATGTCTATCAAGCCTACAGTGAAAACTCAAACAAACTGCCCAAGTTCAACATAAAAATAGCTGGAAGTGCTGTCACAGTAACTGCTGATACTGGATCGACGTGTGACATTTTAGATGAAGAAACATACCAGAGAATCAACGACAACTACTTCAAAGCCAAAGGGATGGAAGTGAAACTTTCCAATACAAAGCTTGTAATCAGGACATACAACTCAAACAAGCCACTGCCACTACTAGGAAAATTCAAGGCACATGTCGAGTCCAAAGATAAAGTAATCACAACTACATTCTACGTCACAGAAGGAAATCCTGGCAATCTATTGTCTTTCAACTCGTGTGTGAATCTAGAACTCATCCAAGTGAGTAACAACATCAATCGTCTGCCCACATCAGATCATCCAAACACTGGCAAACTCATGCAGAGATACCCAGAACTCTTTGAAGATAAAATTGGCCAACTCAAGGACTATGAAGTCAAGTTATAATTACATATTGATCCAGACGTCAAACCAGTTGCCCAGCCTCACCGACGTGTTCCTTTTCTCTACGAGCTAAAGTTGAAGAGGAGATAAATCAACTACTGGATGCTGATGTGATTGAGAAGGTGGAGGGCCCAACCCCTTGGGTAAGCCCAATAGTAGTGACACCCAAGCCAAAGACACCGGACAAAATCAGGTTGTGTGTGGACATGAGAGCTGCAAATACTGCCATTGAGAGAGAACGACACATCACCCCTACGGTGGACGACATCATAGGACAAATTCATGGAAGCTCAGTCTTCTCAAAGCTTGATCTACGCTCAGGATACCACCAACTTACCTTGGCACCAGAAAGCAGGTACATCACAACCTTTGCAACTCACACCGGACTATACAGATACAAACGTTTGAGCTTTGGTATCAATGCGGCAGCAGAAGTGTTTCAACATGCAATCTCACAGCTACTGGCTGACATCCCAGGAGCTCTGAATATTTCAGATGATGTCATAGTATTTGGTCAGACACAGAACGACCATGATGAGACACTTGAAAAGAGCCTAAAGAAATTCTCAGACAACCACCTTACCCTCAATGCAAAGAAGTGTGAGTTCAACAAGACATCGCTGGAGTTCTTTGGGTTTGTCTTCAGTGATGGTGGAATGAAACCTGATCCCAAGAAAGTGGAGGACATCCAAAACCTAGAACCACCCACCAACGTGAAAGAGCTGAGGAGCGTACTTGGAATGACGGGCTACTCTTCAAGATTCATTCCAGACTATGCCACTATCACAGCCCCACTAAGAGAACTGACACACAAGAACAGTTCATGCATGGAACTGGACAACTCACCAGGAAGCGTTTGAAACTCTCAAGGAGAAACTGCAATCTGCACCTGCACTGGCATATTTTGACATTTCTAAATCAACAGAAATAGCACTAGACGCAAGCCCTGTTGGGTTAGGGGCAATCCTAACACAGAAGGATGAGAATGGACACTCTCATGTCATTGCATACGGTAGCAGGTCACTGACAAAAACTGAACAGAACTACTCTCAAACAGAGCGAGAAGCCTTAGCAATAGTGTGGGGATGTGAACACTACCACCTGTACTGCTACACTAAGGCCCTAACTGTCTTCACAGACCAAAAACCTCTAACCTCAATCTTCAACAACCCTCTGTCAAAGCCAACACCCAGGATAGAGCGATGGTCTCTCAGGCTTCAACCATATCAGCCTAACATAGTCTATGCACCAGGTCCTGACAACCCTGCTGATTATATGTCGAGACATCCCAAGAAACAGATAGAAGTCAACAGTCGAGAAGAGAAGATAGCAGAGGAATACATTAACTTTGTTTCCCAACATGCAGTACCAATTGCAATTGACTGTGAGGAAGTAAAGAGTGCAACGTTGAATGACCACACCCTGCAAAGAGTAATAGAGTGCATACGGAATGGAAGCTGGTACAAGAAAGATGCACAAGACCTACGGTTAGACAACAGAGTTTTCAACTCATACCAGATGGTCAAAGATGAGCTAAGTGTCAATGCAGAAGGCAACCTAGTACTCAGAGGTACAAAGATAGTGATGCCAGACTCTCTACAGAACCGGTCAGTGGATATAGCACATGAAGGCCATCAAGGCATGGTAAAGACGAAAGCACTGATCAGAGAGAAGGTATGGTTCCCCTTCATAGATACGCTAATCGAAGATAAGATAAACAGTTGTCTAGCTTGTCAGTCTACCACAAAACGGAACATTAGAGAACCTCTTCAGATGTCGAAACTTCCTGACGGCCCATGGCTTGAAATCTCAGCAGATCTTTTTGGTCCACTACCCTCTGGTCAACACCTACTGGTGGTAATCGATGATTACTCCAGGTTTCCTGAAGTTGAAATAGTGCACTCAACCAGCGCTGATGCAGTAGTGCCACACCTGGATAACATCATCTCAAGACACCAAATTCCAATCAAGATCCGTACAGACAATGGCCCACCCTTCAACTCTGAATCCTTTGCACAGTACACACAGCACATGGGGATAAAGCACCGCAAGATTACACCTTTATGGCCTGAAGCAAATGGTGAGTGTGAAAGATTCATGAGGAACCTCAAGAAAATCTGTACCACAGCTAGAATAGAGCACAAGAACTGGCAACAAGAATTGAACAAGTTCCTGAGAAACTACAGAGCCACGCCTCACAGCTCAACTGGGGTACCACCCTACACAGCTCTATATGGACGTCCCCATGAGGACAAAGCTGCCTGAAATTCCAACTCAATCTAAACAAGACAAGGAGATGAGACTGAACGACCAACAGTCAAAGGATGAGATGAAGAGATATGCAGACCAAAGAAGAAACACAAGATCATCTAACATAAATCCAAATGACAAAGTTCTAGTACATAAGTGAAAGCCTCATCAAGGAAAAACAGAGCCCTACTATGAACCACACCCATATACAGTAATTGACAAGAAAGGATCCATGATAACAGCCTCTGATGGTAAGCACAACATCACACGAAACTCGAGCAAGTTCAAACCTCTCAAGACCGACGTGCAGCCCATCACCCAAGAGCTCATGGATGAGCAAGACGACATTGGCATCGAGGAAGAACCATCTGATGACATCATTGAGCCCAACGCAAGTGGACAAGGACAAGTATCTCCACCAAGAAATGAAAGAAGATACCCACTGCGAACAACCAGAGGCCAGATGCCCAACATGCTAAAAGACTTTATTGTAACACGCTGACTTATGCAGAAACTGATATATGCATAAAAGACTTTATAGTGACACTTTTGATTTATTCACAAATGTTGGTATTATAGTTTCTGTTTAAAAGAAAGGGAGGGATGTAGTGTAGTATCACGTGATCGCAGGCATGACGTCACGGGATAGAGAACACATGTTTATTAGTTGTAACGGAGCCAAGATGGCGATACTATTAAAGCGGTCTAAACCCACCAATGCCTCATAAGACTCTACAGTACCTAACCATCTACAGTACCTAACCATCTACAGTACCTAACCATCTACAGTACCTAACCATCTACACTACCAAACCATCTACAGTACCTAACCATCTACAGTACCTAACCATCTACAGTACCTAACCATCTACAGTACCTAACCATCTACAGTACCTATAACCATCTACAGTACCTAACCATCTACAGTACCTAACCATCTACAGTACCTAACCATCTACAGTACCTAACCATATACAGTACCTAACCATCTACAGTACCTAACCATCTACAGTACCTAACCATCTACAGTACCTAACCATCTACAGTGCCTAACCATCTACAGTACCTAACCATCTACAGTACCTAACCATCTACAGCACATAACTAGGTAAAATACTCAGTAATCAAGTACAAACATTCTATTTTTATCTTAATGACATCATGTATTAGCTTAGACTTGAATATAACGTGTTGCATTTAAGCATTAGAAAACGCTATTGCATGTTAGTGTGCTCTGATAGAAACACGCGGGATGTTGGGAGAACACGAGAAAAGCTTTAGAATCACGAGCCTCCCCTACAAGGATTTCTTTCGTAAAAGTCCTTTATTTACGCAAGATTTTACTGATCAAATTTGCAATTCTCCTGAAAAACGTCAGAAATCGCCCATCATCAAGTCAAATCTCACGAAAGAAATCAAAATAGCAAAGCGACTCGACAACTTTTATCAGTGCCGTTTAGTGTTTTGACAGGAAAAACGTTTTGAAGAATGCTATTTTCTGTCAGAAAATTACAGAAGAATGCTGGTTACACTTCGTTTTGTATCCTGTGAACACTAAACACGAAGAAAAGTGAGCAAAGCTGAGCCAATTCATGATCAATGACGAAGAGTCGTCAAACTTTCTGAAATATTTGACAACTTGATGAATGGAGCACGAAGTCAGGTAGCCAAATATCCACAGTTTTTGTCGTATTTTTGAATCTTTTTATCTCTTTTCTCGACTAAGAATGTGTAAACGATGGACGTTTTTGAGACATTTGAAGATATTTTTTCTCTTTGACATATTTTACTAGAGATATGAATGTTCTGGCGAACCCGCTACAAGAATCGCTCTGATTTCACTGTTTTGTGAGTATAAATCCGGCTATCTTTTCTTGATATTTTCAGTCGTACACTAGAGAAAATATTTGTAGCTGCATAATTCACAGAACGGTTAGCATGTTATTGAGATAACTGAGCAGTTAGATTTAGTTTTCTTCAGTTATTGTGCATGGACAAAAATAATTGGACGATTCGTCGAGTTTCTTGGAGTGTTTGAAATCGAAGCTCAATTCTTGCAAATTTTCGGTTTAAAACAGCAAAATCACATCTAGATAGAACTTGAACTTAACTAAACAAGAAAAACTGTAATTCTATGGCTTTTGTTTAGTAAATAAAACATGTTTGACAACAGAAAAAATATATTTGTGGTCGATCAAATCCACTGCATCGCTTCAAGGTTGTTCAAGGTCATCAAAACCATGTTTCTGTGCTCTTATATCACATAGCTTTTTAGCCAATCAGAGCGCGCGTTATATCATAGTTATTTTATAATGTATTATAGAGACACAGGAAGTTGACATTTTTATCTTCAGTTATCAGTATCTTTTAAGATACAAATTAAAATAAATAAATAAATAAAATTACAATTACAATCGTCATTACTGTTATTTTAATTATTGTCAATGTCATCATAATCACATTTAATCACATCTTTGTCATCCTTTTAAATATTGTTTATATCGTTATTATTATTTTATAAATATAATTTTTACAGTTGTTTGCTCTGCAAACCTTGGTTTTCCAATGAAAGGCTAGCTTGAAGAGCGCGATTTGTCTAGTATAAGCCACTAACTCGCCAAAGCAACCACTTTCAAAAATCCCCTTCATTTTTCATTTAAATCTTGTATTGAAAACCTCTTCTAGTCAACCCCTCCAGTAAGCGACCACTTTGTGTGTGAGGCCAGGGGTGGTCGCTTACAAGATGTGTCAATACCATTCTATATTTATTTTCTATTGTTAGTATACCAACACTGATCGTCATCAGAGTTTTATTATCATTGTCATTTCTATTCAGTTTATTGAAGAAACAGAAATATTTAAATAGCTTGTATTTACGCCTTAGTACAAGTGGTTAACCACTGTTATTGCCTTTAAAACATGATACCAGCAAAGTCGGTCTTTACAGTTGAAAGAATTAAAAAATTAAGAACTTCTGACAACGAAATCACAAATGGGCTGAAAACTTCACACCGCAAAAGAGCTAATGACTCCAGACCTTTCTTAGTCAATGACAAAGAGGGTTTTGTAAGGCTCTCTATCGAACTCATAACTACTCTGACGTAAGCTATAATGAATAGCTACTGAGAATGTTGTGTCTCTCTCTTCATTGTTAGTGAAAAATAAGAATAACTATATCGACCTTTGTGAAATACAAACTGGAAATGAATCACTTACTACCGATGCAAAGTGGACGGGTTTGGACTGTTTTGAAAGTGAAATTCAGGTCAATGAATAAGTAACAAGTTCAAGTTGAGTGACTCGAAAAGAAACTATACCGAGTGCCTTATCCTCGTGGCCTTTTGTTGGCATTAACAGAGCAAAGACTTGTCTTAACGTTTGCCGATAAGAGAACGTGGTGCTTTCTAAATAATTCACCAAACCAGTGTTCAGTAGGCACGTACATAGAATATTGAGTCTTGTAAACCTATGCAACCCTAGCCGCCTAAAGCTATTAATAATGCATCACAAACTAATGGCAAGCCGTGTTATTTTAGACGGTAGAAGCTCTGCCAATGCAGTAGACCACAACGCGGTCTGTTTGTGGACATATAGCTGACTTCCTTCACACTGGAATTCTTAGCAAGCCTTTAGGACCGTAGTGGAGGAAATTTAGAGTGATTTTGGAGTCTAGAAATTCAGAAAGTCTTGCCGTTCATTTGGTATTTGTATTATCGCGCGCAGCAGTTAACCCACGGTCTCACTGTCACCTGCCAGTTCTACGATTGTTTATATTTTTCGTTCATTTTGCGTCTGTGCGTTGGGAAACTTGGCATTAAAATCAGAACATTGCTCCAGGACGTTTTAAACCATCAAGGTAAGAGTTCAAAGAACTGCTTAATATCACAATCACACTTTTGTCATTTCGTTTTTCTCCAAGACAAGGTTTTCTGTCTAAAAGATCTATCCTTCCCCTAGCTACAATGGAAACACTTGGAAATAATACATATGCAATTTTAGCAGGCAAATAAACTGAAAGTTTTCATTCTTGATTTCGATATCAGTTCAAAGCAAAACTATCTAAGATTTATTGAATCCCATTTTCATTGAAAAGGATTGTGTTTTAGGTAGTTCAAGAGTGGTTTGGATGGCCTTGGATTTGATAGATAGAAACGTATTTGCAAATATATGTCGTCAACATCAATCGTTGAAATGTCTTAAGGCCACACAACACATCAATTGTCTTCAAGTCAACATTTATCAGATCTAGCTCCTAGTATATCACTAACGACGAGTAGCTAGAACGTACAACTACGTTATCACGTCAATCGAGTAGACAAAGTGCATTTAAAAACGATGTCATTTAACGAGAGAATTACGAGTAGGGTTGATGGAGTATTTGAATGTTTATAGATTAATAGTATTTAGCCTTCTAAATATTTGGCAGCTCTTCAAATTTTTTTGTCAATTTATTTACGCTTGTACTAAAGACGTTAATGTGAACTACATCCACTATTGCTTTGCTACATCCACTATAGCTTTGCTACATCCACTATAGCTTTGCTACATCCACTATAGCTTTGCTACATCCACTATAGCTTTGCTACATCCACTATAGCTTTGCTACATTCACTATAGCTTTGCTACATCCACTATAGCTTTGCTACATCCACTATAGCTTTGCTACATCCACTATAGCTTTGCTACATCCACACTATGGCTTTGCTACATCCACTATAGCTTTGCTACATCCACTATAGCTTTGCTACATCCACTATAGCTTTGCTACATCCACTATAGCTTTGCTACATCCACTATAGCTTTGCTACATCCACTATAGCTTTGCTACATCCACTATAGCTTTGCTGCATCCACTATATCACGTGCACATCGAGAAATGCTGCTTCTTCTACTTTAGCATAATAGCTTATCTTTGGATCCGTATTGGAAACCGGTGTGTAAAATCGAGCATATAATGACAACGGCAACTGGATGAATTAAATAAATAAATAAATACGTTCAATATTTACTTCTTTTAGTGAAATAATGCAGTTCCAACTACACAATCACCGAGCTTTATTTGACAATCTTAGTAACTGTGGCGATAACCCGGTTAATTGTTATACATTGTAAAAACGTACCGTAATGACATTCATATACTGTTAAGAGTTTAACAGCAGTCTTTACAGTAACGGGAATAACAATTGTGCTGCTTTAAACTGAGTGAAAGCAAGTAAAATAACATAAAAAAGAAAGAAAGACCAAGAAAAACGAAGAAAGGAGAAAAACAGAGGATATGCCATTTGAGTATTTTGATATTGATGATACAGTCCGCTCTTTTCTAAATAACTATTTCATTCATTCAAAAACAATGAAATAAGTAGCAAAATTCCATAATATTGGACTTCAAACTACGGTGCGATATGTATGGTGACGGGCTACCAGTTAATATTAGCTAATTCAATATTGATGCGCGAGAATCCCGTCGACACACTTCAAATGGAAATGAGTCGTCAAACATCTTTCCTATAACCATAACAAAGTTTTATTGAAAAATAGCAAGAAGTTACATTTTAGTCTGCCCGCCGAGTGTTGATTAAATCAATCAATCAAAACGAAAAATAATCACTTTTGATCGGTGCATTAAACTTCTCTGCAAGACTCGATTCACTGAAAACTGATATGAAATTAAATGAATAAAACTTCTCGACGACATTCTTATTGAATTCCGAGAATCAGATTACCATTTCGAAACGATTGCATCAATTCTCAATTTAAATTAGCGCTATAAAACATCAATCAATTTACTGATCTGTTTGAATATTGTCGTGATGAAGTCATATACTAGATTTCGAACACGTACTGGCCAAAATGTAGGCTTGTGCAATTTCATAGACGTGGATTGTAACCCAGAAATTATATTTTGATGAATACTTATACAATAGCTTAACTTAAGAAATAGAGTTTTGTTCACTAGTGTAGACAGGCTATTGATGATACAGGGAACTCTCACCTAACGGACACCTCCTTAAGACGGACACCTCTCTAAGACGGACACCTCCTTAAGACGGACACCTCTCTAAGACGGACACCTCTCTAAGACGGACACCTCCTTAAGACGGACACCTCTCTAAGACGGACTCCTCTCTAAGACGGACACCTCCTTAAGACGGACACCTCTCTAAGACGGACACCTCTCTAAGACGGACACCTCTCTAAGACGGACACCTCTCTAAGACGGACACCTCTCTAAGACGGACTCCTCTCTAAGAAGGACACCATATGCTGGACCCTGCCAAAAACCCGTTCTTTCACTGTATATCAGAAAACCGGCACTCCCTAAGATGAACACTAACCGAAGCTAATGACTGAAAACAAATAGATCACACGTAACATGCCACAAACTGTACGATCAGTTAATGGGAATGGATGATCTATTTACAAGGTTCCTTTTCGAACTGTCTTTGACAGTCATAAATTAATGCGGTCAAACTTCATAACTCTCTCTAAGACGGACACCTCTCCAAGATGGACAGCTGCTTAGGGTCCCGAGGGTGTCCGTCTTAGAGAGAGTTCACTATGTTACCATATTTGGACCTTTATTTTAAGTATCTTCCATGTGCAAAGGGTGCATTTGTTACAACACCTCTATAGTGTTTATATGTATGGAGAAACTGCAGTACTATTCCAAAAGATGACTGATTATCTCTTTCGTCTATAGTTTTCTACTTTTTCGATGGGATTGTTACCGTTAATTAATCTAAACATATCAAACTTATGTCCTGCATCATTGAACATTTGCTCCTGTTGGGATTCAGTATCACGCGGACAACGTTTTTGTTAATGCGCTTGCGCAAAATGATTGAATTACAATGTGCTTTGTTTACTAATGCACGTTTGATGAGGCCCAATTGATCCAACAATTTGTTCTGTGGCCGCTAAATAAAGCAGATTCGTACGTGACTGGTTTATCATTTCTGAATTCATCTTTTTCCTTTGACAATGTGTAAATCAGGTAGCTAAAATATAGGAGAGGATGGAAAAGCTGCATATGTTTCCTCAACAGGGGAAAATATATCACAAATTCGAACTTACTTATTGATCTCGTGTGTAAATATTGGAAATTGCCTTCAAAAAACGTCCTTTCCGAGCCATAATTTATTTGCGAATTCCCCTATGTAGCTACTACATACAGAGCACCAACTCAGAGCACCAATATGATGTTCACGATTACCAAACAAAGAGTTTTAGATTTCATTTTGCCACAGATTAATTATATCCAATATACATGTATTTAATTATATCAAAACGCGCGTACAATTACAGAGTATTATAATCTGGCGGTAGGTTTTTGATTGACACAATTCTCAAGGAATTCAGAGGGTTTTTGTGTGTAGCGTATGTCACGCTCTCCTATATCTCTTCAGAGATTTCAGTTCGATCGACTTTGAAGAAACGGAAAATGCCGCGGTCAAATATATTTATTTGTGCTTGAATTGCTAGCTTATTCATTCCTTACATATTTGTCTTTTATATTTTGCTGGTAGGTTTTTGGTTTTTATTTTAACAATGCAGTAAAAAGCAAAAATGTATCAAAATCGTGCTGTTTTTATTGATAGATCGCCGTCGCCTCATCACCATATGTGAAACAATGACCTTTTGTATAGCATAAGTTTGATATGGTATAATTGCACTGTATAATTGCATGGCATAATTGCATGGTATAATTGCATGGTATAATTGCATGGTATATTTGCATGGTATAATTGCATGGTATAATTGCATGGTATAATTGCATGGTATAATTGCATATATTGCATGGTATACATGGTATAATGGTATAATTGCATGTATAATTGCATGGTATAATTGCATGGTATAATTGCATGGTATAATTGCATGGTATAATTGCATGGTATAATTGCATGGTATAATTGCATGGTATTGCATGGCATTGCATGGTATAATTGCATGGTATAATTGCATGGTATAATTGCATGGTATAATTGCATGGTATAATTGCATGGTATAATTGCATGGTATAATTGCATGGTATAATTGCATGGTATAATTGCATGGTATAATTGCATGGTATAATTGCATGGTATAATTGCATGTATATAATTACATGGTATAATTGCATGGCATATAATTACATGGTATAATTGCATGGTATAATTGCATGGTATAATTGCATGGTATAATTGCATGGGTATAATTGCATGCATGATATAATTGCAATTGCATGGTATAATTGCATGGCATAATTACATGACATCCCATAATTACATGGTATAATTGCATGGTATAACATCCCTTACACCATGCATCTATAACATCCCTTACACCATGGTATAATCCCTTACACCATGCTATAACATTACACCGTAAGACGTTTCATCTATAATTACACCATAAGACGTTCCATCTATAATTGCTTACACCATGGTTCCATCTATAAATTACATGACGTATAATTGCATCTATAACATCCCATGGTATAAATTGCATGGTATAATTGCATGGTATAATAACATGGTATAATTGCATACACCATAAGACGTTCCATAATTACACCATGGTTCCATCTATAACATCCCTTACATATAAGACATCCCATCTATAACATCCCTTACACCATAATTGCATAAGCCATACCATATAATCATCCCTTACACCATAAGACATCCCAGCATGATATCCCATAATTGCATGACATATAATTGCATGATATACATTAAGACATCCCATAACCTCGACACATATAAGACATCCCATCTAACCTCGATCCCTTACCATTCGATCCCTAAGACATCCCATCTAACCTCGATCCCTTACACTATAAGACATCCCTAACCTCGATCCCTTACACCATAAGACGATCCCTTTCCATCTATATCTAACCTCGATCCTTACTTACATCCCATACCTCGACGTTCCATCTATAAACATCCCTTTACACCATAAGACGTTCCATCTATAACATCCCTTACACCATAAGACGTTCCATCTATAACATCCCTTACACACCATAAGACGTTCCATCTATAACATACCCTTACACCATCTAGACGTTCCATCATCTATAACATCCCTTACACCATAAGACGTTCCATCTATAACATCCCTTACACCATAAGACGTCCCATCTAATCTATACAACATAAGACTTCCATCTAACCTTACACCATAAAGAGACATCTCACCATAAGACATCCCATCTAACCTCGATCCCTTACACCATAAGACATCCATCATAACATCCCTTACACCATAAGACGTTCCTATAACATCCCTTACACCATAAGACGTTCCATCTATAACCTTCCCATCTACACCATAAGACGTTCCATCTATAACATCCCTTACACCATAAGACGTTCCATATAGACCCTTACCATAAGACGTTCCATCTATAACATCCCTTACACCATAAGAAGACACATCCCTTACACCATAAGACGTTCATCTATAACATCCCTTACACCATAAACGTTCCATCCCATCTAACTCCGATCCCTTACACCATACAGCCAGACCATCTAACCTCGATCCCTTACACCATAAGACATCCCATCTAACCTCGATCCCTTACACTATAAGACATCCCATCTAACCTCGATCCCTTACACTATTATCCCCATCTAACCTCGATCCCTTACACCATAAGCCATCCCATCTAAGACGATCCCATCTAACATCCCATCTAACCTCGATCCCTTACACCATAAGACATCCCATCTAACCTCGATAACTACATCCCATCCCATCTAACCTCGATCCCCTACGATCATCCCATCTAACCTCGATCCCTTACACTATAAGACATCCCATCTAACCTCGATCCCTTACACTATAAGACATCCCATCTAACCTCGATCCCTTACCTATAAGACATCCCATCTACGATCCCTTACACATAAGACATACCATCTAACCTCGATCCCTTACACTATTAGCCCCATCTAACCTCGATCCCTTACACTATTAGCCCTATCTAACCTCGATCCCTTACACTATAAGACATCCCATCTAACCTCGATCCCTTACACTATAAGACATCTCATCTAACCTCGATCCCTTACACCATAAGACATACCATCTAACCTCGATCCCTTACACTATAAGACATCCCATCTAACCTCGATCCCTTACACCATAAGACATCCCATCTAACCTCGATCCCTTACACTATAAGACATCCCATCTAACCTCGATCCCTTACACCATAAGACATCCCATCTAACCTCGATCCCTTACACCATAAGACATACCTTCTAACCTCGATCCCTTACACTATTATCCCCATCTAACCTCGATCCCTTACACCTATACCATCTAACCTCGATCCCTTACACTATTAGCCCCATCTAACCTCGATCCCTTACACTATAAGACATCCCATCTAACCTCGATCCCTTACACCATAAGACATCCCATCTAACCTCGATCCCATACACCATAAGACATCCCATCTAACCTCGATCCCTTTCACCATAAGACATCCCATCTAACCTCGATCCCTTACACTATAAGACATCCCATCTAACCTCGATCCCTTACACCATAAGACATCCCATCTAACCTCGATCCCTTACACTATAAGACATCTCATCTAACCTCGATCCCTTACACCATAAGACATACCATCTAACCTCGATCCCTTACACCATAAGACATACCATCTAACCTCGATCCCTTACACTATTAGCCCCATCTAACCTCGATCCCTTACACTATAAGACATCTCATCTAACCTCGATCCCTTACACTCACTATAAGACATCCCATCTATAACAGGGCTCCCAGTGATAACAGTGTCCTTCGTGATACCGAAGGGATTACCCTGGGATTAAATAAAGGTCAGTATTACATTACATATAACATCCTTTACACCACAAAACATCCCATCTAACTTCGATCCCTTACACCATAAGACATCCCGTCTAACCTCGATCCCTTTCACCATAAGACATACCATCTAACCTCGATCCCTTTACACTATTAGCCCCATCTAACCATCGATCCCTTACACATAAGACATACCATCTAACCTCGATCCCTTACACTATATCTAACCTCGATCCCTTACACCATAAGACATCCCATCTAACCTCGATATCCCTTACACCATAAGCCATACCATCTAACCTCGATCCCTTATACACTATTAGCCCCATCTAACCTCGATCCCTTACACTATAAGACATACCATCTAACCTCGATCCCTTACACTATTAGCCCCATCTAACCTCGATCCCTTACACCATAAGACATCCCATCTAACTCGATCCCGACTATTAGCCCCATCTAACCTCGATCCCTTACACCATAAGACATACCATCTAATCCCTCGATCCCTTACATCCCTTACACTATAAGACATCCCATCTAACCTCGATCCCTTACACTATAAGACATCCCATCTAACCTCGATCCCTTACACTATAAGACATCCCATCTAACCTCGATCCCTTACACTCCCATCTAACCTCGATCCCTTACACTATTAGCCCCATCTAACCTCGATCCCTTACACCATAAGACATACCATCTAACCTCGATCCCTTACACCATAAGACATACCATCTAACCTCGATCCCTTACACTATTAGCCCCATCTAACCTCGATCCCTTGCCTATAAGACATACCATCTAACCTCGATCCCTTACACATAAGACATACCATCTAACCTCGATCCCTTACACTATTATCCCCATCTAACCTCGATCCCTTACACTATAAAGACATCCCATCTAACCTCGATCCCTTACACCATAAGACATCCCGTCTAACCTCGATCCCTTACACATATATAAGACCTCAATCCCCATAAGACATCCCTCTAACCTCGATCCTTACCTTAGCCCCACTAACCTCGATCCCTTACACCCCATCTAACTCGATCGATAGCCCCCCTTACGATCCCTTACATAAGACATACCATCTAACCTCGATCCCATTACACTTACACATAAGACATCCCATCTAACCTCGACATACCATCTAACCTCGATCCCTTACACTATAAGCCCCATCTAACCTCGATCCCTTACACTATAACCTCGATCCCATACCATCTAACATCTAACCTCGATCCCTTACACCATAAGACATACCATCTAACCTCGATCCCTTACACTATTAGCCCCATCTAACCTCCCCATGCACTAACCCATCCTCGATCCCTTATACCATAAGACATACCACTAACCTCGATCCCTTACACTATTAGCCCCATCTAACCTCGATCCCTTACACTATAAGACATCCCATCTAACCTCGATCCCTTACACTCACTATAAGACATCCCATCTATAACAGGGCTCCCAGTGATAACAGTGTCCTTCGTGATACCGAAGGGATTACCCTGGGATTAAATAAAGGTTATTACATTACATATAACATCCCTTACACCACAAAACATCCCATCTAACCTCAATCCCTTACACCATAAGACATCCCGTCTAACCTCGATTCCTTACACCATAAGACATCCCAGTAATACGGGCAACAAAATCGTGCAACTTGTCGCGCAACATTGTTGCGTTGCAAGTTGCAGAGCAATGTTTCTCGTATTACCACCGTTCGTGCAACAACGTCGCGCAACACATTTACGTGTTGCAGGTTGCAAAACTTTGTTGCGCAAAGTAGAAGCTCTTTCTACTTCATGCATAATTTGTTGCGCGACAAGTTGCGCGAACGGTGGTAATACGATTAATATTGCTCTGCAACTTGCAACGCAACAATCTGAAAATGTTGCGCGACAAGTTGCACGATTTTGTTGCTCGTATTACCGCATCTTATTCTCCATCCCGAAAGTCTTTTATTTCTTAGGCTAGTGTCAAACGTCGAACCTGTCGTGTGCCGTGCAGTATGTGGTTCTAATTGTGAACAGTTCTAATTGTGAACACTTTTCAGTAAAAGTGCCGTTTTTATACCGTAAAGTTAAGATCGACTAAAAATATTTTACCCGAGCAAATATTGATTTATTTTCAATCATTCAATGCTATTTTGGGCTTCCTGATATTTATTCCGCGCAAAATTTCAGCTTCGACGGCAAGGTAAGCTGACGACTGTTGTTTACAAATTCGAATTTTAAGCGCGCCTTTAAGATTCTCAGTGGCAAAGTTCGCATATTTTCTTTCTACAAACGCAAAGTTTTGAGTTTGTTTTTATATGAGCTAAAAGGTAAAAAATAACACTTTTCTTTACAAAACAATATTTAGAAAAGTGTTGAAAATGAACGAACAGCATCGGAATGAAAAATTATGCGTGTTTTTGCGATGTGCATCTAATTGTAAACACGCATATGCTCACGCATAACTTGGCACTTCATAACATATGTAGTTCTTAAGATATAGAGTAAAATTGCCGCTAATGTAGCTACACTGGTACAATAGCAAATATTGAGAAGGAAATATGTATAAGAAGTCCGCGTTTGTGATACAAATTTGCGCCATTGCGTTGTTAGCAATTACACGAACGTGATGAACGGCCTGCATCAATGTACATGCGAACACGTCAGCAATTTAGCGTTGCCGTCTGACTTCACTTCGTTTTAGCATTTTTCTAGCATTCGTATCGAAATAAGACAACTTGGAACTTGTACATCGAATTGCAAGGCTTGAAATCGAGAATAACACACAGTATTAAGCCATTAAAAAGCAAGCCAAAAGTGTTCACAATTGCAAACACCTGTTCACCATTAGAACCACCAACGGACATGATATAATAAAATATATTTAGAAAAGTTCAATAATAAATACAACGAAACATTTTTTAAATCACATGTTAGCTGAAGTTGTGGTAAAAATGTATTAGTTCGGCACATCGGAATTCGGAAGAGTGCCGTCTGCCGCTGTAATGTTTCCGCATAATGCGACAGGCCTTGTAGGATTTATTATAGCTGTCGAACTAATTAGAATCTGCCGTGCCAAGCTGAGTCAGACGCAGCTCTTTTGTGAAACATAATCAGTTCAACAATTAGGTACCCACTTGACGACAGGTTCGACACCCTAGCCTTAGCTAAGTCATTCATTATGCAATGTTGTGGTTTATTTACATAATCATATATAAAAATAGATACAAAAATTGCGTGCAGAAATGAATTAAATATGTAACATTAACATGCTGATGAACCGCTTGAAAGTTGAATCTAAACCCCGGATCTAAGACATCTTTAGATTTCAAATTTCATTTCCTACATTAAATATACATCGAGATACAGTCAATGTCATTAACGTTGTCCAGCTAAAAAGAGATTAACACTACAATAAATGTCACGTGTCTCATCATATATTCGTTTTGCGCGCGCGATATGTAAGAGTTCGTTACCGAGAACGGAGGCATTAAGCTATATACAGCCCGAGGGCCGTAGGCCCGAGGGCTGTATATAGCTTAATGCCGACGTGCGAGGTAACTAACATACTTAGTTCCCAATTCACGTGGTTTTCGCAAAATACCAACAGACCCAAAGGAGGGTCTATTGGTTGGAGGACGAACAATAGAATACCTATCTCCTGAGAATTATGTACAATTCTTTCTTTCTTTGTTGTGTGTTGTCTAATTGAAGGCTTTGTAATGGGGCGTTTTTCTCGGGTGGACGGAAAAAACATTCATCCCTCAAAAACCTTTCATATGAAAGCATGCAATCTGAATTTGAATAGTTACTATAAATATTCAGAATAGAGTAGTTTCAATTTTTCACTTCATTTGCAACTATGGCGAGTAGCGACGGCGACATTTTTGTATCGGACTCAGTTCCCAGACTTCGATATTAGCGATATCCTGCTCGATTTGGAGTTACCTACATGTAGTACTACTGCTACGGTACCTAGTACTACTTCTACGGTAGTTACCGAGGATGGCAATTGCTCAAAAAGGGGAAACAAAAGAAACATCACAACGATTTCTGATATTGAGCTTGCCAAAAGAAATGAAGCTAGAATCCCAGAAGGGACAAAATGGAGTACATCTTGGTGTGTTCGAACTTGGATTGAATGGGCCGAAGAGCGCACAGAGACCAATACCACTTCCACTTCTGATTTATATTATATTTTTCTTTATTTATTGAATCGGCTCATTATGAATTCACCGGGCTATATGTGTTTGACCCGGGTCAACGCATATAGCCCGATGAATTCATAATGAGCTATTCAATTCCATTCATCAACCCCTCTTTTCCCAAATCCCTCTCCGGGCTTTTAATGACTCTATTGTTCAACCGGTCTATATCATAGATAATTCCCTATGAATAACAAAGAAAACCAAGTGAATTGGGAACTAAGAGCAATTATTGTGTACGTGGAGCTGACTATAATTCAAAGTATATCGGCTCCACGTGCACAATAATTGCTCAATATCGCGCGTGCAAAACGAATATATGGTGAGACACGTGACATTTATTGTAGTGTTAATATCTTTTTAGCTGCACAACGTTAATGACATTGACTGTATAAGCGATCAAATTCGTACGGCTAAGAAAGAACTAATCGTGCTTCGTAAGTGTTTAGTAATGAGGTTCGATTACAGCAGTGAGTCTTCTACTGCTAGGTAAAGAAAACATAGAAAACCGAGGTAATCATGGTGTTAAGTACTCGAAGAATTATCTCATTGTCCGCCATTGTCCGACCAAAAGACCTTTAGTGGGATTACATTCCGTCGTCAGCCGGAGATATAACGCAAAACGTTGAATAACTGCTGATTATTTAACTGTTTGATTACGGAAAATGGGATTAAATTGTATTTTTTTTAAATGAAGATAACGTACGTCTGCGCAGTTTCGATACAATATAATCACAAGCTACAAATACTATTCTGTGTTTTGCGACTAAAGGGATTAAATTTCATTGCTTTACCACGTGTTCAATGAAACAAAATGTTACTGACTCAGGTGCATTTCCTGAAAAGAAATATGTTGTTGAGTAGGAATGAGACATTTTCATTAATGCTTTCAATTTCTGCCAAAATAGCCTCCAATCCCAAATGTATAAGGAATAAAAAATATATTAACGTTAACACGGCATAACCCAGCAAATAGACTAATTAATTTTAAAATACATGAATGCAAAACGAATTTGCCACTGAATGAATGAAATAACGGATATATGAATGAAAACACGAATGATGGTATGAAGTGAACCAACGAATAAATTGGTTGATCCACAACTCGCGTTTTTAGGGAGTCAGTTGGAGAGCTTCACATACATTTTTTGTAAACATTTTTTTAAATGGCAACGAGTTTGCACTATTTCATCGGGCATTTAGAAAAGGAATCAAAGACAGGAAGCGACATTTTGAACACTGCCGGAGTCGCGTCGACATTTATTTCAGTTGAAAATGCTTACATAATTAAAACTTTGGAGATGCAAAATTTGTCAAAACAATCTTTGCACCTAAGTTCTCTTGAATAGAAAGGAAAAACAACAGAATTCCATCAACAGCAAATAAATAGTCATTTTAATAGAAGCGTTAAAATTAATTATGCAATTACTGAACTGGCAGTTTGGCATAATTAAATTGCCTGAACTGAGCGGGTTTCGCTCGAAGAAGACAAACTTACATTCACTTCGCCGCCGGGAATAGAGCTACTATGACGGTCTACTGCAGCTCTGATACCGGTCAAGGCACTTGGTGTGAGATCCTTCTTCTGGTTTGTTTTAAACTCTGCATAAAATCTGCGAAGAATGCTGCTCAATTCTGTAATTCATCTCTTGGCGCATCAGTCACTGAACTTTTTCATTTCCCACAAAGTTTGTTTCCTCGTGTTTTGGGACATGAATCGGCTTCTTCGAGTTTCTGTAAGTCCTCTTCATCTAGCTGAGAAGACTGTGAATTTGCTTCTTCGTTAGGTTTTTCAGTCAAGCACAAAAACAATAGCTGACTCTCGAGTCAAAGTGCTGTCAGCCAAGAAATAACGGCGCGAACAGTTGAATGGTTTGCCGTTCTGATTGGCTGGCTGGGTTATTTTCTTATTTTTGATTGGCTTAGAGCAGCGGGATAAAATACATTTTAGCCCGCTGATTTCGCCATTTTAGACCGCAAAATACAATGCCCGATGCAATGCCCGAAGCAATGCCCGATGAAATGATTATAATCGCTTAACTTTTATATTTTTAGCGACGACCTGGCGGAAATGACCAATAAGTAATAAAGTGGTTATGTGTATTAAAGAAAGAAAGAAAGAAAAACAAAATATAAGATTTGGGTTAGCTATGAATAAACATAGCTAACCCAGTAATAACACTATTTTTAATATCCTGTTTATGACCTTAATTTTATTTATTAAGATATTGACTGACAACATCAAAAACTAAATGTGTTGAAATATCTTCAATAGAATATATTTTCTTCTCACTGAATTGTGAATTCAGTGGTTTCACTAAGCTCTTGTTCGTTTAATAATAAATATGGCTTTTTTGTGCGACACGGTACGTGACGGCCGAAATATTTCCCCCCAAAAAATATCGAACAAGAGAAGTTGGTTGACTGTCAATCAATCAATCAATCAATCGTTTATTTATCCACGTTAACGTCAAAGAGCAAAAGCTCGTTCAAAATACGAACGTGTTATCTTTTGTATGTCAGTATTGCTATATAGATTTGGTCGAGATAAATTAAAAGGGAATCATTTTGCGTTCTTTTATTTGCAAAATAAAAATAAATAATATCTCATAAATTAAGAGTCGCTTAGAAAGTCGACTTCCTAAAACGTCCATTTAAAACCTGCCAGCTGTTCTTAATAACCATAGAAATTCCGGCGCCAACTTAATTTGATTCACTGCTTTCAGTTTGAATTTACTTTCCCTAATTGTGGGAAAATATGAGAACTGCAGTTTACAGTTGACGATATAGTTAGAATTGATTACGACAGCATTTTTTCATTATTATATCGAGGTGAACAAGATATTTTAAAGAGAAAAGATGCAATTGAAACGTTATAGATGTTGACATTTACCTCCAAATTAGCTAAACTTTTATGTAAATGTTTAATTTCTTTTTTTTTCGGTTTCTTTATTTTAGAATCATTACACCGAGGGCTTGCTCAAGTTCTTAATTAACAAGAGGGCAATGCTGCTAGAATATGGTGACGGCGCACCATGAAGGAGTGGCAAGAGTAGACTTGCGTTGTATAGTTCAACTCCATCAGGCTTGTAAAAATGGAGACAACCGACTAATCAAGAAACTTGTCAACAAGCTTCCAAATATTGATGTCAAAGCAAATGGAATGGCCTTGATACATATCGCCTCAAGACATGGTAACGTGGACACAGTCAGATATCTGATTTCCTTAGGAGCAAATATTAACACAGTTGATGATGATGGTTTTACACCATTACACTGGGCTTGTAAAGGTGGTTATGCAGAAGTTATGGAAGCCCTACTCAGAGCAGGAGTAAATCCAAATGCTAAATCTAAAAACGGTACGATGCCTATGCATTTGGCGTCCCAGAGCGGAAGCGAGAGAGCCGTTGACCTGCTAATAAAGCATGGAGCCGATGGAAACGCTCCAGACGGTGAAGGGAAGAATTCCCTTTACCTCGCTAGCGAAGCAGGTCACGTGTCAGTAATAGATGTTCTCATTCAATATGGTTTTCATCAACATGTTCCTTTAACTGATGGAAACACTCCTGTTCACAAAGCCGCCCTGAATGGACATTGCAATGCTGTGGACTTTCTTATCAAGCAAGGTGCCGACACAAATGCAGTAGACAAAGACGGATGGAACGCACTCCACACAGCGTGCCAAAAAGGTCACGTGGGTGTTATAGAGACCCTTCTTGTGAGTGGAATAGAAGCAGATTCACGAATTAATGGAGGATGTACTCCAGTGATGATAGCAGGTTGTCATGGTTATCCTGAAGCCGTGGACTTCCTAGCGAACAAGGGTGCTGATATTAACTCTTCCGATGAATTCGGATGGACAGCTTTGCATTTTGCAAGTCTAGGAGGCCATGTTCCAATTGTTCGATTGCTCTTGAAATTACAAATAGACATTAATGTTAAAACTAAACAAGGGTCAACTGCTCTTCAAATCGCGTCTCGTTATGGCCACCATGAAGTTGTTGGGTATTTGTTGAGGAAAGGTGCTGATGTCAAACTTTCTGACAATGAAGGTTGGACTGTGTTACATTATGCAAGTCAGGGTGATAAACTATCATCAAAGTCCTTAGACATGATATTACAGGAAGGTGTGGACCTTGATGTTCGCTCAAGATCTGGGATAACACCTTTACATATTGCTGCTCGCCACGGCCATCAAGATATTTTAGAATTCCTACTTAAAAATGGCGCCGACTTCCACATTGAGGACAAACAGGGTTGGAACGCCTTGCATCATGCTTGCAAAGGTGGGCACACTGACGCAATTGATTCTTTGTTTCATAAAGGTTTGGATATCAACACGCGTACCAAATGTGGCATGACTCCGGTATGCATCGCCGCTCTGCGTGGGCATCCTGAAATCCTGGAGTTCCTTCTTCCTCGAGGTGGAGATCTTCACGTGATAGACGACAATGGAATGACACCATTACACTATGCTAGTAGAAATGGAGAAATAGGTGTCATTGAAACGCTAATTAATCACGGCATGGATGTAAATGCACAAACAGTAAAAGGAATTGCACCGCTACACAGTGCTGCCACAGGTGGGAAAACAGAAGCACTAAAATTCCTTCTTGACCAAGGAGGAGATGTTAGCCTTATGGATGAAAATGGATGGAATGCCATGCATTATGCAAGCCAAGCTGGCCATCTGTCAACGATAAGTGAGCTTGTAGATTATGAAGTTGATCCGAACTGCCGAACATTTGAAGGGTTAACACCTTTACATCTAGCAATACAAAGCAATCAGCTAGATGTTATTAGAATGTTGCTATCAAAAGGTGCCGATGAGTATGTTACTACACAAGAAGGACTGAATTCCTTGCACGTTGCAAGCGAGCATGGATTTGTACAAATCATTGACCTTCTTCTAGAGCTTGGTGTTGACGTTAACTGTCCCACATCCAGAGGCTCAACTGCTCTGCATATTGTGGCTTGTCGAGGTCACACAGAAGCAATTGCACCGTTATTGTCCCGCAGCGCTAACATACTAGCCGAAGATGCCAATAACTGGACTCCTCTTCATATAGCCTGTATAGAGGGACATCTAGGGGTAGTAGAAGCTTTATTTCAACATGGTCTCGAACCAAATATGCGTAACAGCAAAGGTTGTACTCCATTACATTGTGCTGTAATGAAAGGCCAGGCTGAGATAGCCGAATATCTGATCTCAAAAGGTGGCGACGTCAATGTCGTGGATGACTCAGGTATGAATGCACTTCATCATGCAAGCAGCGAAGGCCATGTTAATATTGTAAAAATTCTAATGACAGTTGGTGCACAGCCTGACAGCCCGACGTTGGAAGGCAAGGCTCCTCTGCATTTGGCTTCCCAGAACCGTCACTCAGAAGTGATTGATTTTTTAATCGAGCAAGGCGCAGATAAACACGTTGTTGACAAGAAAGGTTGGAACGCATTGCATTACTTGGCTAAAGATGGTAGCATCGAAGAAGCCGAAGCACTATTGAACCATGGGGTGGATATCATAGTCAAGAGAACATACGATGGTGATACGGCACTTGCGATTGCAGAGAAGGAAGGCAATAAGGCAATGCACCAGTATCTTAATGGCTTCATGAGTAAACACTTTGGCATCACTGGAGATGAAGAAATTACTAAACAAGGTGCATATTGTGTGATTCTTTGAAGTTAGTAACAAACAACTTAAGACACCTTTCCGTAAGGTGTTATGGAATCAATCAATTATTCTCGCAAAAGTAAAGCTTAATTGTTTTAATTTTATTTTGGTGATCAATGTATATGATCGTCGGCAAAGTCTTGGCAAAAGAAACACTACGAAACCTTTAAAACTATCAAAATGTTAACGTTGAACTAATAGACCACACACTAAACATGCAGGTCAAAAATTTGTCTTATGGCTGAAGCAGGGAAGCCGGTCTTGTGGCGTCCAGATTAATGAACTCGTTATAAGAGATACTCATCAAATATATTCCACTGTAAAAGATTTCCAGACAGGAATGGAACAAGTTACAAACTTAAGTTACAAACCAAAAAAATAAATCAACACCAAAATGTAACAAATCTGGGAATACAACGTGTAACATAAATAGAAAACTTGTCGATTTACACTAATGCCATTTTGAAGTTAATCATTACAAACGAAGTAATCCGCTGTACCAAAAAATGGAAAGGATTGCTGTTGTGGGCTCAGAGGACCATTGACGTTTATCTTCACTTCAAATATAACATTTAAAGTTTTTTGAATACACATTTATTTGTTGTTAATACTTTTATATTTCAAGTTTAATGTTTTTAAACATTAAGGACTTAAAAGTCCTTACCTTCAAATAATTCTGAGAAGGTCATGTGCTTTGGCAGTTTCAATCTACTTTGTTAGTTAATAGCTCAAGCCCTCCGCTTTTATGTGCGAAATAAAAATTATCATTTAAACATTTGACGTTTCATGGCTATACTGACAATACATTTTACTTATATACCTGTCAACAGGATTCTCCCCTCTCCCTGCAGACCAGTGATTTAGTAGCGTGTCAGCGAGGGATAACCTGAGAATAGTCAGCCCTTTCATGACATTCCAGTTGTAATTGTCATTAATGACAAGTTAGCATTCCAAGTTTTTTCCACTGGTTTTCTTTGAAATTAAATGAAATCAACAAACTGTAAAATGTTTAGGAACTCATTCATTTTCTATTGCCGTTTTGGGTGTTGTTATGTTTTTTATTTTATTTGAACAACTAATATGGGAGACGCCATGTAGACATCGTAATGCAGGCGTTTTCGTAAGAGTGGGAAAGGTACGGTACAGCGTTCGTATGACTGTTAAAAAAACACGGCACACGACACGACACGGACACGGCACGGCACGGCACGGCACGGCACGGCACGGCACGGCACGGCACGGCACGGCACGGCACGGCACGGCACGGCACGGCACGGCACGGCACGGCACGGCACACGGCACGGCACGGCACGGCACGGCACGGCACGGCACGGCACGGCACGGCACGGCACGGCACGGCACGGCACGGCACGGCACGGCACGGCACGGCACGGCACGGCACGGCACGGCACGGCACGGCACGGCACGGCACGGCACGGCACGGCACGGCACGGCACGGCACGGCACGGCACGGCACGGCACGGCACGGCACGGCACGGTGGTACCGTAGGTTTCCCACTCATACGAAAACGATGTGCAAGGCCGTGACGGCTTACTAACAAAATGAATAAAAGAACATGGAATAATTGCACAAACTTCGCAGTTATAAAAAGCCTCTTTTGCAGGTTACTTTCATGCCGTGGGCTTCCTGTGGCAAAGATAACGGCTTTAGATTCCAATCGTTCTCTCTTATCTGCCACAGGTAACCTAGAGGAGAGTACTATAATATTCCTGAATACTAGACATGTAATTGTCCGAGTTTTTGAACTAAAGGTACACGGTCGGAACTAGATCCTGGGATGCTCTCTATTTGACCAGCTAGTACACTTATACTGAATAACCTTGAGTTAGTGACTTGGTATCGACAAACCGGTCGATCAGCCTGGTCAAACCAAAGTCCTCTTTAGATAACGTGCAAACAAATAGTTTTGTTGATACTCTCATTTATGTTTTTCCTCCCCTGGCTATATCATATGGACAAAAAGGTGCTGCTTTTCCCGCTGCTTGTTTACTGGGCTAATACCCCTGATAAACACAAATTCCAATATGGCGTAATTGGCTATGGACAAAAGCCAATAGCCGCTTTAATAAATTACTAATTTGTCAAATCAAATATGGTATTTACAATATTTAACATTTTTTCCTGGCCCAGTAAAGGTGAGGGCCACAAAAACGCAAAGGCATAACAAATAGACGATGCAACATCCAGGCAATATGAGGAGGACAAAGGGGAAGAGGCGGGTGATAAAACACATCTTGACTCAGTGAGTATCTGGCGTGAATATGCACGCTTCAGTCTACCCTCACTCACGTGCGTTACATTCCCAGAAGGGGTAGTCTTAATAGCCTTGTACTTGACCACAATATATCGTGCCCGGATGTTGTCACGCCAACAATTAATGTCATGCATATTAATATAACTTAACAGCAAATGCAGTCAGAGAAAAAACATAAAAATCCTATTCGCGAGCAAATATTTCATATATATATATAGTAATGGTTTATCATGTTTAATATCTAAACGGCATGTTATTGATATGATTTGAAAATACAGTTCTTGTCATAGTGATTGGTTCTAAACCTTTAGTATTAAATCTTTACGTACAACAAAGTCATCATATAATGGGAACATGTATCGTCCTTACGGACGTTGTCAACCCGTTTTCAGAATTTCAAAATCTTTTGAAGTCCAATTAAGAAGAGTTTCAACGAAAATAGAGTTTCATAATTAAAAAATGTGCGATAATTATTCTACAATTGTATTACATAATACAATACATAAATCATAGCGACGTTTCGGTGTAGACTAGGCACCATTAACAAACAAAATGAGTTGAAAAGTAAGTGCCATCAAGAGTATAACTGTAAATTAGCATAGCACTAAGTAAATAGTTTGGCCCTTAGGGAACTGATCAGATTGCACATTCAGAGTCTGTATGTACTTGTAACGTAACAGCATTTCGTAAAGTAAACAGTCAAATTTACTCGTACTTTTTTAATAGATGGTAAAGTTAACAAATAACCGATAGTTTGTCGATAGTTTGTCCTCTGATAGACCACGGTTTGCGTCATCGAGTCGTCAAAATTGTTGTGGAATCACGAGGCGTAGCCGAAAACTGTTGTCTATCAGAGGACATACGGTACCACGACAAACTGTCGGTTATTTGTTAACTTTACTGACAAAAACAAAATAAACCGCGCAAGTTACCTACGAACTTTTGCTCAAAAACATTGCAGATCGTGCAATCATGGTATATAATTTTCTCGCTTTTTCATTGGTTGATGGAATTTGTAAACAAACATCTTGCCGTTTTGATTGGTTATAGATTTTGACAAGCAACCATTTGAATGCTTCTTGCAAGCTTGTCAAATCAGTTTTTATCCAAACAGTATTGGCTTGTAGATCAGCCAAAATCAGTTCAGAATCAAAGTTTTCATGTCTGAAAGAAACTCTCAGAGAATTAATTATCAGTGGGGAAAGCTTCACCTTGTGCCTGATTATTGTGTGAAATGTGAAAGATGCCTTTTTGACACTCAATGAAGCTGAGAAATACTCTAAAATCTGGAAAATGTAGTAACTGGAGAAAAGCACGAGGTCGCTTGAAAAATATGAAATAACGTTAGAAAACAGAAATTCAGCGGAGTATTCATGGTCTGTGGATTTACCATCAGAGGGTCCAAAAGTCGACAAATGAACTATTTTTGCCGTGAATAGCATCGATAGATCTAGTTTTTACTTGAACTAGACGCTTTACAAGCGTTCACTCGTGCCCTGGTGCGATTGTGTACTGGGATGCACTGCAGCATGAAAGACGCATACTTATGGGCCTCCACCTTCCATTCACGAGGAAGCTGTGAAGAACGCTTCGCTCGATGTCAACATTCATGTCAACACGGCCTAAGATATTCGCGAACTGAACTGACAGAGACACAGGGAAGCCTTGAAAGCCTTTACTTGTTGCGTGACTCAGTAGACCCGGGGAAGAACATGCAGAATTTGGAATCGCCCGGCACTCGACAACATAATGTAATACCCGCCAGCTCAGACTTTGTATAAACGACTGTATAACACGAAAACGCACTATAAAAGGGAAAAGGGCAGTGCTCCGCCCACAATTTTTGAATATTAATGAGTTTCAATATGGTGGACAATGGTTGAACATGGCTGAACAACGGGGTAAAATGATTTTCTTAATAAAGTCACATTTCAACAGCAAAGTTAATGAAGAAATTGTAATTGTACGTCTAAAACAGTTATAATAGACGAACGTGTCCATATTTTTCGTATTCGGTAGTTATATATACGATTTTCACTGTCGCACCCAACCGGGAAGGATGTTTTGAATTTCGCGCGCCATGTATCACAATAATCAACATCCCTACTCCTTATCCAGGCCTACAAATTCATGATCCGAAATCCTCTTTGCTTGTAATAAGCATTTCCAAGCATAAAACTATGTTCGGTCATTTCTACATAAAGCGACGAGAGTAATGTTTTCATTGCACAAGTCGGCGTTCGCCTTTGTCGTCGTTCGTCTTGTTATGGTGTTCGCGAAGGTGTATTGTTATGAGGTAAATGTGTCGAGCATTTGTACATCTCTGTACTTTAATTAATGGAAAAGACCGGTAAGATTTCCATGGCATTTCCATGTATTGGCGGGGAAATTTTAGGATAACCTACGAAAGAAACGATAAGCAGAATAATACTGGCTAGAGCTGAGCCGTGCGACTTCAAAACGGCTAACGATTCCTATGAATTCTAAGTACCATAATTTTTACCAAAATGAAAAGTGATAGTGAATTGTACAACAAAAATTATCCATGTGCGTTTTTAGTACTTATTTATAACAGGAGGGACTTTTGTGTGCGCATGCGTCGCCACAGTCAGATGAATACAAGATGTACTCGACACAAGTTGTTTGGTTCCAATGTTTACAGTTTTTGCGGACGTATTACGAGAATTGTATGTACTGAACACGCAGAAATGAATTCTTAATGCTATCTTTGTGCCTTAAAGTTATTTCATTGATCGAAATATTAGAGTATTATGCCTTTATTTGATATCAAATTCCTGTTCTTTTGCTGTGCTAAATACTCTATTTTGGACAACATGGCGGCCAGCTGACATGGAGTAAACAGTTTGTCGACGTTGCAAGCTCAGTCGCGAAGAAGATGTAAGGGAAAGTAAATACATTTAGTCAATTCTTATACATATGGAATGTATATTATTATATTTTAGCTTTCATCAACACCAAATCAACTTCAAATAAGCGAAGATAAACTTGGGTATGATGTCTGGAATACTCAATTATCCCAATCTTTAAAGTTAGTTATCTCGAAATTGAGCCGAAATCTCCACAATATCCACAACATAATTCATTAAAGTCATGTTTCCTGTTTTGAAAAATTCCAGTAACGTCTCTGGGAAAAATCGCTCGGTCGAAGATTTTCGACAATATCTTCGTCATTATTTGTAGAACGTGAATTAATCGTCAACACATTTATTATGGTGTTCGTTTTATGGTAGGGCGTCTTCTGTCAGTGTTCCAATGTTCTTGTAATATTCCCATCCAAGGTCATGTTTTTAGATATTATGCTGAGATCGGTCAAAGTGTAAACATTTTATTGAAGTGTAAAGTTTGCATAAATTTCATTACTCAAAAATATACATTTTTTGCATATTGCTTGAAATCCAGCCGAAAACTCCACAAAAATTTTACCATTTCATAGAACTATGTACCATATGCTTTCAGTATATGTTATTGAGATTGTTGGAAAAAATCGCCAGAAGAGATAAAATTACAGTTTTTCATGATAACAACAAAAATATCTTCATGGAAAGGTCGGGGAAGACATCTAAATTGTTTTCAAATTCGACGAAACTTTGTACAGGTATAGCAAATAAATACCACAAGACACCAGGACAGTTTCAAGACTGTTGTTACAGTATTTATAGAAAAACAAATTAAGTTATAATCCACAAAATTCCAGCTTGGGCTTCCTGTGCCTTCAATATCAAACAAAATACGAATTTTGTGAATAGCCAGTGTGCAGTGAAAAGCCAGAATTAAATTAATATTTGACTATATTAAGCCTTTTTGTCGAACTCTGATGATCAAAATAGCAACAGAATAAAATATAGCGTTATTATTACTATAATCGGTAATTACGCTGTTATGGTCCAGCGGTTAAGCGCATGCTCATGCAAATTTCCCTCCTGTTCTTATTTATAATAATTATTTCCACAGTTTCTTGTTCATTTGATTGATTTATAGAGCTTGCAGTTCTTGAGATCTTCTCCCTGTAACGTCTCGGTAGATTTGATTGACAGATCCAACGAACTCACCCTAGGTACCTCTCCTTTTATAATGCGTCCTCGTGTTTAAGAGTGCTAGCAAAATCGAAAAAACATCACTTAGATTTTAGGGAACTATTTCAGAATGTGCTAAAACCTTGAACAGTTTTAATCGATCTAAATTACATTTTAATACATATAGTGTATATGCTACTGATATGAATTCCTTGCAAAATTATTTCACAAATGAATAATAATAAACTTTATGTATGAAAATCAACTGTAGTTTTTACAAACTCAGTAATAAAATTTCTGAGAGAGACGTTTCAACTTTTTCACAGGTATTTACCTTCCTGAGCGAGTAGAAAAAAACCCTTCTCGCAGGGTAGTATTCTGCTTGAGGACCTCATCGCACACAATTGCCCAAGAAATTGTGTCATGATCGTGGTTTTGGTTAAATGGCAAATATAAAACACTCCAATAAGCCATAAACATTTTGTAAAATAATCCTGTACGAGTGTCCCATAAAAACCGTATTTATATATTTTTCCGAAGCAGTTTTCGCAAAATCCCGCGAGAAATTTTAAATTCGGGCCCAGGCCCCAATCGGCCAATTCTCTTGAATTCTCAGCCTTTTTCAGTCAAACTTAATCGATCATCTAAGGGAGTCTGGGACCAGAAAACTTGGTTTCCCTGTGGAACAGAGGCTTGGGTACTAATGTTTTCAAAATGGCTACCAGAATTACTGTTTTTGTCGAGGAAAAGCTTGGCGAATTATCGGCATTTGCCTCGAGTCACGGCACTACGGCAAATGTCAACAACTCCAAAAAGGTGGTTCTTGGAATTGTATAAACACAAGAACAAGTTGTGGATTAGAAAGACAATATAAATACAAGAAATCCCCGATGTACAATTTTTTCTCATGGACACTGGCGAGCAACAAGAAGACGATTTACTTCGTACGCTGACATTTACCGTACATCGGGAGGCCATTTTAGCACGAGTTCACATGAGAAAAGCTGGTTGATAAACACTACTTGTTGTGAAAATAAATGTAAGTCAAGAAACCTTATTCATTGAACTTTTATTTCCAGATGTACAAATGTTTCCTAAGTGTTTCGTATTTACAGCATGTCTCTACAAACCTGAGGACTTTACCGAATTTACTGTAAATTTGCCTGACCGGGAGGTCAAAATTCGACACGGTAGACTGATAACTAGATGCTAATTAGATAATATCCCGGATATGACATCGAATTGTGTGCGATGCTGGAGTTGCTTGGTTCACGCTCAAGAATAGACTAGAGCCATGACATTCACATACAACACGAGTGTCACCATAACATCATTATTCTTATATCTACTACTTAGACCCATCACTTTCTCTAGTATATCACAATCATCAAGACTATTACCATGTATTCTACTCTGAATACATGAAAATCCATACACGGGTCGTGAAGTAATGTTTCAAAGCCGAGAATGAGGACTAGACGGGGTTTCCAGTCCGAGGCGAATATAGTCCTAATTCGGACAGAGTAGTATTGCCGATGTAGGTCCCTGATTGTTATATGAGGGATAAGAACTCAGGAAAGAAACGGATTTGATGCACCGGATTGGCTGATTACCTCATGAATAATTAATGAGTATGAGAAGCACAGTTTCTTTACAATGCAAAATATATATACCAACTGTATTCTTAGACTCGTGCCCGGCCTTAAGCCTGGGCACGAGTAATTATTATTAATTGGGACAATGTCATATTCCATCCTTGTGCTTTGCCGATGCTTGAAGACTTTGTGCCCTTCGATGCGCTCGTGCAGGTGTACCCTACATAACTCGCATCACACGAGTCACATTGGAAATTGTAAACCACTCGTTGCTGGTTAATGATAAGTGGTTTCTTTTCTTGCACCTTTAGCGTTTCGTTTAGCTTGCGGCTCACAACTACAGCTTGTACGGTGGACAGGTGTTTGTCTTGTGGCTCAGGTCTTGTACGGTGGACAGGTGTTTGTCTTGTGGCTTAGGTCTTGTACGGTGGACAGGTGTTTGTCTTGTGGCTTAGGTCTTGTACGGTGGACAGGTGTTTGTCTTGTGGCGTAGGACTTGTACGGTGGACAGGTGTTTGTCTTGTGGCTCAGGTCTTGTACGGTGGACAGGTGTTTGTCTTGTGGCTTAGGTCTTGTACGGTGGACAGGTGTTTGTCTTGTGGCTTAGGTCTTGTACGGTGGACAGGTGTTTGTCTTGTGGCGTAGGTCTTGTACGGTGGACAGGTGTTTGTCTTGTGGCGTAGGTCTTGTACGGTGGACAGGTGTTTGTCTTGTGGCTTAGGTCTTGTACGGTGGACAGGTGTTTGTCTTGTGGCTCAGGTCTTGTACGGTGGACAGGTGTTTGTCTTGTGGCTTAGGTCTTGTACGGTGGACAGGTGTTTGTCTTGTGGCTTAGGTCTTGTACGGTGGACAGGTGTTTGTCTTGTGGCGTAGGTCTTGTACGGTGGACAGGTGTTTGTCTTGTGGCGTAGGTCTTGTACGGTGGACAGGTGTTTGTCTTGTGGCTTAGGTCTTGTACGGTGGACAGGTGTTTGTCTTGTGGCGTAGGTCTTGTATGGCGGACAGGTGTTTGTCTTGTGACTCAGGTCTTGTACGGTGGACAGGTGTTTGTCTTGTGGCGTAGGTCTTGTACGGTGGACAGGTGTTTGTCTTGTGACTTAGGTCTTGTACGGTGGACAGGTGTTTGTCTTGTGGCGTAGGTCTTGTACGGTGGACAGGTGTTTGTCTTGTGGCGTAGGTCTTGTACGGTGGACAGGTGTTTGTCTTGTGGCGTAGGTCTTGTACGGTGGACAAGTGTTTGTCTTGTGGCGTAGGTCTTGTACGGTGGACAGGTGTTTGTCTTGTGGCTTAGGTCTTGTACGGTGGACAGGTGTTTGTCTTGTGGCTTAGATCTTGTATGGCGGATAGGTGTTTGTCTTGTGGCTTAGGTCTTGTACGGTGGACAGGTGTTTGTCTTGTGGCTTAGGTCTTGTATGGCGGATAGGTGTTTGTCTTGTGGCGTAGGTCTTGTACGGTGGACAGGTGTTTGTCTTGTGGCGTAGGTCTTGTACGGTGGACAGGTGTTTGTCTTGTGGCTTAGGTATTGTAGTTTCCTTCGTACGATATCAGCTGATCGTTGATCTTTAAAAGGTATGATAATTCTGATGTTGTCATCCGGTTCGTCATCAATTTTGGGACATAATTCAACTTTGAAAACTTGACCATGATCTCACCCTCTGTCGAGAAAGACCAAGATGATCACAATCTGAGCAGATTAAGAAGGAAATGGAGATTATAAGACGACATTTGGATGATCTGAGAAGAGTTTTTAAATTTCCCACGCTAGGTCGATCAAGCTGCATATACGAAGCATATACGCCATGTTACACTCTAATCGTTCACCGGTGCGAAATCAGAGGACATGGAGGAATGCCTTAAACCACTAATCTGAAAGAATCCGTACGAAATTGTTCTCCATGTAGGAACCAACAACATCACAAGTGCCTTCTATTCGTGACCACGCTTTTTGAGCGGTGAGGTAGATACCATGGTCTCTTGTTCATCCATTTATATTTCATTTATTTTCCGCGGGTAAGGTATCTTACTTATCGCGCGTCTTGTGATCAGTTTCATTTTAAGCTCGTGCTCTATCAAGTGTTGTTTGTTTTCTTACGTTTTATACCATTTAAACCATTGTATACCATCAGAGACTCTAAAGCTTGGAGAAAAATTGACTCTTACAAACGTAGGTGAAACGGCTTATTTTATTAGACACGAATCCTACGTACAACCAAACATTGCAATGATCCAAAAGGAATACAAGGGATTTAATACTTTCGCTGGTACTCGAATTGGGAAAATTTAGCAACCGGAATCGGCGTTATACGATTCTCTCCCAACACAAAGCTAATGAGAGTAACAGCACGAGTGCTTGCTTGTACAACAAGCAACAAGGAAAACCAAACATTTTATGCAGGCTTGTACACAGGTCACTAAGTAATATCATGTTTTTCATTCAATATACAGTTATATTTCAACACGACCACATCAGCTGCATATGTAATAGTTACATCATGTATAAATAAATGCTTTTATTATTATTATTATTATTATGATGATGATGATGATGATGATAATGATGATGATGATGATGATGTACGGTCAGCATAATTATATCAAGATACTGGATAATCAAGTGAAGTCCATCAACTGCGTCACAAGTATATATGATTTGAATCCAACAAACGTGAACAAAGTTGTATAAGATATTCACGCCATTACAGTGTGGACACTCGAACCGTGAACACTTCCAGTTTTTTTCGAACTTTTTCTTTCTAACTTTCTATTGCCTCATAGCCTCTCAAATGGAGCATTGATACACTTAGTGATCAAAATAAATCATTTTTCTGATATATTTGCTTAATCGATAATTTATATATATGTGTTAGAAAGAAACTAAGTGTTCACGGTTCGAGTGCCCATACTGTAAAATAACTTGAAAATGTTGAATTTATTGTTATTTTGACTGTTACATGTTAATGATGATGTCACTAGTTGATATATGGGACTTACGATCATGCATATCGAGTTACACTGGCGGCTCGAAAACATTTCAACTGATGAATGCAAGTGTGTTGGAATTTCGAACATTAGAATTGATGATTTACAAATCATTCTTTATAGAATAGCAACAAGACTTGCACACGTCTTTCGATTGTTGGTTGTCATAGTTACGCATTCTACTTGCGATCAATTTCGGTCAGTACACGATATAAGTGACCTCTCCTTCTTGGCAGGTACGCATCTTTCACTGGAAATAAATCAAAACGCAAAGATGTTACCAGTGTTTGCATTACTCCGCGACCACACGAGACGAAAGGGTCGCTAACGAGAGTGGTTACAACCGGAGGTTCGACTGTATATACGTAGAATCCCGTTTATAAGCCCTGGGCTTATACAACTTTGTAACGGTTTCAAACCCTTACGAAGTGGTGGGCTTATAACGGGGGGGGGGGGGGGGGGGGGGGGGGGGGCTTATAACCAGGGGGGCTTATAACCAGGGGGGCTTATAAAAGGGAGGAAAAAACGTCTGAAATTTGTTCTATGAAAATAATTGTTTAACCATGAAATATTTATACAGTGTTCATTCAACATTATAAAATAACTTTTATATAACGCGCGCTCTGATTGGCTGATTAGCCGTGTTTCATGAGGCTATGCAAACACGGTTTTCGGCCAAGACATGTCAAAGAGCGATTCAGTGAATTTGAACGACATTTATTTGTTGTCAAAAATCATTTTATTTACTAAATACATTTTTAACAACGACCATGGAATCATATTTCTTTCTTGTTATCTCTAGTTTAAGTGTTGTCTAGTTATGTTGTTGCTGTTTTCAAACTGAGAAACTTCAAGTTTTGTCAATAAAAAAAATTTCAATACGCTTACGCTTCAACTTCAAGAAGCGACGACAAATGGTTGGAATTTGTGTACAATATCGAAGAAAAAATAAATATCTTAACTGCTCAGGATTCTCCAACACATACTCAGTCGTTTGTTGAAATGTAGAGCTAATAAACGATACCATTTCCATACTAAACGAAGCGTTTCTTGTAGCTACAAACAACAAATTTAAGCTTGCAATAAGCTTAAGCTTATTATAAAGTACGGCCTTTAATACAGCCGTGTGTGAAAAATGTCCAACTGTACAGCAAAGTTTTACCTCTTTCTCCAGCAAGAAAAGTGTTTAAGAGAAAACAATAGCTTGAGTCTCAGGAACGTCCATCTTTGACTTATTCTAGTCGAACAAAGCGAGGAATCATAGAAAATACGACAAAGACTGCATTTCGGCTACTTGACTTCGGCTACGTATACTTCTCCATTCATCAAATTCACAACTATTTCAGATTGTTTTGGCGATTCATTGTCAGTAAATCGCGGGCTTTTCTCACTTTGCTTCCTTTTTAAGTGTACAGAGTTCACACAGTAAGAAGTCCAGAAAATACATATTTATGTAGTTTTCTATCAAATTATGAGTTGCTTTGTCTAAACTTGATTTCTTTCGTGAAATTTCATTGGATATCACGCGATTTCTGACGCTTCTCAGGAGAATCGCACATTTGATCACTGAAAACTTGCGTAAATAAATATAATATTCCTAAATAACCTTGTAATTATTTTATAATAATTAAACAACAGTAAAAGCTTTGAAACGCGAATGTGCTCAGAAAAACTATATAATTTGAGTGGATTGCGAATGTGTTACCGTCACTACTGGACTCCATCAGTCTCGTATGGTACCCCTTTTCTATTGCCTAATAATTATTGTTTCCTGTATACGGTAGCCCGTATGGGGAGGAGTAAATGGAGGGGGCTTATAACCGGGGGGGATTGTAACCGAGAGGACATTTCTGATAGCAGACAAGTGAGCTTATAACCGGGGGGAGGGGAGCTTATAACCGTATAATAATAATAATAATAATAATAATAATAATAATAATAATAATAATAATAATAATAATAATAATAATAATAATAATAATAATAATAATAATAATAATAATCATCTTTATTTTAAGTGGGTTTACAAATATAGCAATACAACAATACTGGTTTCCAATTTGGCCCACTAGATACAATAACTACTGATTACAATAATTACAGAACAAATATATAGACTTGAATATATAGGAGTTGCGAACAAACAACGAGCTTCCAGTAGAAGGTCTTATAATAATAAAGGTGCATATATAAAGAAACGAAGACTCTTTACAACTTCTCTGACTGTTTCTTGTATTGTAAACGTTTCTGCCATTCAGCCTTCTTGAGTACATAAATATAGGTTAATAATTAATTAAGTTGAACATGATAAAAAGATAAAACGTTGTTACCTAAGTAGGTCCAGTCATTAATAAAGTGGTTATTATTTGTATAAGTAGAAGTCTATACTTACAGCGTTGTATATACTCTTTTCTGTTGAGTCCAACATGCACTTTACTCGATACTACTTTACTACGACATGCTTTGTACTGTCCCCCTATTCATGAGTTCATTACATCGAGTGTTAAATGATATTATTGGTTCGTCCATCAGTATTGATGAACACCACATGCACTTCACTGTATATCTTTGAATAATATCACTAACATATTTAGCAAAACTTAGAGAAAGGAAACGATGAAACGATTATATGCTTTTCTAAATGTTTACTTATCAATATTTAGACATAGTAAAATTATAACCAACCTTTCCTTTGGGCAGACGAGCAAATCCTACTTTTAATATTTTCCAGCAAGTCATCCGAAATGTCATATGACGTCATGACCACGTGGTCATCAGAAGATTCCGATGCAATACTTTCCAGTTCTTTACGAATGACATTATCTCCTACGCCAACTACAAATACTTCCACACCTCGTCGCTTGAGCTCCAGGGATGGTCTAGTTACGTCATCGTATGAGACGCCATCAGTGATTAGTAGTAAGACATTCTGTTTACCGCTGGGAACCCTTGAGAAAAGGTGTTCTTGAGCAAAGCTTAGAACTCTTCCTGCGGAGAAGAAGCAAAACTATTCGAGTCGGGACTGGTACATTTTTACTAGATATACGGATATGCCAAAGCGTCTGCTTGAGAGCTCGATAGTCTTCTGGGATGCGGGATGCGGGATGCGGGAAATGGGAAATGGGAAATGGGAAATGGGAAATGGGAAGTGGGAAGTGGGAAGTGGGAAGTGGGAAGTGGGAAGTGGGAAGTGGGAAGTGGGAAGTGGGAAGTGGGAAGTGGGAAGTGGGAAAGTGGGAAGTGGGAGTGGGAAGTGGGAAGTGGGAAGTGGGAAGTGGGAAGTGGGAAGTGGGAAGTGGGAAGTGGGAAGTGGGAAGTGGGAAGTGGGAAGTGGGAAGTGGGAAGTGGGAAGTGGGAAGTGGGAAGTGGGAAGTGGGAAGTGGGAAGTGGGAAGTGGGAAGTGGGAAGTGGGAAGTGGGAAGTGGGAAGTGGGAAGTGGGAAGTGGGAAGTGGGAGGTGGGAGGTGGGATGTGGGATGTGGGATGTGGGATGTGGGATGTGGGATGTGGGATGTGGGATGTGGGATGTGGGATGTGGGATGTGGGATGTGGGATGTGGGATGTGGGATGTGGGATGTGGGATGTGGGATGATGTGGGATCATATTTGCTACACTGCATGTGTCAATGAATATTCATCAAGAGACGACTTTACAAACCGGACTGGCGATGCAAACAAACAGTTTGTTCGTTTCTTCAACCAAGACAGTTTTATTTTAAAACCAATCTTACGGACACATGGTCCATCTTCAGGGTGTAAAATGGTAGTAATTCGTCAAAACTAACGGCTATTACGTTGTAAACAAATAGCGCAAACAAACAAACAAACAAAAAACAAAAAAAAAAAGAAAAAAAAAGACAATATGCGCGAGCAAGGAAACTAGCAAGTTCAGAATGTGTAACATAAAAAAGGGAGATGACAGATTAAAATTTCTTAAATAGAGCAGTGTAATTTTGTGGCAAAATTCTGCCAGTGTCTCTGTTACTAATGGCATTTGTACTCTTAGCAATGTGGCATGCTTCTGACCACTTCCTTTGGTGCCATCTTGTTTCTACATCAAGGATCTTGGTGTTAATCCAGGAGATGGAATGTCCTGTATTGTGTGCGTGTTCCGCGAGAGCTGACTTGTCGGTCTTGTTAAGTCTAACATAGGACTGGTGTTCCTTCTGTCTTGTGGCCAAAGATCTACCGGTCTCTCCGATGTAAAACGTTTCACATTCTCCGCACGGGATGGAATAAATCACTCCGGTCTTCTTTTCTTTTGGTAGCGGGTCTTTAGGCTTGGACAAGATATGTCTCAGCGTTGTTAGTGGTTTTACGCAGACTTCAATCCTGTGGCTTTCTAGGACACGTTTGATCCTTTCTGTTGTACCTTGCACGTACGGTATAAGTGCGAAACCTTTTCGTTCTTCCGTGTCAGATTTCTTCTCAGCTATCTTTCGGTCTTGTGAAAATCTATGGATAAACTGCCGTGGGTATCAATTAGCAGCGAGGGCTCTACCAATGTGAGTGCGTTCTTTGTCTTTGTGGCAATCTTTCGAAAGCAAGTTGTTGGTTCTGTGGACTAAAGTTCGCACAACAGCCGCCTTGTGCTGAGGAGGGTGATGACTTGAAAAGTGAAGATACCGATCTGTATGTGTCTTTTTCCTAAAGATGGAGACGTCAATGGTGCCATCATCAAGAACCTTATTAAGCGTGTCTAAGAAAGGGAGGCCATCATCAGAGTAGCGTTCTACGGTGAACTTGATGTTAGGGTCTTGGCAATCCAGGTGTTGGATTTGTTTACAACGTAATAGCCGTTAGTTTTGACGAATTACTACCATTTTACACCCTGAAGATGGATCAAGTGTCCGAAAGCTTGGTTTTAAAATAAAAATGTTTTGGTTGAAGAAACGAACAAACTCATTATGTCTACACCAACCAGCAAAGAATTACTTGATCTAATTGTGAAACTGTTTGGACTTTAGCTTCCAGAATTCTTTCTAACTAGTTCTCTTTCGCAAGAAACCATGCTCCACTAGTAGCTGAAGCATATGTACCCTAATGTATTAACAAACAACAGATTTATCTCCGTAACAACAGACAACTGTGTATATATTTAACAATTAGACTACGAGTTCGAGGTTTCTATGAGGCAATAGTCAACGAGGCGCTACGCGCCTACGCGCCTAGTTGACTATCCATCATAGAAAACCAAAACGAGTAGTGTAATTGTTTTAGCATAAACCATCCAGTAGGTCAGTAGAAAATGACAGAAACAAGCAACAGACAATAATTCATCGAGAAACTCCTCCGAAACATTAGCAAAACGCGACGACGAAGCCGCCATTTTGTTTGTTTACCTCTACTCGGGGTCTATGAGCTGATAGACCACTAGTAGCGAACCAATCAGATTGCAGGATTTGCGATAGACCGCTGGATGGTTTATGCTAAATTTATATATCCATCTGATGAACGTTCATTTATCTTTTATGTTACCTCAATTTGTCGTATCAAGAAAGTCTAGCTTGTAATATTATGTAATGTTGATATTTATCCGTAAACCGTAATAAGTCTGGGCGCAAATTGTATATTTGTCACATTTCCATTTCCAAGAAAGCTGCTACGAGCATCAGGAGAAGCCACGCCCCATATCTGGATTATGATTGGCTAATACCTGCTTGTTTCACTCCCCCTCGTCTCTTCGGGACTCGATCGGACTCGCTTGCCGGTGCCCGCGTTTCCCATTTTCAGCGGAGAATTGCAATGACAATATAACGGCTAATATAACAGACAACAAACAGCAGTCTGCCGTGTTCCCGTGTATCATCTATGTAATAACATCGCGTGCATCATCTCTGCACATGCACATCTATTGGGCTACCTGTGGTAAGACTTTCCAATATAGCGGACAAGGTATGTCGGTACTCAAGGGCGTTTACTACAAAATATATTTCGATGACCTACCCTGTAGTGTAAGTATAAGCTACGAAAAAGGAAGAATATCATGAAGCGATTTTTTCCGATATGCAAATTGCGATCGTCAATACGAATTAACATCAATACACGCCTTTTGGTCTTATGAGTAAGTTGATGAATATCGATATCCAACTGATGAAAATATGTAATTTCATCGACCAAAAAAAAAAAACACGAAGGAGAGCGAATAAGACCGGGGTCTAAGTTAATGGTTTGATTGACGATTTTCCTTTTCTTATTTTGTTACCTGTTTTTATCTCCATATTTAGGTAGCTTGCACTATCAATAGCTTTGTCCATTGTACTCTGATCCAAGGAGTGATCAAAGTGTACAACCTTAAGCTTTGGTGAGCCACTATAGACCATCATTCCTACACGATTTCCTTCGGGAGACACTGGGAACATATGAGTCAAATTTTTGGCTAACTGAAGCAGTTTTTTCGCATGAATGTCTTCTCCATAAGCAGTGGTTTTGCTGTCTAGCACTACACCAAGATTAATACTACAATCTGTAAAATATATCAAAAGCACCCAAGCTAAGTCATGTAAGTAGAAGATTCGAAGTTATTTATTGCTTTACTTACAAACAACGAATACAGGTTTCAACAGCAACAAGTACAGTGACAACAACGAAGGTAAAAGGAGGAAGCAAAATTACAGTAAGCAACGAGCCTTAACTATAAAGAGTAAATAGCAGAAACACGTGTGAAAGTGATGAACACATTACGATAATCTATTCACATGGATTTACATGATTATTTTTATGTTTACAACAACAACAACATAAACACATAAACGTCGTAGGACTACTTTACCTTTTAAGGCAATGTCTGCAGTATTTTCCTTAGGAGTTGTATTCTGTGGCAGAGAAGATTGTGTAGTCTGCGGGTCTTTAACATCTACACCAGACTGTGAATACTGCTGACCATTACTTCCTGGTAACGGCTGCTCAGATGCACCACTACCTTGTGATACTAGACTAGTAAGAATTGAAAAACCTGGACGTTGTGGTGGTTGAGATTCAGATGCAGGCCCTGGCAGAAATTGTTGGTCATCAGGCTTTCCTTTCTGTTCCTCTTCAGAAGGTTTCTTCTTTTCTTGTTCTCTAGTTTCATGTTCTTGTGGTAACTTTGAGCTGGGATTGGGAACTTCTACTTGCAGTGCAGTAGTCTTACCACTTTGCAATTCTTCCGAAGATTTGCTGTTTCCAGGCATTTTGTGTCCTTGTTTCTGTTCATCTAAAGATTCTTGTGGCTGTTGCTTTGGTTTGGTTTTGTCTACAGACGGAGAGGAACTCTCTGTTGCTTCAATGACTTTTTCAGGTATAGTAGTTTCTCCGGTTTCCTTGCTAGTTTTAGAATCAGTCACATTACTTGAAGAATTATCTTGCTTGCTTGGAAGAGCCATGTTTTGTTGCTGGTCTTTTGATGGTTTGGGTTCTGCAGCAGACGTCTCTCTAGACGTTTCCGTTGAGCTAGGAGTTTTATTTCCCAGTTGTTGCACCCTTACATTAGAACTGTGAGAAGCTTCTGTATTCTGGTCAGTAGAAGTCGAAGGAGACAGTTCTGATGCTGATTTCGAGTTTTCTTTTGAAGTTTTAGTGTTACCGTTATCTAAAACGTTTATTGATTCTTTGTTCAATTTCGATGGATTTGAATGCTCACTGTCTTTTTGACTCTTTGGTTGTTCATACGCAACAGGTATTTTCATGAGTAATTGTTCATCCATTGGGGAGCTGTTACTGGACGCTTGAGCAGAATTATTATGGACATTGTTTTCTTCTTTGTCATCTTTCTTAGGGACTCCCTTTTCATTCCTATCAATTTGTGGAACAGGCGAGTCCACCTTCATGTCAGGTTTTGCTTCCTTGATTAGTGTATTTTCGGCATTTCCTTTGGAAGACGATTTTTCCTGTGATTGAGAAACCTGTTGCTGTAATTGAGCAGGATTTTCTTTCGACTGGGAAGCCTTTTCCTGTACAGGTTGTTTTGAACTTTGTCCTCCCTGTAGTTTGGAGGTGTTGTCACCAGAGCTGCTTCCTTTGTTTTGCTCTTTGTTTTGAGGTTCGCTTTCCAAGGACTGTGCAGGTGAATCAGTGGACTTCGGTGACTGTTGGCTGTCGTGAGTATCCCCATGACTCTGTTCAGCCTTCGACTTTTCTTTTGAAATTTGTGTTCCTTTAAAATCACTTGAATGTGTTGTTGATTGATTTGTACTCTTATTTCCTGAAGCCGATATGTCGCTTGTTTCATGGCTAGGTTTAGTCGTAGATGGTATTTTCTCATCTATAGCTCTACTTGGCTCTGACAGAGATTCTGGGGACTTTAGTTTTGCAACTTTAACCTTGTTGGCCTGGCATACACATCCCTCTGATTTATCATTCAATTTGCCTTTAATATCTAGTGTACAACAAACGACAGCAGTCAGATAATGTAAGGAAAGCGTCGCACTCCCTGTAATCCCGTCATAATAATATTAATAATAATAAAAATAATAACTTTGTTTATATTACTCATTTTCCAAAATGCCCAAATGCGCTATTCAAGTGGGACACTAGTTCTAGCTTAAATACTATATAGATATCTAAGGCCTAGTTCAAACGCCGTAATTTCCGAGAGCCGTTCTTAATTATTTCAAAAGAAGCCGCCTCATTATCTATTGTTTGAAATGAGAACGGCTCATGATTAGCACGACGTCTGAACTTGGCCTTAGATAAAATAAAATAAAATAAATTATAATAAAATAAATTACAAACAAAATATATAATATAATGTAACAACGATTTTAATTTAATATAAAAGCTCATCATTTTATAGATTGGTTCTCAAAACTATACCTGAGCAAACTCCTTTGACGATGTCATCCAAGATGTCTGGTAGTGTGTCCAGGAACGCAGTAAATACATGGCTTGATTTGGGCTCCGATGAAATGTCAATTAATTCCTTAACATTTGCTAGCTTCCCAAGACCAATTGTAGTTAGCTGTTATTTAAGTATGATTTAATGTATGTATTTAATATTGAAATACATAGAGAAACTTGGAGATAGCAAAATGATTATGTATGAGAAAAGACGAAAACAGCAAAAGAGAGAATACAAGAAGACTTTAATATGTAAGAGGAATAAAAATGAATACAATAGAATATTAAAGTGAATCGTTATTAGTGAAAATAGAACAACATTGAGAAAGAGTACATTATTTGAGTGATTGGATAATTATGACATATATAAGAATACATCACACTATTTATTAGTCAGAAGGTTAAGATTGCTATTGTATAACAACTGTGTAAATACCATTATTCCAGCATCCCTCAGTTCAGCAGCTGCTTGATTGCTATCGTCAGACGAACTACCGCTGGTCAAGAGAACCAAGGCATGGTGGGCATCTTTACGACTGTACCTATTAAATATTCCGTTTTTGACTTTAAATAAAGCATTGCCAGTACGTGCATCTCCTCCCATGTAACTCACTGAGTCAATACTATCATCTATTTCACGTTGATTTCCTGCTGGACTGAAACCAAACGCGGACGCTGCGTCATCGCCATAGGCAACTAAACTAACCTAAAATAGATAGGAAAGACATTGTATTGGGTCACTATCACTGTTAAATGGATATTGAACAGGGATAATTATTATCCAACTGTACACAGTTCAAATGAATATCGCGTGAGTGTGGCCTGGCAGCTTCTATATCAGTCACGGGCTGAGTGTGAACACCAAAAGGGTTGAATAATAAATAACTTACTCTTTATGGCTCGTCAAAAATACGGCAACGACTCGTAAAAATACCCAGCCGTATTACACACTAACATATGTATAATAAGATATATATACTGAGATACACCTAATTTCAAAAACGTTGTCCAATAATAATCAAAAAAGCCAAATAGGATTTCATTTCAAGACAAAAGAAGTACACTCAAGCTGAACTGTTTCTTTTGTCTTTTTGAATGAATTCGTATTTGGCTATTTGGACAACGTTTTTGAAATTAGGTGTATATTCTAATAGAACTTTATCATTTTCTAACATTTATTTACATTCGTTCATGCATTCATTCATCCATCCATTCATTCATTTATCAGTTTCCTAACATTTATTTATTCATTCATTCATTTATTTCCTAACATTTATTCATTCATTCATTCATTTCCTAACATTTATTCATTAATCCATTCATTCATTTATTCAAACAAACCTGAGTATCCTTAGAGCTAAACCCCCTTGTTAAAGCTTTCATAAAATCCAAGACATGCGTAAAGTAAACTTGAGGGATATCAGAGGAACCGTCAACCAGGAATACGACATCAGCCTTGGCATCACACACTGGGAAAGAATAGGAATTATAAAATAACTTAGATATAACACGCGCTCTGATTGGTCAAAACACCGTTTTAGATGAGAGTACGTCATTGGGGTTTTCATGACCTTGAAAGACCTTGATCAACACCAAATAGATATTTTCCTGTAGTTAAACAGTTTGATTTAATTAATTAATTTAATTAATTAATTTAATAAATGCATTTTCAACAAAAGCCATAGAATTACAGTTTTCCTTATTTAGTCAAGTTCAAGTTCTATCTAGTAGATATGATTTTGCTGTTTTGAAACCGAAAATTTGCAAGAATTGATCATGAGCTTCAACAACCCCCCCCCCCCCCAAAAAAAAAACGACGAATCGTCCACTTTTGTCTGAAAATATTGAGGGATGATAGCCGTATTATACTCACACTGACAGAGCGATTCTTGTAACTACAAATTGACAAGTGTTCGCCTGAAAATGTATATGGGTGATTTCTGACGCTTTGATCAGAGTATACAGCTATTTCAAAAAAGGTTGGTGAAGGTTTTGTTGCATGTTACATGTTGCATACCAAGCCCGAAATGCACTATGGGCGATGTGAATGGAATCAGCGAAAGGTCACAACAATATGGACTCTGGGAATTTTCCCAAACTTTGTCTTTGCAATGGAGCTGGCATATTTTCTTCTGTATGTGCATGCTGACATTATTTACATATGATCCACAATACATTTCGGGCTTGGTATATAAGATGCAACATGCAAGATGCAACAAAACCTTCACCAACCTTTTTTGAAATAGCTGTATATAAAACCGCAAACTGTGTAACGAGATTATGAGTTAAGCGCAACAGACAAGATACATGACGTGTTTTGGTTGAGTTACCTTTTTTTGGACAGAAGCATTCCTCACTGGGAGGCTGGTCATTTTGGACTTCAGCAGGATTAAAGTTGCTATTAATTGGACTGACTTCACCCATTACGACTGGTCCTAGAGGGGTATTTAACTGTACGGCGCTGCTGGGTACAACAGGACCACCTGTACACATTAAATACTATATTTGAGTTTCCTAACAAAATATGAAGAAAAACGTACAAACAACAAACGTAAGACTAAAACGAACTTTATGCTAAATATTTCTACCAACTTTACTAGCTCCAACCCCTTTAAGAGGGATTGCACCCGATATATTGATATTTTGACATGTTTGGCTGTGACAGAATTTTTGCAAAGGGCTATTTAACAATTATACTCGTTTTCTATGAGGATAGTCAACTCGGAGCTACGCGCCTCGTTGACTATTGCCTCATAGAAACCTCGAACTCGTTGTCTAATTGTTTTAGCATAAACCAGTAGGTCAGTAGAAAATGACAGAAACAAGCAACAGACAATAATTCGTCGAGAAACTCCTCCGAAACATTAGCAAAACGCGACGACGAAGTGGCCATTTTGTTTGTTTACCTCTACTCGGGGTCTATGAGCTGATAGACCACCAGTAGCGAACCAATCAGATTGTAGGATTTGCCGGATAGACCACTCAATAGTTTATGCTAAATATATATAGACAGAGTTTAGCTGATGAAGGCTGAATGGCCGAAACGTCCTGAATAAACTGTGACAAAGTAACAAGTTGGTGTCTTGTATACTATTTAGTACTAAAATACTCTTCCTATAAACCACAAAGCAAATATGGAACCTACATGAACTTTAGATGATCGCCTAGAGCGTGAAACTCGAGTTACTTTTTTCTCTGTCTTTACATTTTGTACTCTTCCTATATACATATGAATGTTTAATGTATGCTCGTTGTTGTTGCAGCTTGTGAGAAAATAGAAAATAGACTTGACAACAGACTGAGAGACGGACGAATTGAAATAGAAACAAATGGATAGAACTGAGACGAACAGACACAAATCAAATCAAGATATGTAGAAGATATATTACCGTCATACGTATCTTCCACTATACTAGGATCGATATCTTGAGAGTGTTCAGGTAGATTCATTTGTTCATGAGCTTTAAGATCCTCTGATTGGTGGATTGATGGTGTGGAGTAGAGGTTGCCATTGGAAACACTTTGGTCTTCAGGTTCGTCAATGAACTGAAACGGCTCTTGTGCTGCTGCAACGTGAGGACTGACTTTACTTCCAGATTCTTGAGATGTCACGGATGTGATCACTTTGTCACTTTGATTTGAGTCAGGTTTGAGTTGTTGTTTTGGTGTCGAGTCGGTTGATGGATCCTTCTTTTTCTCATTTTGTGACGAAGAACTTTGAATATTCGCATTGGTGGTTGGTTTTAGAACACTCTCAGTAGTTTGACTGCTGTCCTTTGAAGGGCCATTTGGTTTAGTTTGAGCATGCGTATTGCCATTTGAAGTGAGTTTATCTTTGTCAGTTGTAGTTGATATTGTTGGTCGATACGTTGCTGCTGCGGGGGCTGCTGAGGGTGTTGTTGATAATGTAGTTGGACGGACGGTATTGCCTGCTTCTGCTTCGTCAATAAGGACAGCTAGATGAGAATCAAAGTAATCATAGTTGGTGGATATTGTGTCTAGATTCATGGACGGTAATCTACTGTACTAAAAACGACTATAAAACACTTTGTGCAAACGTAAGAACCAAGAAGTTTGAATCTATGCTTTCTACACAGAAAAGTGTATTCTGTACGAAAAGAGTAGTGTTCAGGGCCGTACATAACCCCAAATCTAGGGGGGACAGTACGTATATAACAGCAAAAAATAAATAAAAATAGTACAGTTCTCAGTACGTTTTGGTATGTTTTTCGCCCTGCTAGGGGGGCAACTAGGGGGGACAACTGCCCCCCTGTGCTGTGTACGGCCCAGGTGTTTATGTACACAATGCACCAGCATAGAGAATAAAGAATTATTAACAGGCGCGTTCCTATACATTTTTGAGCTTTAATCCCGACGTCTTCAATAAATAGTAAAGCATCATGAAAATGGCAGAACTGATGTTGTCATATTTACATTTTGTTGTGTCGCCAATTATAAAAAATGCCTATAGAGTCGTTTTCGTATGAGTAGGAAACCTACGGTACGGAGTTACGGTCACGGTACGGAATTGAAGACATTGTATCCAACCAATCGCAGCGCGCGAAATCATTTCTCAACCAATCAGAATGCTTGGATACCACACGATGATGGCGCGATACGGTCACTGCACGGCACGAACCGTACCGTAACTACTTCCCATTCATACGAAAACGACTCTATTAAACTGATTAAATAGTACGTGTTGTTCAAGCATAAACATACATAACTCACTTGGGCATTCCCTGTCTTTACATATTTCTCCCTCTACACTGGGTCCCAGACCAGCACAATCTTTGCCACCGTTTGAGGGAGGAGGACTGGAGCAGGTGCGCATGCGTCGTCTAACACCATGATCACATGTCTTGCTACATGTCGTCCATCGTGACCAGGGACTGAACCCTCCATTGATGGGCAAACTTGTAAATCTAATGCGAATGTAGTAAATACATGTAAGGCGATTCGACCTTTCAATCTATTGGATATAATGTCAAACAACCCCAGGGGCAAACAGCATAGATAATCGATATCAGCATAGATAATCGATATCAGCATAGATAATCGATATCAGCATAGATAATCGATATCAGCATAGATAATCGATATCAGCATAGATAATCGATATCAGCATAGATAATCGATATCAGCATAGATAATCGATATCAGCATAGATAATCGATATCAGCATAGATAATCGATATCAGCATAGATAATCGATATCAGCATAGATAATCGATATCAGAGGAACCCAAATAAAGCAACAGTAGACAACCAGCATTAACGAAAATTATATTACAATTATAATTGTTGAAGCAAAAGAAATAAAAGCGGGGAAATAAGAAGCAAAAGCAAAAGAAAACAAGCAAAGAAAACAAAACAGCATTAACGTGAATCTTTAATATACTGTATTTAGCTTTGCCACGATGACACGAATAACTACGTACAATGGATTCATTAGTAGGAAGGGAGGCAACAAGACCAATAAATCACCATACAAAGAAAGACAGCAAGATGTACATTCACAGGAATTGGCGAGCATTGTTCTTCATATACCAAGAGACCATTATATAAGAGAGTCAATCTTACGTATAACCCAATGTCCCCACGATAATCGGCGCTTAGGCTACTTTTAGCCTGTGTTTCTATTTTTAGCCTTGCACGGTGATTGGCTGGATTTCGGCGAAGGTTCTTGCATTGAGTTTTGTTCAATGCCAATGGAGCCGGTACGGGATTAGGAGACTAGTACAGGATCCATTGAATCGTGATACAAACTAATTGCGATTTTGAGACTGCAATACTACAAAAGTTTAAAGCAGAGTTCCTCCACATCCTCCTGGGAATGTACAGTTGTTACGTTTTTGTCACTTAGGTACACTTCCGACTTTCGGGACTTTGTTGATCTTTGTGTTTGTCGACTTCTTTGCGTTGCAGGTCCTTTGAGTTTTCCTATTTTTCTTCTTAATAATTTGAAATTCTCCATCACTACTAGGACTATCTATATCATTGTCGCTTGTTTCACTGGAAAAACTCTCTTCTGAACTCACTTCGTCTTCAGATGAGACTGAGTCCGACTCGCTAAAATTTCCCTGGCCGTCCTCGCTGTTTTTGTTTTCAAGCGTTACCAGCAATATGATACATTTTAATCCCGCGATATATATTATGACAAGCGGTCTCCCGGCAGTCCGATCGAAATTCTCTCCGAAATTTCCATCAAAATAAATATATTTATCAAAATCAAACTACGCTAAGTTTAAATCCAAGTTTGTTTAGAAATACCAAGCGCTTCTGTTCAGGTGGATAGATTTAAAAATGAAGTGTTCGCTTACGGCCGACTTTGAAAATCTCTATATACCACAGGAAACCGAATCTATGTACTACCTTGATTATCGTTCGAAATTCCCGCTTTTTAGGAACTCCAAGCTTCATAGAACAGTGGTATAACACGTAAACTTACCAGGATTCAAACTGATAGCGGCCAAAAATAACCGAAGTCAGAGTAATTTTGCTCTTTCCGTGCTCATTGAGCCCAGTTGACAGTGGTGACCGGTTCTTGTTGATCAACTCTAAAAGTGAGCTGTGTTTATCTACAAAAGTAATCACTTTGGAGATATCATAATGTAGGGATTTTTATGAAGAATCGGATTCACAACAAACAGCAGAACAAAACAAGAATTGAACGACCGAAAGTTTTGAAGAGTAGTAGTATTGGAAGCAGAAATGATTAAACTTTCATGGTTTCAGTGAACATTGTAATTAAGGTACAGAGTGGAAATATCATGATTTAATGAGTCTACAGAAATCGTTCAAAGGAACCACTTTGTCGAAGAAGAATTCACTTCATATTTTGTAAGAAAGTGGGGTAAGCATCGATGATTATAATTCGATCGACCGAAACTTTGTACTTTCACGCTTTTCATATATATTGCATGATTTAACATTATTCCCCATACATTCTCTGTAATATCTGGCCGCCATTTTGAGCGAGAATTTGTTGTTAAGTAACGCTCCCGATAAGAACTGTAGCAAGAACAATAGGCCCGCGGCAACGGGAGCCGTTAGTAAAATCCGATGTCGAAGTGATAATTAAATTTTAGAAACCAATTTCATTGGTTTAGAGCTGTAAAGCGCCAAATTCAAATGGCTTTTCGAAAAGAACAAAATATTTACAGCAATCCAAATATCAAGACTTTGTCAGAAGCTTTGCAATTGAATTATCCATTGTATTATAAGTTTCTATGGGATTTGTATGTGGGGAAGTTCACTTTTCGGAGTTGTTTACTGCGCTGAATGGGAATGCCGAGATCTGGCTACAATCGTAGATGACATTAATGACTGAAATTGTCGTGCTATTGGAGCGTCATAAGACATGCTGACAAATGAAGTCCCTGACGATATAAAGGCGAAGCGTTGTATACACAGAATACGTAAAGGGTACAAGAAAACTAACAAAATGCGAACAACTAAGTATGTAGGTTAATTTTTGTCGAAGTACATCGAACTCAGTTCAAACACTTCCTGCCGATTTATAATAAAGCGAACACACTTACAGAATCAGTCAACAGGCAATCAATATTTGCCGGGAAATGTTACCTCGAGCGCGCATTATTCTACCGCCAACAAAACAATAAAAAAATGTATGTTCAAAGTTTGGTTCTTCAAAGAGTTAGTTCGTCATTGGCCATGGCGACAGTGTCCAGGATATCAAAATCCGCTTGTATAAGTTTCTTAGTTGGATTTCTCCATTCCCAAGGGGGGAACATTCTTAGCGACGGAGCATTTGCATCACTTTATAATTCCAGCCTACGAAATTCTCATTGCACAGAAGATACCACGATGGATAAATGGCCAAACAAGCAATTATCGAGAAGCAAGGGCCGGCCTTTGTGCTTTGCTTCATGTACTTGGGCTATTTGATATCAGAATTTATCACCTTGTGATTTTGTTCATGTACCAGCAGGCAAAGGTCAACACGTACGCGTTCGCTCGATCTCGGCTTCAGCGCAACTCTAGCTAACTCAGCTCGAATACATCTACATCTATGTATACAATGTTCGACTGATCAGTAGCAGTGACTAGAATTGACTAAAAGAGGCCAAAAGATCGACAAAACCAGGTAAAAGTTCTCGATTTACAAAGACGAGAAAAGCATGGCGTCGCAGCGGAATGAGTGGAATGTCCATGTGGCTGTACGCCGAACACACTTCGAATTGGTTCCCCACATACAATTCCCACGGAAAGCGGCCGAATGATGGTTTGGACAATATCATTAAAAATCGGAATAAATCGGAACTTTTACGGGAAATAATCGGGAAAAAGCATTATTAACCAATCAGACGGCCGTATTTAATTGAATAATTGGATTAAAATAAGCTATTACTGCGCAACCGTTGCCGTAGAGCGCTACAGTTCTTATCAGAAGCATTAAGATTAAAATCTGTATTCGCGTCGGCCATCTTGACTCATATTGCTGGTAACGAGAAAGACCCATTTGGAAGTTTTCCGCTCACCAACCAATACAATTCCTTTGTTAGCAACTCTAAAATTGGATATTTCGTCCACAAAACAAACAGTTATTTCAGTACTAAGCGATTTCAGGCCATTGAGAAGGGAAGCTGACCAGGAGAACTAATTTTCGACTTGGTCTCGAGCAGCCAATCACCCAGGGGCGTAGCGTGCATATACGCACGTACGCACGTGCGTACAATTTAAAATACTTAAAATATAAATATTATAAGAAACATAAAAATAAAAAAATAAAAAGAAATCTAAGACAAAATCTTAACAGCTGAATCAGTTTAAACTTCCTGGAAACTACTCACAGAAGGCAGGAAAATGCTATTTTGGAGACCCTATACCTCAAAATGTTTCGGGGAGCATGCCCCTGCACTTCCCTTTACATAAATCCCCCGAAAAAACTGAGTGATAAATTAAATGCATTTTACTATGTATTTATGTAGCGAGAAAGTCCGCTGGAAAACGAAGAAAATGGTATTTCCAAGACTCTAGATTTCTAAATTTTCAGGGGGGCATGCCCCCTCACCCCCTAGAAGCTCACGCCTTCGACGTTCGTTGCTATGTGCGTACATTGGGAAAAAAAGCACGCTACGCCCCTGTCACCGTGCGAGGCTAAAAATAGAACCACAGGCTAAAAATAGCCTCAGCGCGGATTATCGTGGGGACACACATCTATTCTCTTATATAATGGTCTCTTGCATATACCTATTTCAAAAAAGGTTGTCAGAGAGAAAGGTCATAGGAGAATAGTCATTCTAAGACCAAAGTTGGCCCGCTGTGGGTCACTTTATTATATCTTTGTTTTGTCCTGCTATTTACTAACAACTGAAAGCTTTATGAACTACATGGTTTCATATGGTCTTAGATTGACCATTTTCCCTTTCTCTTCGACAACATTTTTCGAAATAGCTATACGGTGGCCGAGATGGGTCATCCAATGTAAAAAAAATGCCGAAATGCCTGAAGCTAAGCAAAATCGAAATGCAAAACTAAAGTCAATTTAAGCGAAAAGTGCAGAAGACAAACACAACTTTGTCGTTTTGTGTTTTGGCTTTTCTCCAGAGTTAATTAGTTTTGCTTTGGGCAATTTGACTTCAACGAGTTTGACTTAAGGCGGCTTCCGGCCGACGTCTGAGATGGATCACGCCAAAACAACAAGGCGTTCCACATCGTGACCTGGCCTTTTGAATCAACCCGTATCATGTCATGATATACAGCTATTTCAAAAAAGGTTGGCGAAGGTTTTGTTGCATGTTGCATCTTCCATACCAAGCCCGAAATGTATTGTGGATCATATATAAATAATGTCAGCATGCACATACAGAAGAAAATATGCCGGCTCCATATTGCCAGAGTCCATGCATATTGTTGTGACCTTTCGCTGACTCCATTCACATCGCCCATAGTGCATTTCGGGCTTGGAATGCAAGATGCAACAAAACCTTCACCAACCTTGTTTAATCAATTTGTTAACTTAATTGTAATACTACATTATTATTGTGCAAGCACATGTTTCTACTATGCGAATCTACACGAATACTGATCTCTTACTAAGAGTATCGTAGTTTATGGCGACAGAAGTACAAAATGGAGCATTTGAAGCCCGAGAACCATTGCCAATGGACGAAAATGTTGCTGATCACTGACGAAAGTGGAAGCAAAAATGGCAACTTTACGTAATAGCCAGCAAAGCAGCAAAGAATGATGAAGAAACGCAATGTGCTATCTTTCTTCACAGGATTGGAGATGATATAATTAAAGTTTTCAATACTTTTACATTCGAAGATGACGAAGAATGCCGGCAAGATAAGAAAGAAGAACGTAACATACGAACGATATCAATTCAACACGTGTTCACAGATCGGAAGACGCATTTCTTATCGACTCATTGTGTACCAAGGCAAACACCTGTGAATATGATGAATACTCCAGTTTCGCTGTCCTTGACAAAATACGCATTTACTACGATTCAGAGAACAATCCGTGTAATTCAAAAATGTTTTTATTGTTTCATGCCAACATTTTTTCGTGTTCTTGTTGATATTTGTGAATAATTTACACTGACTCGAGGCTAACCCTGTACACATGCATGTGATGCCAATAAGTACAGCGGTTTTACAACAGAATCCGTGAACGTGAAAAGGGACTAAATATACGACCGAGACAGTCTTATACAGGGGCGTAGCTGAGAAAGGGCGGGTCCTACCGCCAGTATTTTATTGCCCTCAGGGACGTAGTGTGCAGTTTTTTTCCAATATAGAAATATCATTTTCTTTGTTTTCCAGCGGACTTTCTATTTATTTTGTTTGAGAGACTGTTCACTGACTTCACTGGTGCTGCTAACTAACTACAATTAATATAATAATCAGTAATATTATACAATTATAACCGCCTTCCGGTTGGCTCAGTTGGTTGAGTACCGGTCTATTGTGCGGGAGGTTCGTGGTTCAAGTCCCGGCCGGATCTTCAAATGATTGAGAAGGTGCTACCTTTGTAATAAATGGTTAGACCTTCGCGTGGCTCGGATGACCACGTAAAATGGCGGTCCTGTCTCTCCACACTCCATTACATTGCACAGGAGAGACGTAAAATAACCACACCACTGTTCGACTAAGAGTAGAGCACGGTGGTGATTATAATGTTTATATATAATGATTGCTATGATTTGCTATGATTTGCTTTAATTAATATGATGATGATGATGATGATGATGATTAAATGTATTCAGTAAATAAGGGATTTGATTATGACGACTTACTGATAGGCTTGTAAACTCCAAGGTCCTCCCTTGCCATCACCTGCATTAAATAACAGATAAATCATTGAACAGCAATCAGTCATTGAACACATTTATCATGTCCTTAGTCAACATTTCCATCGTATAGCAGGCTATACAAGCATCAAGAGTTCCAGACTTCCGGTACGCGCGCAATGCATTGAGAGATTATTACAAAGGAAAAGTGAGCACCAAGTGAGCAAAAACATAGCTTGGGCTCCCTGTGTCTAGAAATGGTGCTCACATTTCCTTTGTAATAATCTCATGATGCATTGCGTGCGTACCGAATGTCTGGAACTCTTGATATGGTGCCAGTTGTATAGGAAATGGTGGTTAGAACATGATTGAATTGTTAGGAGGAAATTGTTTTTACGAACGCGCGTATTGAGCGCCAAAACCCAATAAGCTGGATTATAAATGAAGCAAGTCAAGCAATTTGATTGGTTAGATTATTTCTCGGACCGGTCTAGATGACCTAATTATTATACGTAAATTTACCATATAAGGTCACAGCAGAGTACAAACATGCCAGCGTATTACCCACTATACACATCGGGTAAAACCGGTTTTGAACACGACATATTTTGGACTAGTTTTGTTTATCATTGCAAAAAGAAAACACACTTTACAAAAGTATATCTAAAGTGAATTGGGAAACAAACAACTACTTTTTAATGATATTTGTATAGGCAAGTATGAAAAATACACAATCTTTATGGTGAAAAAAGCGCGAGCTCGATGGCGTATCGATTGTCTCATTTCACAAACAAAACACAAAAGCAACTTTTGTACGGAACCTAATATTAAGAAAAGAAAGAAAAAAGGACGTTTTTTGTTAGTTTCTTTTCACTTGTTTTTAAAATCTGTGCTTGGAATAAAGTGTTGAATTTAGAATTGAGCCTGTCAGTCCAAATATGCAAGTTATTGGTGCAGATGCTACTCGATGTTTGAAATAAATATCCTCATAATAACATTAAAATGTCATAGATAGATAGATAGATAGATAGATAGATAGATAGATAGATAGATAGATAGATAGATAGATAGATAGATAGATAGATAGATAGATAGATAGATAGATAGATAGATAGATAGATAGATAGATAGATAGATAGATATAGATAGATAGATAGATAGATAGATAGATAGATAGATAGATAGATAGATAGATAGATAGATAGATAGATAGATAGATAGATAGATAGATAGATAGAGATAGATAGATAGATAGATAGATAGATAGATAGATAGATAGATAGATAGATAGATAGATAGATAGATAGATAGATAGATAGATAGATAGATAGATAGATAGATATAGATAGATAGATAGATAGATATAGATAGAAGTAGGTAGATAGATAGATAGATAGATAGATAGATAGATAGATAGATAGATAGATAGATAGATAGATAGATAGATAGATAGATAGATAGATAGATATAGATAGATAGTAGTAGATAGATAGATAGATAGATAGATAGATAGATAGATAGATAGATAGATAGATAGATAGATAGATAGATAGATAGATAGATAGATAGATAGATAGATAGATAGATAGATAGATAGATAGATAGATAGATAGATAGATAGATAGATAGATAGATAGATAGATAGATAGATAGATAGATAGATAGATAGATAGATAGATAGATAGAGATAGATAGATAGATAGATAGATAGATAGATAGATAGATAGATAGAGAGAGAGAGAGAGAGAGAGAGAGAGAGAGAGAGAGAGAGAGAGAGAGAGAGAGAGAGAGAGAGAGAGAGAGATAGATAGATAGATAGATAGATAGATAGATAGATAGATAGATAGATAGATAGATAGATAGATAGATAGATAGATAGATAGATAGATAGATAGATAGATAGATAGATAGATAGATAGATAGATAGATAGATAGATAGATAGATAGATAGATAGATAGATAGATAGAGAGAGAGAGAGAGAGAGAGAGATAGATAGATAGATAGATAGATAGATAGTGAACTTTATTGAAGTGTCGGGCTAATTGGTGACACTATAAAAATGACGGATATTTCAAAATTATACTGATGAAACTTAAATTAACCATTTTAATGACATTACGAAAAAAAGGGTTTGAAGAAACGCAATGTCTATAAGTGACATTTCAAGCCATATACATTCTAGGGCCGTGCACGTGCTTGAATGCACAGACCGAAGTACGGAACGCTGATCAATAAGTAACTCCTTCTGACAACCACACCTACTAAGGAAAGTCTCACTGGTCGGCTTGGCTCTGCAGCCTCAGCTTGTGTACGATCTTTCGCAAAGCTTGTAATTAGCTACACTGGTACAAAGTTCAATAAACGATCGAGTTGGCAATCCAGAAATATCCCGTAAAGTACTAGACGTCTTACACATTGCATGGTGGTGTTCGTGTAACAAGATTCAAAAGTATTGAGTGAATTATCGAACGAGATCAGCAGCTAATTAATAATCTCCTCACTGCAGCAATTCATGATATTTTGCGATAACCGAGTCCAGTAATTGTTTTATCATTTACGTTATTTTCTTTCACAGATGAGCTGCCATTGTCGAGGAGAACCAAGTTGCGTATGAGCAGAGCATTATTCGTAGGAAGTTATTTTCAGTGAAGTAGTCGTCTCTCGACCAATGAAAGTTCCGGAGAAAATAATGTAGATGATAAATAATTTGTGCTATTGTAACAGGGATGCCATCTTCATGTATTGTATAGTTTTACTTTTACAAGTCGCCAAAATGAAACCCAAATCTTTCACACATTTTATTATTTATTTATTGTCTCGACTACGAAACTAAACCAGTTTATTATAAGCAAACTAGTGGTATATCACATATCCTGCAATCTGATTGGCTACGCTACTCGGGGTCTATTAGTGATATCCCCCTAGTAGCAAATCACCATGGTAACCATCGGCAGTGAAAGCGTAAAGCAAGATGGCGAACGAGCCCCGATTTATTTTTTCTCGCTAAAAAAGCTAAAATAAACCGAGAAACAAATCTCAAAAACCAAAAAAGGGAAATAGCACACATAGATATGTTATTGACCATTCAAGTAGGTTTTCTTTGACTGACTGACTGACGATCGTCAACGTTGAAAGGTTTTTCTACTTTATAGCGAAGACGGAGCCGCGAAGACAAAGTCAATGAGGGAGTACTGATATTGATAAACTAAGGTAATACAAACGAGTGGGTACACCACTCTTGACTCGCGTTTAGTTTTGTTATTTGATTGATGAAAGATTTTCAACTAAAGAACTAACTATTGTTTGTTTATTTTCCATTTGTTGATGGTAAAACTATAGAGAGCTCGACGATTAGTTTAGCCAAATGTGTACTTATGATTAGCATAAAATTCTTATTCTTCTCACCTATGCAAATATAACAAGAAATGTAGCTATAAGGTATAAGGTAAGGTAAGATATCAGGATAAGGTTTAACATTTTAAAAGCCGTCCAGTCGTCCTCGTTGTACATGTCTATGAGGTAAGATAGTCAACTCGGGCTTTGCCCTCGATCTGCTCATCGACATCTCGGACTCGTTGTCTAATTGTTATTATTATTCAAACTTCATACACTGTACTAAATAGACCACTTTAGCTTGTATGAAAATTGCCCATTTCAAACCATGTGATGTAAACATTCTCTGGAGCATTGTTCCTTTATATTTCTGAAATTTATTCGTTTATATTGAAAGGACTAATTCTCCAGAGAACACCATGTTTACATCACATGATCTGAAATGGGCAATTTACATACGAAGCTAAAGAGGTCTATTGTGGCTGCTGATTGGCTAAACTCGATCACGTGATTATGTGTTATATGATGAGAATGCACGAGCGTGCCGTTTGTCATAGTTTTACGCACGGTGCAGCGGTGTCATGGCGGCTGTTGATCCTGACAAAGACAGGTTTAACCAACTAGCTAAAGAAGAAATAGACGAAATAATAGCAGGTGCTCAGCCTAAAACGACTGTTCGTCAAACTCGTTGTGGAGTTTCAGTGATGAAAGGTTAACAACGAACTTAATTATTATTCAAAACAAGCACTTTTTGCCGTCGGCCTCGGCTATCAGTCTGTTCTTGTTCGTTGAGTGAAGAAGCTCAAAGCTTAAATATGATGAATGAAACTTGCCTTGTTATGACTTAAAAACAAAAAAAATAATGCTTTATTCGTTTTTTCTTTGTAGAATAGTTGCAATTGGAATGGTTGTAGAGGAGATATCCAGCAGAAGCGTCGGGAGATCTAGTTAAATATATTTTGCTTGATTTACCGTGATTAAAATTATATTTTGAACATTTTACAATTGCAGTGTATTCAGTTTGAATAATAATAAATGGGTTAGAGACTTCTAGTTCGTGCTTTACCGGCAAGTAGACGCACTTGCTGGCTGTAGAATGAACTCTAAATTCTTCATACTGCACTCGGCTATCGTCGCGTGCAGTACTGATTTGAATTCTCGTTCATTCTACAGCCAGCGCGTGCGTTTATTTGCCGGTAAAGCACGAACTAGAAGTCTCTAACCCTTAAGTATACTTTTATTATCAATTCTGTGTACCACGTGCATGTAGTGGCGAAATTACGGAAGACATTGGATTGTGGTCGAGGTCGAGAAGACACCGTAAAACCAAGATGGCGAGAGTAGTCACTATCATATTTACCTTTCATATCCTCGACCATCGTTAGAGATCTCACGAATCGAGATGGTGAGTTCGCAACGGCAACGGCTAAACCGAAAGCCGGAGTACGCCGGTACATATTGCTAACGACACATGCCCTATGGCACCTCATTCACAACATAGAACGTTAGGATGTATAGGGTAAAACAGTAAATCATGTTGTTTATAGTATGGCTAAGAATTTTGTTCGTCGATAATTTATTTGACAACGTCGATATACCAGCCTATTTCAAAAAAGGTTGTCGAGGACATCAGTTCATAGGCGATGGTTATAGGTCGTTCCAAGACCGAACTGCATTATGGTAACAGCTTGAATGGCATGAATGCCAGAAATATTTCATAAAATTCGATTCAAAATGTGTCTTGGTCTGTTGAAATGGAAATAGGTACGATATCGTATAGGCTAATTCATACGTTTTTGGCTATTCAAGCTGTTACCATAATGCAGTTCGGTCTTGCAACGACGTATAACCTATTGCCTATGGACTGAAATAGGTTTATGTGAGAAAGCAATATTTGGTAAGGTACATTTGTAAATAATTATGCAGACATCCAGAGATGTAAAAAAGTAAATTTTGTATTTAATATTCATTTATCCAGAGATAAATCTCTCCCATTCACTGAGAGGATATTCCGACGTTTCGCTTCAGTCTTCCCGTTGCAGGATCGTCGTCTCTATTCGTGAGTTCTCTATAGTGTTATGTATTACGTACGTCTACATTCAACAGCCTTTCCATATTTATTAAGACTTCCTTCATCGTCAGCTCCAAAGCATTGTCCACCATTTTCAATCCCAAACACTTTCAGGTGTTTGTCCATAGCTGCACGTGCACATTTCAATAATGCATATTTCCTGGCTTTGTAATTAGGTTCCATCAACAGCTGATGTTCTCCCTCAAGAGCTGGGATAACTCTATTCCAGGCGTCTCGATAACACCCGATGCTATTAAACTCTGTAAAAGCAATAAATAACGATCGAGCGTATCTATATGATGTGATAACGATGATAGAACTGAGCAATAAATAACGATCGAGCGTATCTATATGATGTGATGACGATGATAGAAGCAATAAAAAACGATCGAGCGTATCTATATGATGTGATAACGATGATAGAAGCAATAAATAACGATCGAGCGTATCTATATTATGTGATAACGATGATAGAACTGAGCGGCAATAAATAACGATCGAGCGTATCTATATGATGTGATAACGATGATAGAAGCAATAAATAACGATCGAGCGTATCTATATTATGTGATATCGATGATAGAACTGAGCGGCAATAAATAACGATCGAGCGTATCTATATGATGTGATAACGATGATAGAAGCAACAAATAACGATCGAGCGTATGTATATGATGTGATAACGATGATAGAAGCAATAAATAACGATCGAGTGTGTCTACATGATGTGATAACGATGATAGAAGCAATAAATAACGATCGAGTGTGTCTACATGATGTGATAACGATGATAGAAGCAACAAATAACGATCGAGCGTATGTATATGATGTGATAACGATGATAGAAGCAACAAATAACGATCGAGCGTATCTATATGATGTGATAAACGATGATAGAAGCAATAAATAACGATCGAGTGTGTCTACATGATGTGATAACGATGATAGAAGCAATAAATAACAATCGAGTGTGTCTACATGATGCGATAACGATGATAGAAGCAATAAATAACAATCGAGTGTGTCTACAAGATGCGATAACGATGATAGAAGCAATAAATAACGATCGAGTGTGTCTACATGATGTGATAACGATGATAGAAGCAATAAATAACGATCGAGTGTGTCTACATGATGTGATAACGATGATAGAAGCAACAAATAACGATCGAGCGTATGTATATGATGTGATAACGATGATAGAAGCAACAAATAACGATCGAGCGTATCTATATGATGTGATAACGATGATAGAAGCAATAAATAACGATCGAGTGTGTCTACATGATGTGATAACGATGATAGAAGCAATAAATAACAATCGAGTGTGTCTACATGATGCGATAACGATGATAGAAGCAATAAATAACAATCGAGTGTGTCTACAAGATGCGATAACGATGATAGAAGCAATAAATAACGATCGAGTGTGTCTACATGATGTGATAGCGATGATAGAAGCAATAAATAACGATCGAGCGTATCTATATGATGTGATAACGATGATAGAAGCAACAAATAACGATCGAGCGTATGTATATGATGTGATAACGATGATAGAAGCAATAAATAACGATCGAGTGTGTCTACATGATGTGATAACGATGATAGAAGCAATAAATAACGATCGAGTGTGTCTACATGATGTGATAACGATGATAGAAGCAGCAACAAATAACGATCGAGCGTATGTATATGATGTGATAACGATGATAGAAGCAACAAATAACGATCGAGCGTATCTATATGATGTGATAACGATGATAGAAGCAATAAATAACGATCGAGTGTGTCTACATGATGTGATAACGATGATAGAAGCAATAAATAACAATCGAGTGTGTCTACATGATGCGATAACGATGATAGAAGCAATAAATAACAATCGAGTGTGTCTACAAGATGCGATAACGATGATAGAAGCAATAAATAACGATCGAGTGTGTCTACATGATGTGATAACGATGATAGAAGCAATAAATAACGATCGAGTGTGTCTACATGATGTGATAACGATGATAGAAGCAACAAATAACGATCGAGCGTATGTATATGATGTGATAACGATGATAGAAGCAACAAATAACGATCGAGCGTATCTATATGATGTGATAACGATGATAGAAGCAATAAATAACGATCGAGTGTGTCTACATGATGTGATAACGATGATAGAAGCAATAAATAACAATCGAGTGTGTCTACATGATGCGATAACGATGATAGAAGCAATAAATAACAATCGAGTGTGTCTACAAGATGCGATAACGATGATAGAAGCAATAAATAACGATCGAGTGTGTCTACATGATGTGATAGCGATGATAGAAGCAATAAATAACGATCGAGCGTATCTATATGCTGTGATAACGATGATAGAAGCAATAAATAACGATCGAGTGTGTCTACATGATGTGATAGCGATGATAGAAGCAAGCCTAGGAAAACCAGGATAATTTTCGAATTGAAGTTTCCTTTTAAGGTCATTATAATGGATACTTTCATATTTTTACACTAGTCATCTACATTTAGATGTTCAGCTATTGTCATTGAAATGAACACTCCATAGACCGAATGCAATAATGGCGGAATAATTTGCATAAACTGAGAAAAAATTCGAATTTAATAAATATAATATCATTTTTTGCAAGACCATACATAGTCTAGTAATCCACCAAAAGCCCATCAACTTAAATGAAACCCTCGTAAAGTTATAACCATTTGAATTCTAGCAAATGCATGGAAACGAGGCTAGTCAGTCTAAATCTCAATTTCCCATACAAATCTTTGTGATTTCAAATCGCTATAACTTTTTACATTTTTGTAGAATAACTCTAAAATCTTGTAGGTTTCTTTTTGTTATTATACTCTTTGAAACGATGGATGTATCATATCACTAACTACACATTGAATGAGATTTACTGATTCCGCCATTATTGCATTCGGTATATGGTGTTTACAGATGAAGTAAGCTTACTCTAAAAGATCATGCAAGCATAAGTGTCAACTTCAATGGCAGCAATTGCAGTAAATATATTTTATTTTCTGTGATTTTTCTGTCACTTACTGTTTCCCTCGACTTCAAGCTCTCCTGATATTTCTTCTCTTTTCTTATTTTCAGGAAATTCCTCATGAACATTGTGATAATGCAATCCTAACAGCAAACAGAATATAGATTATAAAATAACTTATATATAACGCGCGCTCTGATTGGCTACTGAGAAGCTCCCAAAAACCGTGTTTGTAAAAGTGGTTTCCGTGACCTTGACAGACCTTGAAGCGATGCAGTGGATTCAATTCGACAAATTGATTTTTTCTGTTGTGAAACATGTTTTATGTACTAAACAAAAGCCATAGAATTACATCATTTCTTATTTTCTCAAGTTCAACCTCTATCTAAATGTGATTTTGTTGTTTTGAAGCCGAACATGTGCATTGATTAACACACGAAACGACGAGTGACAGATGAGTCGTCCTTTGTCCAGAACGTTGAATAACGAAGAAAACTAAATGTAACTCACATACTAACCGTTCTTTGAGTTCTATAGCTACAATATTTTATCAAGTGTACGACTGAAAATACCAAGCAACGATAGCCGTATTACTCTGACTATTTACTCACAAAGCAGAGCAATTCTCGATTCTTGTAGCTAAATTCAATATCAAATATTGACTATAATTTAATTTCAGTAAAATATGTCATAGAGAACAAATTTCGTCGTGTGTCTCAAAAACATCCATCGTTTATACATTCTTGTTGAGAAAAACTATGAAAAGGTTCAAAAATACGACAAAAACTTTAGATTTGGCTACCTGACTTCGTGCTCAATTCATCAAGTTGTAAAATATTTCAGAAAGTTTGACGTCTTCATTGAATCAGCTCAGCTTTTCTCACTTTTCTTCGTCTTTCGTGTTCACAGGATACACTAACTAACAAAGGGAGCATTCTTCTGTAATTTTCTGACAGAAAATAGCATTCTTCAAAACGATTTTCCTGTCAAAACACTTTTTTAAACGGCGAAACGGCACAGATAAAAGTTGTCGAGTCGCTTTGCCATTTTGATTTCTTTTGCAAGATTTGATTGGATGGTGAGCCATTTCTGATGTTTTCAGGAGAATTGCACATTTGATCAATGAAAACTTGCGTAAAGAAAACCGTGTAGTTATTTTATAAAAGCAATACAACACATTTCGAAAAATGTGTTGTATTGCTTAATTAAAGAATAGCACTTCTGACGTGGATTTTCCTATACAGCGACATGCGCCCTAATTAATGTACATAAAGGAACATATGTATGGTGAAATAAGCAGATGCCCAAACACAGTGGTACGATATACTTATCGTGTGTTCACGGATTTCTAATTATACGTCGCATTTACTGGTTATATTATTTTTACAAAGAATTGATATTCGGTAATTGGCAATCTTCCTCGTCTATACGAATGCTATGCTTCCTCACTTGAAAAATCAACATGAATTTGAGTGTTCAATTTATAGTAAACGAAATGATTCATAGTATCATTAGAGAAGAGTGAAAAGCATGCTAAAACTTTGTAGGATTGTTGTTTAGCCAATTATTATGTTATATCAATGTCTCAAACACAATCAATAGGACAATAATTAAAACAACAGAAAAACAATCATTTTAATTTGTTCCATTAGGTTTTAGAGAATGTTCTTCTCACCTTTGCTTGTAGTTGTTTTGATGTGTCTTGTCTCATTTACGTGAACAGATAACATCAATATTACTAAAACAAGCAGCCGTTCCTCCATAGTATTTCTTTTCCGTTTTTCCTTCTTTATAGAGAAACGTTAGCTTAATCAATCAAGGCGAATTTGTAAGCACCATTAGTCCATATCTTTTTAACCACCAAACCAACGACCAAAAGTGTTCTCTACGAAGTCAATACAATTCCAGAGTGATGTAATGACCAATGAGAAATCAAATGATCCTTGAAAAGTTGAGCAGTGGAAAACAGGTAAAACTTGAACAGTGAAACGACACAACTCGTCTTGCATTCTATCTGTATCCTCCAGACTGTCGTTACTATAGAGTAACAATTGCCTTTAAAATTACCCACAGAAAATACTCTATGCATATATAGATTTATTTATTGTGACGAGTTTATCGAGTTAAGAGTAAGGTCTATGGTATATAAGGTCACTGGATAGTGAACTCGTAAAAAACTTAGCAAAATGTATGTATTCAATAATGAATGAGGTAGGAAGACACGACTTTACTGGTAAACCATCACCCGTGAAATATCGGTCGAATAATTGTTACCATGAATTGTTTTGGGTTAATTTAATTGCAGTATGTTTTTCCAATTGTATATCGTTCTATTTGTTGAAAACTATTAATATTTTCGTTCTCACGTCGAATATTCAAGATCGGCATAAAATAATTCGCTAAGAAAATATTGATTATATGTTAAACAAAAGACGCTTCCTGACTTTTCGTAGACACGAATGCCTCATTCAGGGTAAGTGGACCTATTGTTGTTTCGAAATTCGCATTTTAAGAGCACGTTTGAGCTGACTGTGCATTAGGGGTCACGCAGTATGGAAGCCTTGCAGCAACAATACTCAATTAACAATGGAGTCGACATTGAGCGCGAACGATAATTAATAATAACATAATTTATTAGTTGGGCTTCCTATGAAAGGCCCGACTCTAAAAATGCAGGCTGTTCTTCGTCGTCGTCGCCGTCGTCTTTGACCTCAAACGTGAAAGTAACTTCTAATACGCGTGCGCCTAGTGCCGGCCGCTGAGAATCGAAGGCTCAGATATAAGAAAAGTGCCGAGTGCTTGCACGTATTCAATACACGTATTCGACGACTAAGGAGATTTTTAAAATCACTTTAATCGCACAACTGAAATCGATCGTTGATGCAGTTGCAAGGAAATCATTTGAACGCCCAGAAATGCAGGAAATATTCTTCGTGATTGTTCGTAGCCTGATTTTCAGACGGTCCGTGGTCCTCCGCTCACATTGTTTAGTCACGCTGCGATGTCTAGTTTAGTTATATTTGTATTTGTATGGATATATTTATGGTACCAAATAAACTATTGTCATTGTCATTTATGATTCGTTAAGTTTCTGAAATCGTTTTTACAAAGCCGAAAGCATGTTCTACCAAGTCACGCAACGAGCGACCAAACACTGTTTTAATTGCACTGCGATACAGTCATTTGCAAAAATTCTGGCCCGTTGCTCGGGCCTAACTAGATCACCAAGGAGCAATAATGTAAAACTCACTACTTACCAGAAGTCCTATATAAATATGGATCGCCGATGAACTGAACTTGAATATGAACAGTTTCAACTCCTAGGCCTGTAATGCTGCGATGCTATGATTGTGATAAACTACGCATCTATCTATTAAATGTTCCCATGGCCTTGTTCGTATTACATTTCCGCAGAAGAAAGTTCGGTGGAAATCGTGTTAGAAATTAAACACACGAAGTCCACACATCTATATGATGTACTAGAAAGAGAACTATAAGCTTATATTTACAGTAATAGCTGGTCGTCCACACATCTATATGATATACTAGAAAGAGAACTATAAGCTTATATTTACAGTAATAGCTGGTCATCCACACATCTATATGATGTACTAGAAAGAGAACTATAAGCTTATATTTACAGTAATAGCTGGTCGTCCACACATCTATATGATGTACTAGAAAGAGAACTGTAACAACGAACCCCTCCCATATTTCACCCATGAGCCCTTGCGGCCGTTGTTCGAGTTTTTCCTTTGTGTAATCAGTGTAAGTCATTCACTCGCTCTCGTTCAACCATCATTCTTGCGGAATCAGCAATCAAAACCATCAGGTAATTTCGTTGTAACTGTTCGTAGCATCATTATGAGTTCATCTAGTCGTTCAGTATATATATTCCAGCAGAACAACTCATGTAATTTCATCGTTTTCTCACTTAGAAACCACATCAAGTCACATCAAATCACGCCGCTAAACCACGCTGTATATTACAAAACGCCTACCTGATTACAGTATCACTAGTATCGATATGATCAATCAATATCAATATACCAACTGAAATAAAAGCTTACAGTGCGTTTCTGACCGATTCATCTTGCACATTAGTTTCTGATGATGGTTTATCGTCGTTTATCCCGCTTGTTTGTTTGGTGTCGCAAAGGATCAAAGGAACAGTCTTCAATATCCAAAAACTCGAATTCTACAGTTTAATTTCACTACGAACGTTAAAGAAACCCTAAAGCATTCCAAGATTCAAGTTTGTTGGTCGTTTATTCTTACACTAAAGCAGTTTTAGCAGTGTTAATCGAAGTAAAGCATGTCTACACCCGAATCCAAAGCAGACGAAGTTGTAGATTTCAGTCTATCAAGGACCACGAGGTCAAAGAACACCGAAACGTCAATAAACCTGGAACAACTTAAAGCCGAAGAGCTTCGCTTTCTCAAGAAGAGCAAGTCTGGTCATCTTGGTTATTTGAATCGAATTTACAGAGAAATTGAAACACTAATGATTGAAACGAGTAATGTACAACAAGTTTTATCTCACAAGGAAATCCTAGACAATGCACACAAGAACTGTCTGCATGCTCACGAGAAGTATTTTCATTGTTTGGAGGACGAAAACGAAAAGCGCGAGGCTTCTGAAGAGTACATTGGTCTCTCTACCGCAAAAAGGCAATTCGAAGACTACTTTGAAGAATGGTTCGAAAGAGTAAAAAAAACTGTTGTTTCTCCAGATGTGAAGTCCGTAAGTCATACTAGTACACCGGCAAAGACCCCCGAAGCCACGCCCAGCTTTAGCGCACGAAGTGCCGCAACTAGTGGAGAAGACGTCCAGTCTCTCGAAGTCGAATATAAACAGCTCGCCCCAAAGCAACAATTACAACGTCAAATTGCTGAGATAAAACGAGAAGAGAACAAGATCTTGGAGGATATAAAGAAGCAAGAAGAGGAAATAGAACGCCAGTTAAAGCTCCTAGAAACGCGTAGTTATAGGTCTTCTTGTAGTAAGCCAACACCGATGAAACACGAACCGAAAAAGGAACCAAATGCTAAAGAGTCAGAAGATGAGCTACCACCAAGTGCATCACGCGAGAGCCACGCGCAAGGATCGGTTTTAAAGACGGACATAGAACAATTGCTAAAGCAACAACAGACAGCGATGGAACTCATAGCTTCCTCTCTAAAGATTGGATTCGAAATGCCTAAAAGAGAACTTCTAACATTTGACGGCAACCCAGTGGACTATTGGACATTCATTAAAAACTTTGAATCTAATATCGAAAGCAAACTATCTGATCCAGATGGCAAGCTAACCTATTTGATTCAACAATGCACGGGTAAAGCGCGAGAGTCCATCAAAAATTGTGTGATCATTCAGAATAAAGATGAAGCTTACAAGAAAGCGAGAGAGATTCTCCTCACTCGTTATGGTCAAAGGCACGTAATAGCTCATGCGTACATCAATCGCTTGGTAAATGGTCCACAATTGAAAACGTCGGATGGAGCTGGCATATCAGAGTTAGCTCTACAAATGCAAAACTGTCAACTAACGTTAGTCAACATGGGATTCCAAGCCGACGTCAATGGCTCGGATAATCTGGTGAAAGTAGTAAAACGATTACCTGTTCACTTACAGGGTAAATGGGCAGACAAAGCCGGATCGCTCATCAAGGGAGGTGTAGAGCCGAACTTTGAACACTTGACTAAATTTGTAGAAGAAAAGGCAATGCTTGCAAACACAATGTACGGTCAAATAGTTGGATCAAGTCCCGAGAGAGACAACTCAACGCGAATCAAGCCAACCTACAATAGGAATCAGAATAGTTCAAATTCAAGGGCATCGACCTTTATGACACACAGCCAAGTCAGCCACAAGAACTCTCAAGATCAAGATTCACCACAAGCTTCTAAAGGACCAAATCTGAAATGTCCTGATTGTTCTGGTCCACACAAGCTTACACGATGTGAAAAGTTCAAAGAAAAAAACACACAACAAAGAAGAGATTTCATTATGCAAGTGAGACTGTGTCATAATTGTCTTGGAAGAAATCACATTGCTCGTGACTGTCGTAGCGAGAACACTTGCAGGGTTCAAGGTTATGGACGGAGACATCATACGTTTTTACACCTATCACAGAGCGCTAATACTAGTAACGGCGAGAAAAGGACGGTGACAACGAACGATAATCCACGAGTTACCCCCAGCGCAGTGAGCGGGGCCGGAGCAATGGGTCAGTGCAGCTCAACCGGTAGCAGTAACAGAAACATAGTCAGCCTTCGCATCATCCCGGTAACAGTAAAGTCTTCAGACAGCGTATCAGAAATTGAAACGTACGCACTGCTCGATGCGGGTTCAGACGTCTCTCTTTGCTGCAACAGTCTATTCCACAAGCTAGGAATATCTGGAACTCCAACTAACTTTTCTCTAACTACAGTCAACGGTCAAGTCTCTAAAAGAAACGGACATGAAGTGAAACTTACCATCAAAGGCATACATTCTGACGAAGTCATTGATCTAGATAAAGTGTGGACTGTGGATAAATTATCCATCTCAACGCAAAACATCCCAACTAAAGAAGACATCGTTCATTGGCCTCATCTCAGCGGAATTGACATTCCATCGATAGATGCAAAGGAAGTAACACTTCTGGTTGGTAGCGATGTCCCAGAAGCGCACTGGGTTCTAGATCAGAGAAGAGGAAAAAGAGGTCAGCCCTACGCTGTACGTACGCCACTAGGATGGACGTTGATGGGACCAATTGGTACGAAAGATAGCAACGAGGCAAGTGTACACTTCCTACGTCGAGATGATACCCTTCTACACCAGCAAGTCGAAAGAATGTTTAAAGGTGATTTTAACGAACCCATGATAGACTCTATAACAACAATGTCTCTTGAAGATAGAAGAGCATTACATCAAATGGAGGAATCCATAAAGTTAGTTGACGGCCACTATCAGTTAGCACTTCCGTGGAAACGGCCAAACACAGCTCTTCCAAATAATCGAGTGTGTGCTGAAGGAAGACTGCGTCTGCTAAAGAAACGTCTTCAAAGGGACCCTAAGCTGTTGGAAAAGCATCGAGAAACCATGAACGGTTATATTAATGATGATCATGCACGTGCACTTCCTGTAGAAGAATCGACCAAGGAAGTTCATAAGCGCATATGGTACTTGCCACATCACCCAGTCGTGCACCCTCAAAAACCGAACAAATTGCGAGTGGTTTTCGACTGCGCTGCTAGATATAAAGATCTAGACACCTCACTAAATGACAACTTATTACAAGGCCCAGACCTTACTAATAGCTTGGTAGGAGTGCTAGTACGATTTCGTCAAGAATGCATCGCTTTAGCTTCAGACGTGAAGGGAATGTTTCATCAAGTAAGAGTGGATCCCGACGACTGTAACTCTTTACGATTCTTGTGGTGGCCAGACGACGACCTGTCAAAGCAACCTACAGACCATCAGATGTTAGTGCACCTTTTTGGGGCAACGTCGTCCCCTAGCTGCGCTAGCTTTAGCCTTCTACGTGTAGCTACAGACAATCAAAGTGACTTTAACGCTGAAACCATTGACACTGTTAATAAGAACTTTTATGTGGATGACTGCTTAAAGTCAGTCCCATCCACCGAAGAAACAATCAAATTAGTGAATTAAGAGCTCTCCTCTCCAGAGGCGGATTTATATTAATCTAACCAAGTGGGTCAGTAATGACAAAGAAGTACTAGCTACTATCCCAAAGAGTGAGAGAGCCGCAACAGCATTTGATCTAGATCTCGAAGGTCTCCCAACCCAATCAACTCTCGGTCTTCAGTGCGACATGCAAATCGACACATTCAACTTCAGGACTGTGAAGAAAGTGAAAGCGCCCACAAGAAGAGGGATTCTCTCAACAGTCAGCGCAATGTACGATCCTCTAGGGTTTGTAGCGCCTGTCATCTTACCAGCTAAGCAGCTCCTGCAAGGACTCTGTACTCAGAACTACGGCTGGGATGAAGCAGTCTCAGAATCAGAACTAACAAAGTGGGACAAGTGGTTGAGTACTCTACCGAAGCTACAAGATGTTAAAGTCCCGCGTTGTTTCAAGCCACCAGAATTTGGTAACCTCCATCAAGTCGAGTTGCATCATTTCAGTGACGCGTCTCAAACTGGATATGGTGCTGTGTCCTATATACGCCTCATCGATACGAATAAGAATATCCATTGCTCATTTGTAATGGGGAAATCAAGAGTAGCCCCTTTGAAAACAGTGTCTATTCCTCGACTGGAACTGTCCGCCGCTGTAGTTTCAATCAAACTAAACAGCATCGTTAATTTGGAGTTAGAATACCCCATTTATAGTACAACTTATTGGACTGACTCTACATCAGTGTTACAGTACATAAGAAATCAATCCAGAAGATTCCAAACATTTATCGCAAACAGAGTTGCTACGATACAAGACAGCTCAGAATCATCTCAGTGGAAGTATGTCAGTACTACCACCAACCCAGCAGATATTGCGTCTCGAAGCATTAACGACTGTGATACTGCAAAGCTTAATCAGTGGCTTAATGGTCCAGAATTCCTATGGCGCGACGAAAGCACGTGGCCATTGCAACCAGATATCCCCTCACAGTTAACCGGCAACGATCCTGAAGTAAAGAAGGAAGCTCGAGTGAACGTTATAACTCAGAATGAAACGTTGACAACGTTGATACCTCGTTATTCATCTTGGTATCGTCTTCAGAAAGCCGTGGCATGGATCACACGTTTTAAAGCTTACCTGTGTTACAAGCATCATCGTAGCAAGTCACATACTGCTCCTGCCACCGGTCCATTAACGGTTCAAGAACTAAAGAACGCTACTAAAGAAATCATCGTCCAAGTTCAACGTCAGTCATTTCCTGATGAATATGCACTACTTGAGTCGGCAGAACTCTACCCTGAGAACGAACCTTCTCAATCTGAATCCTTTGTGTCTAGGAAATACCTAAGTAAAAACTTAGGAGCATCCAGCGTCCTACGCAAGTTGAATCCTGTTCTAGATGATAAAGTATTGAGAGTTGGAGGAAGGCTCGAAAGGGCACCATTAACATTTGAAGTGAAGCACCCAATAATAATACCGAGCAAGCATCATTTATCAGTGTTGATAATACGACATTATCATGTCGTCGAAGGACATTGCGGTCCAACTCAAGTTCTCTCATCGACACGTCAGAAGTTTTGGATTATAAGAGGACATTCTGCTGTCAGAAGAGTCTTAGGAAACTGTATTGATTGCAAGAGACGAAACGCAAGCCTTGGAAAACAAATCATGGCTCCACTACCTGCAGCCAGGCTAACCCCATCAGAACCACCCTTTACGCGGGTTGGTGTCGATTACTTCGGTCCTCTACTTGTCAAACGAGGCAGAAGTCACGAGAAACGATACGGGTATCTGTTCACCTGTTTCTCCATCAGAGCCGTGCACATAGAAATTGCACATACCTTAGAGAGTGATTCATTTATTTGTGCCTACCAAAGATTTGTCAGCCGACGTGGTAGACCGAAGGAAATATTTAGTGACAATGGGACGAACTTCAAGGGAGCTGAGAGAGAGCTGCATGCGCGAAGCATTACAACGCTGGAATCAAGACAAAATTAGCAATCGTCTTCATCAAGACGAAGTTCAATGGCACTTCAACCCCCCAGAAGCCAGTCATCAAGGTGGAGTATGGGAGCGAATGATACGGTCCGTAAGGAAAATCTTAAGAGCTCTACTTCTAGAACAAGTAGTGAATGATGAGACCTTGTTGACTCTGATGGCAGAAGTAGAAAGAATCCTAAACGATCGGCCATTGACAGTTGTTAGTGACAGCCCTGATGATCCCGAACCATTGACCCCAAGTAAGCTATTACTGTTAAAGGACAATGCAAGTGTACCGCTTGATGTAATCACAAAGAACGACGTATATAACAAGCGCTGGCGAACAGCCCAATGTTTGGCGAACGCATTTTGGAGAAGGTGGATTCGTGAATACTTACCCACGCTTCAACTCAGACAGAAATGGACTGTACCTCAACGCAACTTTAAGGTTGGCGACCTAGTCTTAATTGTAGATGATAGAGTTCAACGAGGAAAATGGCCGAAGGGCCTTATTACAGATTTCTATCCCGACAAGCATGGTATTGTCCGCCAAGTTCACGTAAAGACGTCCAGCGCAAGCCTAAGAAGGGACATAAGGAAGTTGTGCCTTTTGGAAGGACATACAGACAAGCTTTACTAGTTATAATTAGAGACGTTATACTAGAAACTCATACTTAGATGAGTTCGTTGTATTTTCATTAGAATAAGCTAGCCTTGGTAGCTAATTCGGGGCCGGTATGTAACAACGAACCCCTCCCATATTTCACCCATGAGCCCTTGCGGCCGTTGTTCGAGTTTTTCCTTTGTGTAATCAGTGTAAGTCATTCACTCGCTCTCGTTCAACCATCATTCTTGCGGAATCAGCAATCAAAACCATCAGGTAATTTCGTTGTAACTGTTCGTAGCATCATTATGAGTTCATCTAGTCGTTCAGTATATATATTCCAGCAGAACAACTCATGTAATTTCATCGTTTTCTCACTTAGAAACCACATCAAGTCACATCAAATCACGCCGCTAAACCACGCTGTATATTACAAAACGCCTACCTGATTACAGTATCACTAGTATCGATATGATCAATCAATATCAATATACCAACTGAAATAAAAGCTTACAGTGCGTTTCTGACCGATTCATCTTGCACAAGAACTATAAGCTTATATTTACAGTAACTGAATTTATCGGAGTCGAAGGCGTAAAAGAAGGTTGCACTGATCTACGATCGACGGCAAACATAACCTCAATCATTGAAGCTGTACTAAAATTTACTATGCATAAATCTTCGCCATTATATTCTTTAGTATAGTAATAATATCATAGACTGGCGTTTAATGTATATCAAGCGAATTCAACTCGATTTTTATTACTCGTCAGAAGGCCACATGTCGCCGGCCATTTTGAAAAACAGGAAGCCCAAATATATAAGTGAACTCAAATTTCTCAAACTGAATTCTATTCGTGTGTTCGAGAAACCTATTATGTAGTTTATACCACTACCCGAAAAATTTCAGCGATTCGATTGGTCGAGAGCAGTGCACGTGGTATTTCAACGTAATTTGAAATACCACATGTGAAAATTGTAGTTTCCATGGTAACCAACCTCCTACCTCATGCAGTCGGAAAAAGCGTGGCGAGCGTAAAAAAGCGGCTGTATCCGCAGGCTAATAAAACACGGCCTCTCGTTCTATAAACTTCACATAAAGCACATAATTTAAATATATAGATATAAAGCGATGGAGAAAAGGTTAATATGTATAATTAAGATCCTATGAAGGGGTTGCTAATTAGGTTCCAATGAAGGGATGGCTGTCACTAGCTACGAGAAACAATTACAGTAAACGGGAATAGCGCGAACACTTGAGATCTTCCAGGTGCTCGACATACGTGAGCGAAACAGATTACGTAATTTAGGCTTAAGAGAATAAGATATTTGGGTGTCAACTGAGACGAAGGAGTAGAGAGCTGTTTAAAATCAGGACTAAGATCATTGAAAAGTTTCGTAGCACAATAGGCCAATGTTCTTTTCCCAGAGTTATACTTCGTGGGTATGACAACCTTAAGTTGTAAAGTTGTAAAGCCGATAATTAAACAGCTAATTCATATCTAAACATTAACCTATAAAAAAAGAGTTCATGTATCTGTCTGTGTTGTGATGAGATCTTCCTTAGATTGTAGGTGGACTTCTTAACTCGTGGAAGCAAGGGCAACCAAGGGTGGTTGTTCATCTTTTTCAGTTTGTTGAAAATGATGATGCCTTCTTTACTTCATGATCATTTACAGGGATCTCTGAAATAACCTCAAGCGATTCTGGTTATTTGATCGTTTTCCACAGAAAGGCTGGTCCGTCCCACCATCATCTGTTAGTGACCAACTATATTCGGCACGCATTCCTCGTGATTCGTAAAGAGCTGTAATCAGCCGTATCTCTTGTACACGGTTTGCTACGGAAGTGTGAAATATACTCATCATCGTTCGAAATATACACAAGTACCAACTTGCAGTCCGTCTAGAGGGTTTCAGGAATTCCCTTACCTTTAATGAAACTTGGCAACATGACAGTACATCGGAAGACAACAAATCTTATAGTTTTTATTTATTTATTATTTTTATTTACAAAACTTCCACCATACAAAATAACAGGAGAAAAAAATAGAATAATTGATAATAAGATAATTATACAAGATGTATGGTTACTCAACAGAGCTAGGCTGAAAAAAAAGAAATGAATAATCAAAAAGAAAAAAAATATATATATATCAATATATATTATGCTAAATATACTATGCCTATTTTAAGAAGTAGAACTAAAGGATATAAATATGTACATCTGCATAACACTTAATTATTCTATATTATTTTAATAAATTACAGACAACGGCTCTAATTAAAAGCTTTAAAAAAGTGGAAGAGCGGAAGGGCAGGTTATTCCATAGCTTAGGTAAGCGATTAAAGTAGCTGGATTGAAAGAGTTTAGTGCGGCACTTAGGAATTAGCAAGTCCAAAGCAGAGCTGTTACGAGTAGAACGAACAGGATTTCTAGATCGAATGAAATCATTTAAAACAAATGTGAAATTGCCTAAGCGATACTTGAAATAAAATACGAGATCATTAATTTCGTGCCAATACGAAATAGGTAATAGATTTAGCTTAATTAAACGGTCATGATAACTAGTATCGTCCTTCCAGTTCAGGTTTAGAATATACTTAGTAGCTCTTCTTTGAAGGCTTTCAACTTTAGTCATGCTGCCTATAGATTGAGGGGCCCATACTTCACTCGCAATTAATGTCAAAACTATTACAACAGTGTCTTCGCAAAAAGCCCAACATTCTATACCCCTTTGATACAATATGATTTATGTGAGTGTCCCATTTGAGATCACATGTTACTGTCATGCCAAGGTCCTTTTGGGATGTTACGTGAGCCAATAAAGCTGACCCTATTTTGTAGTGGTATTCAACTGGATTTCTCTTTCGAGTCACAGTGAGAATTTCGCATTTGGTGGTGTTAAGTAAAGCGTAATCTCCAGTCCTGACTCCAGCTCTGAAGGCTGTCCAGGTCATCTTGTAACGAGGTACAATCATCAGTGTTGCAGATGACTTTGCAGCACTTAGAGTCATCAGCAAACAGTGCGATGGTGTTGTCGACCACTGAAGGAAGGTCATTTACATAAACCAGAAAGAGCAAAGGTCCCAATATACTTCCCTGAGGGACTCCTGAAGTAACTGGAAGGTTAGCGGTTATACTACCCTGGACAATGCATTGTTGGCTACGATTCACCAAGTAATTTTCAAACCATCGCAAGATTAAACTGGAAGAATAAGGCGAGCATGAGAGACGCTGTCAAATGCTTTAGCCAAGTCTAGGAATATAATATCTGTCTGCATTCCCTTGTCCAAACTCTGACCCACATTATGGTAGAATGACAATAACTGTGTGACGGTAGATCGGCCCTTCAGAAAACCATGCTGACAGTTATCAAATAGGCTGGTAAGATGCTCTTTGACGTGATTAAATATACAGCGTTCGAGGACTTTTGAGATAACACATAATAGGGATAAAGGGCGGTATTTGGTAACGTCCTCCCTTTTTACCTTCTTATATACTGGAACCACGAAGGTTTTTTTCCACTCTTTAGGTACTTCACCAAGAGAGAGAGAGAGAGAGAAATTGAACTGCTTACAAATTGATGGTGCTAGCTCCTCAGAACATTCCTTCAGGATGAATGATGGTAACATGTCCGGCCCTGGGGCCTTGTGAGGATTGACAAGCTTAAACACGAGGGCGCACTATAAAAGGGCATCGCTCCGCCCTCAATTTTTTGAATGATAATGAGTTTGAATATGGCGGACAATGGTTGAACATTGCTGAACAACGGGGTAAAATAATTTTCTTAATAAAGTCGCATTTCAACAGCAAAGTCAATGAAGAAATTGTACATTTACGTCTAAAACAGTTATAATAGACGGACGTGTCAATATTTTTCGTCTTGTTACGAGGTAAATGTGTTGAGCATTTGTACATCTCTGTACTTTTATGGTAAAGGCCGGTAAGGTTTCGAAACCTATGCTTTGAGTATATTTAATTCGCAAGTGGCATTTCCATGTCTTGGCGGGTAAATTTAAGACAACCTACGAAAGAAACGAAAAGCAGAATACTAGAGCCGTGCGACTTCAAAATGGCTTACGGTTCCAGTTCAAAGTACCATAATTTATTTTACCAAAGTGAAAAGTAATAGTGAATTGTACAACAAAAATTATCCATGTGCGTTGTAGTATTTATTTAATTTCCACAGTTTCTTGTTCATTAGAGTTGATTTATAAAGCTTGTAGTTCTTGAGATCCTCTCTCTGTGACGTCTCGGTTGATTTGATTGACAGATCCAACGAACTTACCCTGGGTAGCTCCCCTTTTATAGTGCGCCCTCGTGTTTAAGTGCAGCCAACACTTCGGCTTCTGTGAGACTAACACTGTTCAACAAAGGGATGTTATTTTGATTTATCAGAGCAGGCCCAGGTGGAAAATTGACATCATCTTTCGTGAAAGTGGAAAAAAAAAAACTGGTTGAAGGATTATCAGATATGAATGATTGGTTATTGTATACGACTTTTGCTGGAATAGAGTCAGTCTTTGTTTTACAACGAAAATATGACCAAAAACGCTTGGGATTATCTTTGATTGATTCACCCAAGGACTGTGTGTATTCTTTGATTTTTTTTGTCAATCAGCCGTATAGAGAGACCTTACGAAGCTCTTTATACTTGTTCCTGAGGGCAGGACTGTTGGATCTCTTTGAGGCCTGACGAGCTGTTTCTTTCCTCTTATAAAGAAGGTGAATGATCTCAGCATCAATCCAGGGAGGGGTGTCAGAATTCCTTGCTTTGGCCTTGGGTACGTGGACATCGATGATGTTGACAAGTGTAGTTTGCCATCTCTCATCAATGTTGAGAGTGTTATTAAAGCGATAGATTGCTGGATGTCACATAAAAAGTTATAACGTGTTGAAGTTTAATCAATCATAAATGTTGTTTCTTCTTCAGTCAACACGTCATAACTTTTGATCGACATCGAATATGACAAAAGCCTGACACAGTTTGACAGGTCAAAGTGTCGTGATTAATATGGTATAAAGATCATTAGAATATAGTCATACTCACTCGACCAATCGGCGCCCAGCATTTATGCGCTCTATATCTCATAAAGTAACTAATAGGACTTTAACAATGGACTCATTAGTATTCTCTATATAGAGAATACTAATAAAGCTCTTTGTTTTCTTTTGTTCCAAAGCCTTATTAGTATTCTCTATATAGGGAATACTAATGACTAACATAGAGAATACTAGAGTGCAAATATTATATCCATGAAATAGTAGTAAAACTAGTAAAATGTTAATTAGTACTAAATGTTAGCGCATATTTCACGGATATAATATTTGCACTCTAATATATAACGTGTACTAAACTATATACAAAAAATAATATTCTACTACAATCTTAGTTTAATCTTCAAATACTATTCAAATATTATATCATAATCCAATAAATCGACAGTTATTTGGATTCGTTAAGCAGCTAGATTTATACATGCATATGAATACTTGAATACTGATACAGAAATACAGATCATAACTATACTAAACACTAAAGAAACGTAGCGAGTCACTTACTCTTCAAAATGAAATCACAAACGGGTTTCTCCATGTTCTACAAGAAGGGTAGATGTACGGATATTCATCAGTCATCCAAGTTTTCCGTATGATTATTGCGATATAGTTAGCCCAATCTCAGTTCAATATATTAAATGTCCACATCGTGCTTGAGTTTTCTTTGGTGTTCATTATTTCTCAGAAATTTTCGTTTTTCAATTTCGTCCGTTCTAACTGCTTTGAAGAAACTTTGAGATTTCTGCTCTTCATTTCCACAACAAATATCGGTAATTTCTAGCGTTGCAAGCTTCGTATTTAAAAGCCTCAAGCATCGGATATATTCATCATCACTCCACTGAAGTCACACACAACTGAACAGCTTTGCATAAGCGTATTTGCATTTGAAATCAGTATTCCTTTGGGAAAGCAACTGACATGCAGCCAAAGAATACTCTCGTGAGTATGACTATATTCTAAAACGGTTATATTCTAAAACGTGCTTTATGGAATTTAGAGCTCGTGCTTTATGGAATTTAGAGCGCCTCGTGGCCTTCTATCTGCTGCTCGGAGCTCTAAATCCCATAAAACACTCGCGTTATTCTCTAACCCTTACATAGAGTCGGATGTAACGCAAGGTCTATTAATTCAGTCAAACGGAGACGATCGTTTTCAAAACAATGAGCCGCGACGTCTCCATTTTTAATTTAAAAGAAAATTTCACGGTATTGTGGCGATCTTCATTCTATTAGCTTTAAAATGATGTAAAGTTGATGGAAATTGGTCAAATAATAAGGAAATCATTATTTTTTTCCGAGACGTACTCGCCAAGGTGAACCGTATCCTTAGCCAATGCCGGTTACAAAAATAAACTGAAACCAGGCACTTGGACAGCAGGAAAAAAGCCAAAATCAAGGACCGCAAAATAACACGTCTAAGCATCATGCACTATTTTATATTTTATAATTTTATTTTTATGATTTCAGGCGGGAAATGACGTCATGAACACGCCGACAAATTTTGAAATTCTAAGAATATACTAATTTAATCATTGCATGCGAAAGAATATGTAAAATAGAGTGGCGGATTTCAAAATTTCAAAAATTCATATATTTAGGATTCAATAATAATAACTGAGATATTATTTCAGTTATATCTCTCATTTTACATGCATGTTCTTTCGAATGATCAAATTAGTATATTTGTAATAAAGGTAACTTGTCGGCTACTAACTGTAGCCATCAACTGCTAGTGTATCAATAGTGGCTTCGATTCTGCAACTCAGATTTCCTTTCATTTCAGTATCGTTTCAACTCATTATTCACATTTATCACTTCATTACGATACACACCATATCTCATTACTAATTTATATATGTCAATTAAATAAGGATAGCGGCGTGGATGTTCATTAAGACTTGGGTATTGTTCTTTTATGTATAAGGCTTCTGATAACTGTCTTTTCTTGTAATAAGGCAAGTTTTCTGCTAATATTTGGAAATGTTCATTCGAAACAGCAGGATGACCGGTATTTGTTACGGTGTTTGTAGATAGACGATCTTTTGTTTGTTCCACTGTGGTCAGTTATTCGTTCTTGTAGGTGTCTAGCTGTTTCTCCAATGTATAGGTGTCTGGGCACTGTTGATCTCGGCAATGGAATTTGTAGACGATATTGTGTTTGTGTTCAACCGTTGTTTCGTCTACTCGAAAGTAGGACGAGAGTTTCTTGTGAAGGTGGATTTGATAGTTGGCGACTGCACGCGACTGCACGTTTTCCGATATGATTAACCCCTTTGTCAAGGATGAGGAAAACCATTGATGTTAGAGATGAAAAACGTTTCTAAGATGTCTTAAAGTGCTACTATGATGAAATTTTGCGAAGTTGATGTTTTTGCATTTTTAGTATCCTGGTAGTATGTTTATTAACATTATCCAAACCGTTTTTCGTTACGATAAAAATAACTCCCACAAAATGTACACATTTTGTACAAATTTCAAGCCCGCCATTATTCAAACTGGTTCCTGGCCGGTGACTAATTGTACAATAGAAGTGACGTCAGTTTCTCAACATCGTTCTTCGCAAATTCGTCACATGGCTAATTTACACGCATCAACACTGCGAGTTTTTGGCGATTCAAGACACTGTTTCTTGTTCAAATGTTTTAATCATAATTAAACTAAAAATACAGTGCAGAAAGCCGTGAAGCGACGCGTTCACATTGAGAAACTGACGTCACAGTCTATTGTTCGTAGGAACACGATTTTGTAATGGCGGACGTATTTTTGCCTGTTTTGAGAGTCCAATATTTCACTCCTTTATTCTTATATCGACTTAAAAACAACTAAAACTGCTATCTTGGAGCTGAAATGACTATTTTACGAATAAATAATTGATTTAGCAACGGTACGAATTTCATCATAGTAGCACTTTAAGTCCTTGTCAAGTAATACTTCATTTGAGCAGATCTTAAATGCTCTATTAACTAAACCTCTAAGAGTCTTCCAAGTAACGGGTGCTTCAGCTGACCAATGAATGTACAGATCTGTTTGTGTCGATTTCCTATAGACCGTTGTTTTAAACTTGTCCTCAGTCCAAGTTATCTTTGTATCAAGAAAAGTTATTGAACTTTCCTTGGCTAGTTCGTATGCGAACTGTATTTTATCATCAAAGATAATAAGTTAACAAGCACATGATGAATGGCGTCAATTTTTACATAGGCATGTGTGTCATCAACATAGCGTTTCCAATTTCGTAGCCCGGTAGTCAAACTATTCTTCGTTCCAGCTCAACCATAAAAATATTTGCGAGTACTGGTCCCAAGGGAGATCCCATGGCTACTCCATCAACTTGTTTGTAGATATGGCCATTAAAGCTGAAGTGGGCGTTCTTTGTGCATAAAATCAACAGCTTTTAAAGTTCCGCTTGCGTTAAGTGTTGGTATTTCTTTGTCTATACATGTATACTCTACGTAAGATCATCTCTATTGTCCTATTGTCCTGCGTTAAGTGTTGGTATTTCTTTGTCTATACATGTATACTCTACGTAAGATGATCTCTATTGTCCTATTGTCCTGCGTTAAGTGTTGGTATTTCTTTGTCTATACATGTATACTCTACGTAAGATGATCTCTATTGTCCTATTGTCCTGCATTAAGTGTTGGTATTTCTTTGTCTATACATGTATACTCTACGTAAGATGATCTCTATTGTCCTATTGTCCTGCGTTAAGTGTTGGTATTTCTTTGTCTATACATGTATACTCTACGTAAGATGATCTCTATTGTCCTATTGTCCTGCGTTAAGTGTTGGTATTTCTTTGTCTATACATGTATACTCTACGTAAGATGATCTCTATTGTCCTATTGTCCTGCATTAAGTGTTGGTATTTCTTTGTCTATACATGTATACTCTACGTAAGATGATCTCTATTGTCCTATTGTCCTGCGCTAAGTGTTGGTATTTCTTTGTCTATACATGTATACTCTACGTAAGATGATCTCTATTGTCCTATCCAGTGGAACGTTTGTAAAAAGTGCTGTGACATCAAAGCTTATCATTGTGGAGTCAGTAGGTAACTTTTCCGAGTGTAGTTTGTTAATAAAATCTTCAGTGCTGTCGATGGTATATTCAGCTAATGGTGATAGGAATTGTGCCATGTATTTCGCTGTTTGATACGTAGATAGATAGATAGCGGTGCAGATGTTTGAGATAATGGGACGCAGTGGTAACTTGTCTATTCCATCACCAGGTTTGAGTTTATGAACTTTAGCGGTTCCGTAAAAGGCTGCAGGTTTAGAACCAGTAGGATGCTCTTTTTTGTAGTCGTCAGCTCCTTGCTTGTGTTTAATTTTACTTGAGGAGGATTTCATCATCAACAAAAAACTGTAAGTTCTCAATTTCATCCATTTCCATTTAAAATTTAGTCAAAAAATGTCTTTCACCTATAGAAAATCCCCTTCATTTTTTCCCCTCATGCTTTAAATTGGCTTCTTTATTCTGTGATCTGATTGGTCAAATGCTATGTTTTCTGCAATTTCACTGGCTCTCCAAAACAGTGCGATTTGGAACTCAAAATGGTAAGAGCCAATCAGATTGCAGAAATCACCATTGATTTCAAAATGGATATAATTAATACAGCGAACCAAATGTAATTACGTATCCCGCGCGCTCTACCACAGGAAACCCATCAAAAGGCGTGCGCATACAAATATATTTGTATTTATTATAATTAGACACAGATAAAGTGATTGTGCTGCCTGTTTAACATACAGCTAGGTTTCTTGCCAATGCACTAATACTGTTTGAGAAAACCAATTATGAACAAACGTCCGTTTCTTGACAAACATAACCAATTTATTTCAGCCATAATAGTTCTCCAAGATACTAGCGGCTGGAGCAAAGGCCTTTAGATCATAATGGACGTTGTCAAAAGTTCCTCTGGGATAAGACGCAGATAAATGATACATGTCCAGGACTTTAATACCAGCTGCACACATCGCGTTTGTTGCATATGAATGGAATAACTGGATTCTCTGCATAAAAATAATGAATCGTTGGAAATATGAATGAATGGAGGGGTGGATAATGGAGGGGTGGATGAATGAATGGAGGGGGTATGAATGAATGGAGGGATGGATGGATGAATGAATGGAGGGGTGGATAATGGAGGGGTGGATGAATGAATGGAGGGGGTATGAATGAATGGAGGGATGGATAGATGAATGAATGGAGGGGGGATGGAGGGATGGAGGGATAGATGATGAATGGATGGAGGGGTGGATAATGGAGGGGGGGGATGAATGAATGGAGGGGGTATGAATGAGGGATGGAGGGATGGATGGATGAATGAATGGAGGGGTGGATAATGGAGGGGGGTGGATGAATTAATGGAGGGGTGGAATGGAGGGGGTATGAATGAATGAATGGAGGGGTGGGATGGAGGGGTGGATGAATGAATGAATGGAGGGGAATGAATGAATGAATGGATGAATGAATGAATGGATGAATGAATGGGTGGATGAATGAATGAATGGGGGTGGATGAATGAATGAATGAATGAATGAATGATGGTGGAGATGGAATGGATAATGGAGGGGTGGATAATGGGGGGGTATGAATGAATGGAAGGGGGATGAATGAATGGAGGGATGATGAATGAATGAGGGGTGGATGGATGAATGGAGGGGTGGATGAATGAACGGGGGGAGGGGGTATGGGGGGGGGGGGAGGGATGGATGGATGTGTATGAATGAAGGGGGGGATGTCATGGTAGTCAGTTATTTCCATGGAGTCATTTGACACAATGGACGCAAGACACTAGGAATTCTCCTGGTAATATGATCATAATATAATCGGCCTCTTATCATCTTAAATCATCATATGAATGAGCTACATAACTCAACATGGAGGGGTGATGATTACTCCATAATAAAGAACAGAGGAATCATTACAGAGGGGGGATGAATGAATGAACGGATGATGAATGAATGGAAGGATGGATGAATGAATGGAGGGGGGATGAATGAATGAATGGAGGCATGGATGAATGAACGGAGGGGATGATGAATGAACGGAGGGGTGGATGAAAGAAGGGGCGATGAATGATGGAGGGGATGAATGAATGGAGGGATGAATGAATGAATGGAGGGGTGGATGAATGAACGGAGGGGTGGGATGAATGAACGGAGGGGTGGATAAAGAATGGGGGGGGGGTGGATAATGGAGGGGTGATGATGAATGGAGGGGGAATGAATATGAATGAATGGAAGGGGGATGAATGAATGGAGGGGGGGGGGATGAATGAATGGAGGGGTGGATGAATGAATGGAGGGGTGTGATGAATGAACGGATGATGAAGGGAAGGGGGGGATGAATGAACGGGGGGAGGGGGTAGGGGGGAGGGGGGAGGGAGGAGGGGGGGTGTATGAATGAAAGGGGGATGTCATGGTAGTCAGTTATTTCCATTAGTCATTTGACACACTGTCACGCAAGACACTAGGAATTCTCCTGGTAATATGATCATAATATAATCGGCCTCTTATCATCTTAAATCATACAATATACCAAGCTACATAACTCAACATAGATACCTGATGATTACTCCATAATAAAGAACAGAGGAATCATTACAGAGGGTGGATGAATGAATGAATGGAGGAGGGGATGAATGAATGGAAGGATGGATGAATGAATGGAGGGGGGATGAATGAATGAATGGAGGCATGGATGAATGAACGGAGGGATGGATGAATGAACGGAGGGGTGGATGAAGGAAAGAAGGGGCGATGAATGAATGGAGGGGGATGAATGAATGGAGGGATGAATGAATGAATGGAGGGGTGGATGAATGAACGGAGGGGTGGATGAATGAACGGAGGGGTGGATGAAGGAAAGAATGGGGGGGGGGGGGGGTGAATAAATGGAGGGGGGATGAATGAATGGAGGGATGAATGAATGAATGGAGGGGGGTGAATGAATGGAAGGATGGATGAATGAATGAATGGGGGGGGGGGGGGATGAATGAATGGAGGCATGGATGAATGAACGGAGGGGTGGATGAATGAACGGAGGGGTGGATGAAGGAAAGAAGGGGCCGGGATGAATGAATGAATGGGGGGGGAATGGGGGGGGGAGGGAGGAGGGGGTGTATGAATGAAAGGGGGATGTCATGGTAGTCAGTTATTTCCATTAGTCATGAATGAATGGAGGGGATGAATGAAGGGAGGAATGAATGAATGAATGAATGAATGAATGAATGGGGAATGAATGAATGAATGGAGGGATGAATGAATGAATGGAGGAATGGTGGATGAATGAATGGAGGGGTGGATGAATGAACGGAGAGGTGGATGAATGAATGGAATGGATGGGGGGGGGGGGGGGGGGGGGATGGATGAATGAATGAATGAATGGAGGCATGGATGAATGAACGGAGGGAGGGAGGATGAAGGAAAGGAGGGGGATGAATGAATGGAGGGGGGATGAATGAATGGAGGGATGAATGAATGAATGAATGAATGAATGGAGGGGATGAATGAATGGAAGGGTGGATGAATGAATTGAGGCATGGATGAATGAACGGAGGGATGGATGAATGAACGGAGGGGTGGATGAATGAAAGGAAACTCTCTCTTGCAATTCCTTGCAAGTGTTTGTCAAATGCGTCTTCTACGCACGACATATATATTTTTGCGCTTATTTTGATCATAAGAATGTGAATCAATTAGATGAGTAGGAAAGACAATTAATAGAGAAAGATTATTCGTAAACAGCGTACTATGTATGTAGCTACGTCGTGTCCATGAATAACTCACCTGGTTATTGTGAAATCTAAACAAAGTGTCATTAAGGGCTCTGTGACCTTTGAATGCAAGTTTTTGCCTCTCAATCATAGTAGTGCCTCGCCAAACGATATCCATTTTATATCTGGGCTGTCCTGTGCCGGGTTCTGTCAACAAGTCAATCACACTTGTTATAAGATCTTGATATTGGCTAAAATTCACTCCAAGAGAGTAGTGAATGCCTAAATTAAAGAGAAGGACGCTTCTTTGGTTGTTTATGTCTTGACGTTGAAGTTTCCTTTTGAAAAGATCGAGCACGTAGGACTTGTTGAATTCATCAGTGTCTGTCATATTTGTACGATCCATTGGAAACTGAAAGTATAAGCTGTTTAATAACATGGCAATTCAAGATATGAAAAAAAAACATGGCAATAATAATAATAATAATAATAATAATAATTTATTTATTCACGTAGAACACAAAAGAGCTTACAATAAAACTCGTGCTAAATAATCTAAAATATAATATTATAGAAAGTATATACTCCTAATCTATAATTAATTCAATCACCACCCCTACCAACCCAATATAAATATACAATAAAATCCCAAACTTAGCAAGTATTTATCGATTGTCGTAATCGTAGTGCAAAAACGTTTTAGTTCTCAAAGCCAATCAACAACGAACGAAGAAAGCTGACAGATGAAAATGAATACTTGGTTTTCGCCAACAGAAACACTATTAGTCGTCGCAGAGTAGCAGTACTTTGTAATGTTATGTATGTATGTGGTAGTAGTCGCAGAGTAGCAGTACTTTGTAATGGTATGTATGTATATGGTAGTGGTCGCAGAGTAGCAGTACTTTGTAATGGTATGTATGTATGTGGTAGTGGTCGCAGAGTAGCAGTACTTTGTAATGGTATGTATGTGTGGTAGTAGTCGCAGAGTAGCAGTACTTTGTAATGGTATGTATGTGTGTTGTAGTGGTCGCAGAGTAGCAGTACTTTGTAATGGTATGTATGTATATGATAGTAGTCGCAGAGTAGCAGTACTTTGTAATGGTATGTATGTATATGGTAGTAGTCGCAGAGTAGCAGTACTTTGTAATGGTATGTATGTGTGTGGTAGTGGTCGCAGAGTAGCAGTACTTTGTAATGGTATGTATGTATATCATAGTAGTCGCATAGTAGCAGCAGAGTAGCAGTACTTTGTAATGGTATGTATGTATGTGTGGTAGTGGTCGCAGAGTAGCAGTACTTTGTAATGGTATGGTATGTATGTATATGGTAGTAGTCGCAGAGTAGCAGTACTTTGTTTGTAATGGTATGTATGTATGTGGTAGTAGTCGCAGAGTAGCAGTACTTTGTAATGGTATGTATGTATGTGGTAGTGGTCGCAGAGTAGCAGTACTTTGTAATGGTATGTATGTATGTGGTAGTAGTCGCAGAGTAGCAGTATTTTGTAATGGTATGTATGTATGTGGTAGTAGTCGCATGCAGAGTAGCAGTACTTTGTAATGGTATGTATGTATGTGGTAGTGGTCGCAGAGTAGCAGTACTTTGTAATGGTATGTATGTATATGGTAGTGGTCGCAGAGTAGCAGTACTTTGTAATGGTATGTATGTGTGTGGTAGTGGTCGCAGAGTAGCAGTACTTTGTAATGGTATGTATGTATATGTATGTATGTATGTGGTAGTCGCAGAGTAGCAGTACTTTGTAATGTATGTATGTATGGTCGTATGTGGTAGTGGTCGCAGAGTAGCAGTACTTTGTAATGGTATGTATGTATGTGGTAGTAGTCGCAGAGTAGCAGTAGCAGTATGTTGTGTAGTGGTGGTATGTATGTATGTGGTAGTAGTCGCAGAGTAGTAGCAGTACTTTGTAATGGTATGTAGTAGCAGTACTTTGTAATGGTGGTATGTATTTGGTAGTAGTCGCAGAGTAGCAGTACTTAGTAATGGTATGTATGTATGTGGTAGTGGTCGCAGAGTAGCAGTACTTTGTATGGTATGTATGTATATGGTAGTAGTCGCAGAGTAGCAGTACTTTGTAAGGGTTTGTAGTATATGGTAGTAGTCGCAGAGTAGCAGTATGTACTTGGTCGCAGAGTAGCAGTACTTTGTAATGGTATGTATGTATGTATGTATCGCAGAGTAGTACTTTGTCGCAGAGTAGTAGTAGTACTTTGTAATGGTATGTATGTATGTGGTAGTGGTCGCAGAGTAGCAGTACTTTGTAATGGTATGTATGTATGTGGTAGTGGTCGCAGAGTAGCATTACTTTGTATGGTATGTATGTATGGTAGTAGTCGCAGAGTAGCAGTACTTTGTAATGGTATGTATGTATGTGGTAGTGGTCGCAGAGTAGCAGTACTTTGTAATGGTATGTATGTATGTGGTAGTAGTCGCAGAGTAGCAGTACTTGTAATGGTATGTATGTATGTGGTAATAGTGCTGAAAATTATTGTGTTGTCCTTGCTGGATGTATAGCAGAGTTTCCTCTTTGTCAATGGTTTTGTATTTATCTTTTGCTGTATAGGCTTTTGCTTCTGTTTCTTGATCGTCCGAGAGTAAACTCTGCCAGGATTCGCCACATTTCTCGTGAGCATGCGCGACGGTTACGTTGGGTGCGTAGCGACGACAATGCATAGTAACGGTAATCAATAAAGTCTTTTGGTAGTGCAATACGCAGATTTGTACATTCTTCTATTTGGTAGCTTTGTCAGATGGTAACGATAGCTAGAGTGATTTGCCAGTAGTGGGAAACGATTGTCCACGACAGATGTATTCGAACCGAACAGCACCTTGATTGCCAGTTCTTGATGTATTGACAGCCTCTCTAATTTGTCTACGTGAAACAACAGCTCCATCGAAAATAACATTTCGAATCAGTGGACGTACGCCATATTTGTTTGGTAACGAAGGCTCAATATTCTAACCAGCGGCAATTCACCTTTAGACTCTGCGTACGCATACCGTGGGCTCATTTATAGCCAGATGAAATGTTTATTTTATGCGTGCGCCTGTCGCAGAGTAGCATCCAAGACTTTGTAATGGTATGCTCAATGTATGTGGCGAATCCTGGCAGAGTAGTCTCGGACGATCAAGAAACAGAAGCAAAAGCAGTATACAGCAAAAGATAAATACAAAACCATTGACCAAAGAGGAAACTCTGCTAGCAGGGTATGCTGGATGCGATATACTAATCTAAAATTGATGTTTCAGATAGTTAGATGAAAATAAGTGATGTTTCGCACTTTGTATCTCATTAGACTATCTTGTATCTCATTAGATATTTGTATAAATGTATACTACAACTTTTCTGCAATTGAATGTATATTACTTTTCGTCCTTACGGTTACTTTCTCATTACATTTTCTACTTTCAAATATTACACGTACACATGTACTCATGTACAGTATTTCATCATATTCCCAGCCACATAGTCACAACTTGTGTAAATTTACCTACACGATGGACGTGAAACCCACCACCAGGAAATGTTAAGTAACTCGCTTAAAACACCTCGTACAAGAAACGACACACACAGCTGAAAAGAAGGATGAATAAAGTTTGTCTTGACACTTTATTGGAAACTAAAACCTCCTGAAAACCCTTTAACATTTCAACCTAAAAACGGCAAATTCACATGGTTCAGCGAACAGAACTCACCACAGGAACCCCAACCAACCAACACAGGAACTCCACCTCGAGCTTGGTAAGCCTGTGGTTAATCCCTGTTATAAGTTTAGGTTACCGCATGGGCTTTGCCAGTAATAATTTTATTTGGCTTATTTCTGGTTATGGCGAATGTCATTTGGATAGGTTTCCCCCGCCTATTTTTCTGCACACGGGATGTTCTTTGTTCATTTAGCTTAAATCATCTTCTATTTTCCCGGGCTTCAGTATTGGGTTTTCGTACTGGTTTCTGTTACATATCGCTTGGATTATGTATATCTCGTCGCTTGGTTATTCTATTGCTTGGTTGCACGTGACGTCATGGCGGCCATGTTGGATCCCGATAACAAAGCATTCCTCATTAGCTTCTCTTGTTTGTACCTCCAACATGGTCTTAAATCTCCAGGGATATTGATTGCAACCCAGCAATCGCTTTGCTATTTTTTGGGGTGGATGTATTTTGGCTCACACATAACATTCCCGCCTATTCTCACGGGATGTTACAAATCTTTATCATTGTATATTTCATCGTTTGTCATGTTAATTCGCCGTTAATTCATCGTTTGTCATGTTAATTCGCCGTATGGCAGCACCGAGTTCTATGCAGGCTTGGTGCTTGCTTGTTAATTAATGTTTATTTGACCGGCGTATTTCGGCTCTATTATCGCTTACCGTATTTTAGCTATATTCTTACTTTGGCGGGTATTATTTGGTTTTATATTCGTTTGTAGTTTCCCGCCTTTATTCGCACGAGATGTAAAAACAATTTACACGTGGTTCGCCTTTTCCTCGTGCCCCGGTATTGGGTTCATATACGAGCTCTGTACTGGTTGAATTTGTGTTTATATATCTGTCAGGGACGTATCTCTTGGAGTGCATTATCTCTATGAATCTCTATGGTTTATTACAATTACCTCGGTGTTACAGTGGGATGTTGCTATTAACGCTAATAACGTTTATTTGATTTGTTTCTCGTCCTTTTGTATTTGTTGTTGTTCATACTGCACCATAGCCTCCATATTTCATTGCATATGTGTCGCAGGGCTGCTAGCCACTGACTGGACTACCCTGCTGTTTTATTTGTGTTTAAATATCTATCTACATTCAGACTGCGTGAAGATTATCTACGTGTTGTTTCACAGTAATTTTTCAGAAGGATATAATTCCACGTTTTATTATTCCCGCTTATTGTTTTCTTTCCTTACAGTCGTAAGTATATATGGTATCTTGTTATTATTACCTCAGCAAAGTGTTTCTTCTTATTACTCGACGTGGACTGCCTGTGGCAGACGCCGAGTTTTAAAATGAGCTGTTTAGTGTTAGAAGCTACCAGTCAATCCCGGCCACAGGAAGCCCAGGAAGAGCGAGAGAACGCTCGAAAAAAAATCGATTTTCTGGTCAGTTTATAGTGGAGCAAACGACCTGAAAGCAGGTCAGGATAGATTGCCATTCTATTACATATCAAAAACTCTTGATTGAGCGAATCGAGAAAGTATTTTATTTCCGGCTGAAACCAAGTCTTGGTGATCGATTACGGGACTTGTTGCCTTGCCTACGGAGTGAGCACTCAAAATATATCGATCCCAAAACACACTAAATAGACTGACCCTTTATCCTAAATGAAACACCTCACAACACTCAAAAAACTACTAATCTTTATTTCTTGAGTATAATTAGGAGTTCGATATTCTTAAAACCCATCAGTCCTGAAGCGAAAATCGAACTATGAGCGTACCACAGGAAGCCCAACGCTTACAAAACAACGCAACAGGAAGCCCAAAACATCGGTTTAGACAAAAACAGAGGATGGTAAGCCTGTGGGCTAGAGATTGCCCGGAGTTCCATTCTACACGCCGAGTAAACGCTCAATGAGCGTCTAGTTACTTAGTATTCTATATGTTGCCGTTAACTTGCATGTTTCAATGTTTATCTCTATCTCTGTCACCTGTGTAGCACTTAGGTTATAAGTTCTTTTATTTTTATATATCTTGTTATATTATTATTTATTATGATATTATGTATGATATTATTTTTATATATATATATATTTTTAGTTAGGATACATTTTAAATTTTAATATTTTACGCCAGATAGATTTTAAATAAGGGGGGAGGGGTTGGGGAAATTAGGTGGGGCTTTGGGTTTGGGTATGGGTGTAGATTTTTAGGTAGATAGGTGTCCTCAATTAGTTTACACTTGTGTAAGCTAGGTAATTTGAAACGTTAATAAAGGTTATTATTATTATTATTATTATTATTATTATTATTATTCTACTGCTATAATGTTGTGAAATTTCTTTATGATTTTGCGTATTTGTAGACGTGTTGTATTTTTGATCTAATCCATTTTTGTTAGACGGTTGTCCAAAGTCTCTTTAAAAAGCGCATATGCTTTTTGCTGGTTTTTGAGAGGTTTTGAGCATTAGTTCTCTGATAGAGCGAGAATGAGTTGAACTCACGTCGGCCGCTAAGAGTCATTCAAATGACAACAACAAACGACTTGAAGACAAAAGCCGAATTGATTACTTCGTAGTTTTTCATCGCATGCACTATAAACTCGTCAAAAACTTACTTAACAACTGAACTTACACTTTATATAAGCTTTCAAATGATAGGTATTGCGTATTAGTTATCTGATAGAGTGAGAATGAGTTGAACTCATGTACGTCGGCCGCTAAGCCGTGAGTCATTCAAATGACAACAAACTCGACTTGAAGACAGAAGCCGATTTTATTACTTCATAGTTTTTCATCGCATACACTTTAAACTCGTCAAAAACTTACTTACACTTTATTATAAGGTTTCAATTGACAGGTATTGCGTCAGTATTAGTTAACTGTTAAAGCGAGAATGAGTTGAACTCACGACTTGAAGACAGGACTGAGCCGAATATTGATTACTTCGTAGTTTTTCATCACATACACTATAAACTCATCAAAAACTTACTTAGGAACTGAACTTACACTTTATATAGGCTTTCAAATGATAGGTTTTGCGTATTAGTTATCTGATAAAGCGAAGCTAAGCGAGAATGAGTTGATCTCCTGTCGGTCGCTATGACAACAAGAGACTCGTGAAGACCAAGATTATTATAACTCGAAAAGGATAATATAAAGCTTTCGTGGATGATCCAACTGATGGGTGGAAGATGATCCTTATTTGTTTATCTTTATTTCCCAACCTTAATATCTTTGAATAGTTATCGTGATGAGCAAAAAATATCGATGTTTTGATGGTGCCTATACAATTCCCATAGTAAAATGACCAAAAATATCCCTACTTTGCCATAAAAAGGATAATATAACAAAATAAGTTTTGTAATTTTTATTGATATCAGCAGTTGGTTCATCATCTTGACTTTCATTTCCACCCTTACTAATAACTTTAGAAACTAATACATAAATCAAAATTGAGTACCCACTTCAGCCATTTTCGCCAAATTCCTTTGTAAATCGTGGTATCATCAAGAGTCACACCCTAATGAACATCATTTGAATCTCGCGCCAAACAATAGGAAAGTCCCGTATGTGTCCCTCCATTCTGTGCTATGAATGTTTTGACACTGTGGCTCCTTCGCTTCATGTTACTCGTTGGGTGGATTTCCAAGGCGCAAGAGTCGATGTGACTCATGGGATGACAGTGGATAACAACACTCGTATTACGCCTGATATTCGTAAAAGCTATCGTGTCTGGTCAAAAATCAGCCGATGTTGCTATGTTAGCATTCCGCGACCCGGACACCTTCTGTGCTGGGAATCTCTACATTCACACTTGGGAACATATTGCAGCTGTCGCCCCCTACAGCTTGACCCCCCTGTAACTTGGTTGGATAAAGAACAAAGTTAATGTGTATGACTTTCTTAGGCCTTTCAAAGACGATTACAAGGGATTAGCTTACAATTCTGACCTCTAAGGAATTTGCCATAACTTATTTAGACTTTTTTCAAGAATAACTTATTTTTTGAAATGGGGAAAAAGTTATAGAATCATTTAAAAAGACTGTGAAAATATTATGTAAGTTTTCAAATGTCAATAATCAGCACAAGGGCATTTTTGTATAATAAATGATTCCTTAGTAGACGTTATCAAATTTGTATATAGAGATTTCAAACCTCTATAACTCATAAACGCAAAGTTCAAATCACAAAATACTGAACCCACCAACTATTCAGCTTATATTGAATAGATTTTTAAAACAATCTCACAGGGGTTAGTTGCACTTGAACTAGTACATTTAAGTAGACCTCAAGTGATGGAAATTCTGTTTAAATATTTAGTTCCAAGCTGGAACTTTTACCGTTGAAATAGAACATATATGGTCTCTCAGCCAATCAGAGCGCGTGTTATAATTGAACATGAGAAATGATCGCATAATAATAATAAAGTCTTTACTATAAATCGCAGACAGACGTTTATATTAATCTGAGACTGTTACATTATTTCACGTTTATTACCTCATATAACCAGTTTTGCACAAGATCACAGCGCTTAAATACTCGATTACACAGATCAGCTTGTGAGGCGTATTCCATGAAGCGTCTGCCGTTAGAATCTCCAATTACCAGCAGGGTTTCTGGTTTGAATTGATGGCGATTTTTGAGCGTTACTGGAATAAAAGGTGAACAAGGACAATTGGAATATAGTCATACTCCCACAAACAATCAGCATACTATAATCAGTACGTAGCTAAATTCGTGGAATATAATGACTAAATAACAGAATACTAATGACTAACTAAGAGAATACTAATGACTAACTAAGAGAATACTAATGACTAACTAAGAGAATATTAATGATTAACTAAGAGAATACTAATGACTAACTAAGAGAATATTAATGACTAACTAAGAGAATACTAATGACTAGCTAACTAAGAGAATACTAATGACTAACTAAGAGAATACTAATGACTAACTAAGAGAATACTAATGACTAACTAAGAGAATACTAATGACTAACTAAGAGACTACTAATGACTAACTAAGAGAATACTAATGACTAACTAAGAGAATACTAATGACTAACTAAGAGAATATTAATGACTAACTAAGAGAATACTAATGACTAACTAATAGAATACTAATGACTAACTAAGAGACTACTAATGACTAACTAAGAGAGAATACTAATGACTAACCAAGAGAATATAATGACTAACTAAGAGAATACTAATGACTAACTAAGAGAATACTAATGACTAACTAAGAGAATACTAATGACTAACTAAGAGACTACTAATGACTAACTAAGAGAATACTAATGACTAACTAAGAGAATATTAATGATTAACTAAGAGAATACTAATGACTAACTAAGAGAATACTAATGACTAACTAAGAGAATACTAATGACTAGCTAACTAAGAGAATACTAATGACTAAATAACAGAATACTAATGACTAACTAAGAGAATACTAATGACTAACTAAGAGAATACTAATGACTAACTAAGAGAATATTAATGATTAACTAAGAGAATACTAATGACTAACTAAGAGAATACTAATGACTAACTAAGAGAATACTAATGACTAGCTAACTAAGAGAATACTAATGACTAACTAAGAGAATACTAATGACTAACTAAGAGAATACTAATGACTAACTAAGAGAATACTAATGACTAACTAAGAGACTACTAATGACTAACTAAGAGAATACTAATGACTAACTAAGAGAATACTAATGACTAACTAAGAGAAGAATACTAATGACTAACTAAGAGAATACTAATGACTAACTAAGAGAATACTAATGACTAACTAAGAGATGATTAACTAAGAGACTACTAATGACTAAATAAGAGAATACTAATGACTAAGAGAGAATATTAATGACTAACTAAGAGAATACTAATGACTAACTAAGAGAATACTAATGACTAACTAAGAGAATACTAATGACTAACTAAGAGACTACTAATGACTAACTAAGAGAATACTAATGACTAACTAAGAGAATACTAATGACTAACTAAGAGAATATTAATGACTAACTAAGAGAATATTAATGACTAACTAAGAGAATACTAATGACTACTAAGAGAATACTAATGACTAACTAAGAGAATACTAATGACTGACTAACTAAGAGAATACTAATGATTAACTAAGAGACTACTAATGACTAACTAAGAGAATACTAATGACTAACTAAGATAATACTAATGACTAACTAAGAGAATACTAATGACTAACTAAGATAATTCTAATGACTAACTAAGATAATACTAATGACTAACTAAGAGAATACTAATGATTAACTAAGAGAATACTAATGACTAACTAAGAGAATACTAATGACTAACTAAGAGAATACTAATGACTAACTAAGAGAATACTAATGACTAACTAAGAGAATAATAACGATTAATTAATGTTTATTTGTAACATATTTACATACTGCACCGACGATGGGTCAATGACCCGAAAGCCTATGACTGTAAATGTAATGTAAATACGTAACGTACAAGAAACAAAGAACAAAGTAACTCTGGTTAATTCATATTGATATCTCTTACCAGGAGAATATGATTTCCATGTTTGATTGATCCATCGACCGTGTCCATCCCACATGTGGCGGCACGACACCTTACAGGACTCGGTTAACTTACTGCACGATTTGATGTCATGACAATAAGTAAAGAAACCTGAATAATAACGAACGTTTTGAAATTAAGAAGGTTAATTCAGTAACAAGCACAATTGATGTAATACAATAGAGGACTGCATTTCAAGCGTACACCGGTCAGGAGTTTTCAGGGGCGTGGCGTACTTTTCCCCCCAATGTACGCACATAGCAACGAGCGCCGAAGGCGTGAGCATCTAGCAGGGGTGAGGACGCATGCCCCCCTGAAAATTTAGAAATCTAGAGCCTTGGAAATACCATTTTCTTCGTTTTCCAGCGGACTTTCTCGCTACATAAATACATAGTAAAATGCATTTATCACTCGGTTATATAAAGGATTTATGTATAGGTTGTGTAAAGGATTTATGTATAGGTTATGTAAAGGATTTATGTAAAGGTTATGTAAAGGATTTATGTAAAGGTTGTGTAAAGGATTTATGTATAGGTTATATAAAGGATTTATGTATAGGTTGTGTAAAGGATTTATGTATAGGTTATGTAAAGGATTTATGTAAAGGTTATGTAAACTCGGGATTTATGTAAACGTTGTGTAAAGGATTTATGTATAGGTTATATAAAGGATTTATGTAAAGGTTATGTAAATGATTTATGTATAGGTTATATAAAGGATTTATGTAAAGGTTGTGTAAATGATTTATGTATAGGTTATATAAAGGATTTATGTAAAGGTTGTGTAAAGGATTTATGTATAGGTTATATAAAGGATTTATGTAAAGGTTGTGTAAATGATTTATGTATAGGTTATATAAAGGATTTATGTATAGGTTGTGTAAAGGATTTATGTATAGGATTTATATTTATAAGGATTTATGTAAAGGTTGTGTAAAGGATTTATGTAAAGGTTGTGTAAAGGATTTATGTATAGGTTATATAAAGGATTCAGTATGTAAAGGTTATGTAAATGATTTATGTATAGGTTATATAAAGGATTTATGTATAGGTTGTGTAAAGGATTTATGTATAGGTTATGTAAAGGATTTATGTAAAGGTTATGTAAACTCGGGATTTATGTAAAGGTTGTGTAAAGGATTTATGTATAGGTTATATAAAGGATTTATGTATAGCTTATGTAAAGGATTTATGTAAAGGTTATGTAAAGGATTTATGTAAAGGTTGTGTAAAGGATTTATGTATAGGTTATATAAAGGATTTATGTATAGGTTGTGTAAAGGATTTATGTATAGGTTATGTAAAGGATTTATGTAAAGGTTATGTAAAGGATTTATGTAAAGGTTATGTAAAGGATTTATGTATAGGTTATATAAAGGATTTATGTAAAGGTTATGTAAATGATTTATGTATAGGTTATATAAAGGATTTATGTAAAGGTTGTGTAAAGGATTTATGTATAGGTTATGTAAAGGATTTATGTAAAGGTTATGTAAAGGATTTATGTAAAGGTTGTGTAAAGGATTTATGTATAGGTTATATAAAGGATTTATGTAAAGGTTATGTAAATGATTTATGTATAGGTTATATAAAGGATTTATGTAAAGGTTGTGTAAATGATTTATGTATAGGTTATATAAAGGATTTATGTATAGGTTGTGTAAAGGATTTATGTATAGGTTATGTAAAGGATTTATGTAAAGGTTGTGTAAAGGATTTATGTATAGGTTATGTAAAGGATTTATGTAAAGGTTGTGTAAAGGATTTATGTATAGGTTATGTAAAGGATTTATGTAAAGGTTGTGTAAAGGATTTATGTAAAGGTTATATAAAGGATTTATGTAAAGGTTATATAAAGGATTTATGTAAAGGTTATATAAAGGATTTATGTATAGGTTATATAAAGGATTTATGTAAAGGTTGTGTAAATGATTTATGTATAGGTTATATAAAGGATTTATGTAAAGGTTATGTAAATGATTTATGTATAGGTTATATAGGTTATATAAAGGATTTATGTAAAGGTTATGTAAAGGATTTATGTAAAGGTTATATAAAGGATTTATGTAAAGGTTATGTAAATGATTTATGTATAGGTTATATAAAGGATTTATGTAAAGGTTGTGTAAATGATTTATGTATAGGTTATATAAAGGATTTATGTAAAGGTTATGTAAATGATTTATGTATAGGTTATATAAAGGATTTATGTAAAGGTTATATAAAGGATTTATGTATAGGTTATATAAAGGATTTATGTAAAGGTTATGTAAAGGATTTATGTATAGGTTATATAAAGGATTTATGTAAAGGTTATATAAAGGATTTATGTATAGGTTATATAAAGGATTTATGTATAGGTTTATATAAAGGATTTATGTAAAGGTTATGTAAAGGATTTATGTATAGGTTATGTAAAGGATTTATGTAAAGGTTGTGTAAAGGATTTATGTATAGGTTATATAAAGGATTTATGTAAAGGTTATGTAAAGGATTTATGTATAGGTTATATAAAGGATTTATGTAAAGGTTATGTAAATGATTTATGTATAGGTTATATAAAGGATTTATGTAAAGGTTATATAAAGGATTTATGTATAGGTTATGTAAAGGATTTATGTAAAGGTTATGTAAAGGATTTATGTAAAGGTTGTGTAAAGGATTTATGTATAGGTTATATAAAGGATTTATGTAAAGGTTATGTAAAGGATTTATGTAAAGGTTATGTAAAGGATTTATGTATAGGTTATGTAAAGGATTTATGTATAGGTTATATAAAGGATTTATGTAAAGGTTATGTAAAGGATTTATGTAAGGTTATGTAAAGGATTTATGTATAGGTTGTGTAAAGGATTTATGTATAGGTTATATAAAGGATTTATGTAAAGGTTATGTAAATGATTTATGTATAGGTTATATAAAGGATTTATGTAAAGGTTGTGTAAATGATTTATGTATAGGTTATATAAAGGATTTATGTATAGGTTGTGTAAAGGATTTATGTATAGGATTTATATTTATAAGGATTTATGTAAAGGTTGTGTAAAGGATTTATGTAAAGGTTGTGTAAAGGATTTATGTATAGGTTATATAAAGGATTTATGTAAAGGTTATGTAAATGATTTATGTATAGGTTATATAAAGGATTTATGTATAGGTTGTGTAAAGGATTTATGTATAGGTTATGTAAAGGATTTATGTAAAGGTTATGTAAAGGATTTATGTAAAGGTTGTGTAAAGGATTTATGTATAGGTTATATAAAGGATTTATGTAAAGGTTATGTAAATGATTTATGTATAGGTTATATAAAGGATTTATGTAAAGGTTGTGTAAATGATTTATGTATAGGTTATATAAAGGATTTATGTAAAGGTTGTGTAAAGGATTTATGTATAGGTTTATGTAAAGGATTTATGTAAAGGTTATGTAAAGGATTTATGTAAAGGTTGTGTAAAGGATTTATGTATAGGTTATATAAAGGATTTATGTAAAGGTTTGTAAATGATTTATGTATAGGTTATTATGTAAAGGTTGTGTAAATGATTATGTAAAGGTTATGTAAAGGATTTATGTATAGGTTATATAAAGGATTTATGTAAAGGTTATGTAAAGGATTTATGTAAAGGTTATGTAAAGGATTTATGTATAGGTTGTGTAAAGGATTTATGTATAGGTTATATAAAGGATTTATGTAAAGGTTATATAAAGGATTTATGTAAAGGTTATGTAAAGGATTTATGTAAAGGTTATATAAAGGATTTATGTAAAGGTTATGTAAAGGATTTATGTATAGGTTATATAAAGGATTTATGTAAAGGTTATGTAAAGGATTTATGTATGTAGGTTATATAAAGGATTTATGTAAAGGTTGTGTAAAGGATTTATGTATAGGTTATATAAAGGATTTATGTAAAGGTTATATAAAGGATTTATGTAAAGGTTGTGTAAAGGATTTATGTATAGGTTATATAAAGGATTTATGTAAAGGTTATGTAAAGGATTTATGTAAAGGTTATGTAAAGGATTTATGTATAGGTTATATAAAGGATTTATGTAAAGGTTATGTAAAGGATTTATGTATAGGTTATGTAAAGGATTTATGTAAAGGTTATGTAAAGGATTTATGTATAGGTTATATAAAGGATTTATGTAAAGGTTATGTAAAGGATTTATGTATAGGTTATATAAAGGATTTATGTAAAGGTTATGTAAAGGATTTATGTATAGGTTATATAAAGGATTTATGTAAAGGTTATGTAAAGGATTTATGTAAAGGTTATATAAAGGATTTATGTAAAGGTTATGTAAAGGATTTATGTATAGGTTATATAAAGGATTTATGTAAAGGTTGTGTAAAGGATTTATGTATAGGTTATATAAAGGATTTATGTAAAGGTTATGTAAAGGATTTATGTATAGGTTATATAAAGGATTTATGTAAAGGTTATGTAAAGGATTTATGTATAGGTTATATAAAGGATTTATGTAAAGGTTATGTAAAAGGATTTATGTATAGGTTATATAAAGGATTTATGTAAAGGTTATATAAAGGATTTATGTATAGGTTATATAAAGGATTTATGTATAGGTTATATAAAGGATTTATGTATAGGTTATGTAAAGGATTTATGTATAGGTTATGTAAAGGATTTATGTAAAGGTTGTGTAAAGGATTTATGTATAGGTTATATAAAGGATTTATGTAAAGGTTATGTAAAGGATTTATGTATAGGTTATATAAAGGATTTATGTAAAGGTTGTGTAAATGATTTATGTATAGGTTATATAAAGGATTTATGTAAAGGTTATATAAAGGATTTATGTATAGGTTATGTAAAGGATTTATGTAAAGGTTGTGTAAAGGATTTATGTATAGGTTATATAAAGGATTTATGTAAAGGTTATATAAAGGATTTATGTATAGGTTATGTAAAGGATTTATGTAAAGGTTATGTAAAGGATTTATGTATAGGTTATATAAAGGATTTATGTAAAGGTTTATGTAAGGATTTATGTAAAGGTTATGTAAAGGATTTATGTAAAGGTTGTGTAAAGGATTTATGTATAGGTTATATAAAGGATTTATGTAAAGGTTATGTAAATGATTTATGTATAGGTTATATAAAGGATTTATGTAAAGGTTGTGTAAAGGATTTATGTATAGGTTATATATAAGATTTTTGTGTAAAGGTTGTGTAAAGGATTTATGTATAGGATTTATATTTATAAAGGATTTATGTAAAGGTTGTGTAAAGGATTTATGTAAAGGTTGTGTAAAGGATTTATGTATGTATAGGTTATATAAAGGATTTATGTAAAGGTTATGTAAAGGATTTATGTATAGGTTATATAAAGGATTTATGTATAGGTTATGTGTAAAGGATTTATGTATAGGTTATGTAAAGGATTTATGTAAAGGTTATGTAAAGGATTTATGTAAAGGTTGTGTAAAGGATTTATGTATAGGTTATATAAAGGATTTATGTAAAGGTTATGTAAAGGATTTATGTATAGTATAGGTTATATAAAGGATTTATGTAAAGGTTGTGTAAAGGATTTATGTATAGGTTATATAAAGGATTTATGTATAGGTTATGTAAAGGATTTATGTATAGGTTATGTAAAGGATTTATGTAAAGGTTATGTAAAGGATTTATGTAAAGGTTATGTAAAGGATTTATGTATAGGTTATATAAAGGATTTATGTAAAGGTTGTGTAAAGGATTTATGTATAGGTTATATAAAGGATTTATGTAAAGGTTGTGTAAAGGATTTATGTATAGGTTATGTAAAGGATTTATGTAAAGGTTATGTAAAGGATTTATGTATAGGTTATATAAAGGATTTATGTAAAGGTTATATAAAGGATTTATGTAAAGGTTATGTAAAGGATTTATGTATAGGTTATATAAAGGATTTATGTAAAGGTTATGTAAATGATTTATGTATAGGTTATATAAAGGATTTATGTAAAGGTTATGTAAAGGATTTATGTATAGGTTATATAAAGGATTTATGTAAAGGTTGTGTAAAGGATTTATGTATAGGTTATATAAAGGATTTATGTAAAGGTTATGTAAAGGATTTATGTAAAGGTTATGTAAAGGATTTATGTATAGGTTATATAAAGGATTTATGTAAAGGTTATGTAAAGGATTTATGTAAAGGTTATGTAAATGATTTATGTATAGGTTATATAAAGGATTTATGTAAAGGTTATATAAAGGATTTATGTATAGGTTATGTAAAGGATTTATGTAAAGGTTGTGTAAAGGATTTATGTATAGGTTATATAAAGGATTTATGTAAAGGTTATGTAAAGGATTTATGTATAGGTTATATAAAGGATTTATGTATAGGTTATGTAAAGGATTTATGTAAAGGTTATGTAAAGGATTTATGTATAGGTTATGTAAAGGATTTATGTAAAGGTTATATAAAGGATTTATGTATAGGTTATGTAAAGGATTTATGTATAGGTTATATAAAGGATTTATGTATAGGTTATGTAAAAAGGATTTATGTAAAGGTTATGTAAAGGATTTATGTATAGGTTATGTAAAGGATTTATTATGTAAAGGTTTATGTAAAGGTTATTAAAGGATTTATGTAAAGGTTATGTAAAGGATTTATGTATAGGTTATATAAAGGATTTATGTAAAGGTTATGTAAAGGATTTATGTATAGGTTATATAAAGGATTTATGTAAAGGTTGTGTAAAGGATTTATGTATAGTTATATAAAGGATTTATGTAAAGGTTGTGTAAAGGATTTATGTATAGGTTATGTAAAGGATTTATGTAAAGGTTGTGTAAAGGATTTATGTATAGGTTATATAAAGGATTTATGTAAAGGTTGTGTAAAGGATTTATGTATAGGTTATATAAAGGATTTATGTAAAGGTTATGTAAATGATTTATGTATAGGTTATATAAAGGATTTATGTAAAGGTTGTGTAAATGATTTATGTATAGGTTATATAAAGGATTTATGTTAGTTTGTGTAAAGGATTTATGTATAGGTTATATAAAGGATTTATGTAAAGGTTGTGTAAAGGATTTATGTAAAGGTTATGTAAAGGATTTATGTATAGGTTATATAAAGGATTTATGTAAAGGTTATGTAAAGGATTTATGTATAGGTTATGTAAAGGATTTATGTATAGGTTTGTAAAGGATTTATGTATAGGTTATGTAAAGGATTTATGTAAAGGTTATGTAAAGGATTTATGTAAAGGTTATGTAAAGGATTTATGTATAGGTTATATAAAGGATTTATGTAAAGGTTATGTAAATGATTTATGTAGGTTATATAAAGGATTTATGTAAAGGTTGTGTAAATGATTTATGTATAGGTTATATAAAGGATTTATGTATAAGGTTATGTAAGGATTTATGTATAGGATTTATGTAAAGGATTTATGTAAAGGTTATGTAAAGGATTTATGTAAAGGTTATGTAAAGGATTTATGTATAGGTTATATAAAGGATTTATGTAAAGGTTATGTAAAGGTTGTGCTTTAAATGATTTATGTATAGGTTATATAAAGGATTTATGTATAGGTTGTGTAAAGGATTTATGTAGGTTATGTAAAGGATTTATGTAAAGGTTATGTAAAGGATTTATGTAAAGGTTGTGTAAAGGATTTATGTATAGGTTATATAAAGGATTTATGTAAAGGTTTATGTAAAGGATTTATGTATAGGTTATATAAAGGATTTATGTAAAGGTTGTGTAAGGATTTATGTATAGGTTATATAAAGGATTTATGTAAAGGTTATGTAAAGGATTTATGTATAGGTTATGTAAAGGATTTATGTAAAGGTTGTGTAAAGGATTTATGTATAGGTTATATAAAGGATTTATGTAAAGGTTATGTAAAGGATTTATGTATGTAAAGGATTTATGTATAGGTTATATAAAGGATTTATGTAAAGGTTATGTAAAGGATTTTTATGTATAGGTTATATAAAGGATTTATGTAAAGGTTATGTAAAGGATTTATGTATAGGTTATGTAAAGGATTTATATGTATAGGTTATGTAAAGGATTTATGTAAAGGTTATATAAAGGATTTATGTAAAGGTTGTGTAAAGGATTTATGTATAGGTTATATAAAGGATTTATGTAAAGGTTATGTAAAGGATTTATGTATAGGTTATATAAAGGATTTATGTAAAGGTTATGTAAATGATTTATGTATAGGTTATATAAAGGATTTATGTAAAGGTTATGTAAAGGATTTATGTATAGGTTATGTAAAGGATTTATGTAAAGGTTATGTAAAGGATTTATGTATAGGTTATATAAAGGATTTTTATGTAAAGGTTATGTAAAGGATTTATGTAAAGGTTATGTAAAGGATTTATGTATAGGTTATATAAAGGATTTATGTAAAGGTTATGTAAAGGATTTATGTATAGGTTATATAAAGGATTTATGTAAAGGTTATGTAAAGGATTTATGTATAGGTTATATAAAGGATTTATGTAAAGGTTGTGTAAAGGATTTATGTATAGGTTATGTAAAGGATTTATGTATAGGTTATATAAAGGATTTATGTAAAGGTTATGTAAAGGATTTATGTATAGGTTATATAAAGGATTTATGTATAGGTTATATAAAGGATTTATGTAATAGGTTATATAAAGGATTTATGTATAGGTTATGTAAAGGATTTATGTAAAGGTTATGTAAAGGATTTATGTATAGGTTATGTAAAGGATTTATGTAAAGATTTATGTAAAGGATTTATGTAAAGGTTATGTAAAGGATTTATGTATAGGTTATATAAAGGATTTATGTAAAGGTTATGTAAAGGATTTATGTAAAGGTTATGTAAAGGATTTATGTATAGGTTATGTAAAGGATTTATGTATAGGTTATATAAAGGATTTATGTAAAGGTTATGTAAAGGATTTATGTAAAGGTTGTGTAAAGGATTTATGTATAGGTTATATAAAGGATTTATGTAAAGGTTATGTAAAGGATTTATGTAAAGGTTATGTAAAGGATTTATGTATAGGTTATATATAAAGGATTTATGTAAAGGTTATATAAAGGATTTATGTATAGGTTATATAAAGGATTTATGTAAGGATTTTATGTAAAGGATTTATGTATAGGTTATGTAAAGGATTTATGTAAAGGTTATGTAAAGGATTTATGTATAGGTTATGTAAAGGATTTATGTAAAGGTTATGTAAAGGATTTATGTATAGGTTATATAAAGGATTTATGTAAAGGTTATGTAAAGGATTTATGTATAGGTTATGTAAAGGATTTATGTATAGGTTATGTAAAGGATTTATGTAAAGGTTATGTAAAGGATTTATGTATAGGTTATATAAAGGATTTATGTAAAGGTTATATAAAGGATTTATGTAAAGGTTATATAAAGGATTTATGTATAGGTTATGTAAAGGATTTATGTATAGGTTATATAAAGGATTTATGTAAAGGTTATGTAAAGGATTTATGTATAGGTTATGTAAAGGATTTATGTATAAAGGTTATATAAAGGATTTATGTAAAGGTTATATAAAGGATTTATGTAAAGGTTATGTAAAGGATTTATGTATAGGTTATATAAAGGATTTATGTAAAGGTTATGTAAAGGATTTATGTATAGGTTTATGTAAAGGATTTATGTAAAGGTTGTGTAAAGGATTTATGTATAGGTTATATAAAGGATTTATGTAAAGGTTATATAAAGGATTTATGTATAGGTTATGTAAAGGATTTATGTAAAGGTTTGTAAAGGATTTAAAGGATTTATGTTAGGTTAAAGGATTTATGTAAAGGATTTATGTATAGGTTATGTAAAGGATTTATGTATAGGTTATATAAAGGATTTATGTAAAGGTTATGTAAAGGATTTATGTAAAGGTTATATAAAGGATTTATGTATGTGTAAGGGTTATGTAAAATGATTTATGTATAGGTTATATAAAGGATTTATGTATAGGTTGTGTAAAGGATTTATGTATAGGTTATATAAAGGATTTATGTATGTAAAGGATTTATGTAGGTTGTGTATATGGTAAAGGTTTTATAAGGAAGGTTATGTAAAGGATTTTATGTATAGGTTATATAAAGGTTTATGTAAAGGATTTATGTATAGGTTTATATAAAGGATTTATGTATAGGTTATGTAAAGGATTTATGTATAGGTTATGTAAAGGATTTATGTATAGGTTATGTAAAGGATTTATGTAAAGGTTATGTAAAGGATTTATGTAAAGGTTATGTGTAAAGGATTTATGTATAGGTTATATAAAGGATTTATGTAAAGGTTATGTAAATGATTTAATGATTTATGTATAGGTTATATAAAGGATTTATGTAAAGGTTGTGTAAATGATTTTTATGTATAGGTTATATAAAGGATTTATGTATAAGGTTATGTAAAGGATTTATGTATAGGTTTATGTAAAGGATTTATGTAAAGGTTATGTAAAGGATTTATGTAAAGGTTATGTAAAGGATTTATGTATAGGTTATATAAAGGATTTATGTAAAGGTTATGTAAATGATTTATGTATAGGTTATATAAAGGATTTATGTAAAGGTTGTAAAGGTGATGTAAATGATTTATGTATAGGTTATATAAAGGATTTATGTAAAGGTTGTGTAAATGATTTATGTATAGGTTATGTAAAGGATTTATGTAAAGGTTATGTAAAGGATTTATGTATAGGTTATATAAAGGATTTATGTAAAGGTTATGTAAAGGATTTATGTAAGGTTATATAAAGGATTTATGTAAAGGTTATATAAAGGATTTATGTAAAGGTTATGTAAAGATTTATGTAAAGGATTTATGTATAGTTTGTGTAAAGGATTTATGTAAAGGTTATGTAAAGGATTTATGTATAGGTTATATAAAGGATTTATGTAAAGGTTATATAAAGGATTTATGTAAAGGTTATGTAAAGGATTTATGTATAGGTTATGTAAAGGATTTATGTAAAGGTTATGTAAAGGATTTATGTATAGGTTATATAAAGGATTTATGTAAAGGTTGTGTAAATGATTTATGTATAGGTTATATAAAGGATTTATGTAAAGGTTGTGTAAATGATGTAATGTGATTTATGTATAGGTTATGTAAAGGATTTATGTAAAGGTTATGTAAAGGATTTATGTATAGGTTATATAAAGGATTTATGTAAGGTTATGTAAAGGATTTATGTAAAGGTTATGTAAAGGATTTATGTATAGGTTATGTAAAGGATTTATGTAAAGGTTGTGTAAAGGATTTATGTATAGGTTATATAAAGGATTTATGTAAAGGTTATGTAAAGGATTTATGTATAGGTTATATAAAGGATTTATGTAAAGGTTGTGTAAAGGATTTATGTATATAGGTTATATAAAGGATTTATGTGTATAGGTTATATAAAGGATTTATGTAAAGGTTATGTAAAGGATTTATGTATAGATTATATAAAGGATTTATGTAAAGGTTATATAAAGGATTTATGTATAGGTTATATAAAGGATTTATGTATAGGTTATATAAAGGATTTATGTAAAGGTTGTGTAAAGGATTTATGTATAGGTTATGTAAAGATTTATGTAAAGGTTGTGTAAAGGATTTATGTATAGGTTATATAAAGGATTTATGTATAGGTTATATAAAGGATTTATGTATAGGTTATGTAAAGGATTTATGTAAAGGTTGTGTAAAGGATTTTATGTATAGGTTATATAAAGGATTTATGTAAAGGTTATGTAAAGGATTTATGTAAAGGTTATATAAAGGATTTATGTATAGGTTATGTAAAGGATTTATATTATATAAAGGATTTATGTAAGGTTATGTAAAGGATTTATGTAAAGGTTATGTAAAGGATTTATGTAAGGTTATATAAAGGATTTATGTATAAGGTTATGTAAAGGATTTATGTATAGGTTATGTAAAGGATTTATGTAAAGGTTATGTAAAGGATTTATGTATAGGTTATATAAAGGATTTATGTAAAGGTTATGTAAAGGATTTATGTATAGGTTATATAAAGGATTTATGTAAAGGTTGTGTAAAGGATTTATGTATAGGTTTATAAAGGATTTATGTAAAGGTTATGTAAAGGATTTATGTATAGGTTTATGTAAAGGATTTATGTAAAAGGTTATGTAAAGGATTTATGTAAAGGTTATGTAAAGGATTTATGTATAGGTTATATAAAGGATTTATGTAAAGGTTATATAAAGGATTTATGTATAGGTTATGTAAAGGATTTATGTATAGGTTATATAAAGGATTTATGTAAAGGTTATATATAAAGGATTTATGTATAGGTTATGTAAAGGATTTATGTAAAGGTTGTGTAAAGGATTTATGTATAGGTTATATAAAGGATTTATGTAAAGGTTATGTAAATGATTTATGTAAAGGTTATGTAAAGGATTTATGTAAAGGTTATGTAAAGGATTTATGTATAGGTTATATAAAGGATTTATGTATAGGTTATGTAAAGGATTTATGTATAGGATTTATATGTAAAGGATTTATGTAAAGGTTATGTAAAGGATTTATGTAAAGGTTGTGTAAAGGATTTATGTATAGGTTATATAAAGGATTTATGTAAAGGGTTATGTAAATGATTTATGTATAGGTTATATAAAGGATTTATGTAAAGGTTATGTAAATGATTTATGTATAGGTTATATAAAGGATTTATGTAAAGGTTTGTGTAAAGGATTTATGTATAGGTTATGTAAAGGATTTATGTAAAGGTTATATAAAGGATTTATGTATGTAAAGGTTATATAAAGGATTTATGTAAGGTTATGTGTAAAGGATTTATGTAAAGGTTATGTAAAGGATTTATGTAAAGGTTATGTAAAGGATTTATGTATAGGTTATGTAAAGGATTTATGTATAGGTTTATGTAAAGGATTTATGTATAGGTTATATAAAGGATTTATGTAAAGGTTATGTAAAGGATTTATGTATAGGTTATATAAAGGATTTATGTAAAGGTTGTGTAAATGATTTATGTATAGGTTATATAAAGGATTTATGTAAAGGTTGTGTAAAGGATTTATGTATAGGTTATATAAAGGATTTATGTAAAGGTGTGTGTAAAGGATTTATGTAAAGGTTGTGTAAAGGATTTATGTATAGGTTATATAAAGGATTTATGTAAAGGTTATGTAAATGATTTATTTATGTATAGGTTATATAAAGGATTTATGTATAGGTTGTGTAAAGGATTTATGTATAGGTTATGTAAAGGATTTATGTAAAGGTTATGTAAAGGATTTATGTAAAGGTTGTGTAAAGGATTTATGTATAGGTTATATAAAGGATTTATGTAAAGGTTATGTAAATGATTTATGTATAGGTTATATAAAGGATTTATGTAAAGGTTGTGTAAAGGATTTATGTGTATAGGTTATATAAAGGATTTATGTATAGGTTGTGTAAAGGATTTATGTATAGGTTATGTAAAGGATTTATATAAAGGTTATGTAAAGGATTTATGTAAAGGTTATGTAAAGGATTTATGTATAGGTTATATAAAGGATTTATGTAAAGGTTATGTAAAGGATTTATGTATAGGTTATATAAAGGATTTATGTGTAAAAGGTTGTGTAAATGATTTATGTATAGGTTATATAAAGGATTTATGTAAAGGTTATGTAAAGGATTTATGTATAGGTTATGTAAAGATTTTTATGTATAGGTTATATAAAGGATTTATGTGTAAGGTTATATAAAGGATTTATGTATAGGTTATGTAAAGGATTTATGTAAAGGTTGTGTAAAGGATTTATGTATAGGTTATATAAAGGATTTATGTAAAGGTTATGTAAAGGATTTATGTATAGGTTATGTAAAGGATTTATGTAAAGGTTATGTAAAATGATTTATGTATAGGTTATATAAAGGATTTATGTATAGGTTATGTAAAGGATTTATGTATAGGTTATGTAAAGGATTTATGTATAGGTTATGTAAAGGATTTATGTAAAGGTTGTGTAAAGGATTTATGTATAGGTTATATAAAGGATTTATGTAAAGGTTATGTAAATGATTTATGTATAGGTTATATAAAGGATTTATGTAAAAAGGTTGTGTAAAGGATGATTTATGTATAGGTTATATAAAGGATTTATGTAAAGGTTTGTGTAAAGGATTTATGTATAGGTTATGTAAAGGATTTATGTAAAGGTTATGTAAAGGATTTATGTATAGGTTATATAAAGGATTTATGTAAAGGTTATATAAAGGATTTATGTATAGGTTATGTAAAGGATTTATGTAAAGGTTATGTAAAGGATTTATGTAAAGGTTATATAAAGGATTTATGTAAAGGTTATGTAAAGGATTTATGTATAGGTTATATAAAGGATTTATGTAAAGGTTTATGTAAAGGATTTTATAGGTATAAAGGATTTATGTAAAGGATTTAAATGTAAAGGTAAGGTTATGTAAAGGATTTATGTATAGGTTATATAAAGGATTTATGTAAAGGTTATGTAAAGGATTTATGTAAATTTATGTAAAGGATTTATGTAAAGGTTATATAAAGGATTTATGTAAAGGTTTGTGTAAAGGATTTATGTATAGGTTATATAAAGGATTTATGTAAAGGTTATGTAAATGATTTATGTATAGGTTATATAAAGGATTTATGTATAGGTTGTGTAAAGGATTTATGTATAAAGTTTATGTAAAGGATTTATGTAAAGGTTATGTAAAGGATTTATGTAAAGGTTATGTAAAGGATTTATGTATAGGTTATATAAAGGATTTATGTAAAGGTTATGTAAATGATTTATGTATAGGTTATGTAAAGGATTTATGTAAAGGTTATGTAAAGGATTTATGTATAGGTTATATAAAGGATTTATGTATAGGTTGTGTAAAGGATTTATGTATAGGTTATGTAAAGGATTTATGTAAAGGTTATGTAAAGGATTTATGTATAGGTTATATAAAGGATTTATGTAAAGGTTGTGTAAAGGATTTATGTATAGGTTATATAAAGGATTTATGTAAAGGTTATGTAAAGGATTTATGTATAGGTTATATAAAGGATTTATGTAAAGGTTGTGTAAAGGATTTATGTATAGGTTATGTAAAGGATTTATGTAAAGGTTATATAAAGGATTTATGTAAAGGTTATGTAAAGGATTTATGTAAGGTTATATAAAGGATTTATGTAAGGTTATATAAAGGATTTATGTATAGGTTATATAAAGGATTTATGTATAGGTTATGTAAAGGATTTATGTAAAGGTTATGTAAAGGATTTATGTATAGGTTATGTAAAGGATTTATGTAAAGGTTGTGTAAAGGATTTATGTATAGGTTATATAAAGGATTTATGTAAAGGTTATATAAAGGATTTATGTAAAGGTTATGTAAAGGATTTATGTAAAGGTTGTGTAAAGGATTTATGTATAGGTTATATAAAGGATTTATGTAAAGGTTATGTAAAGGATTTATGTAAAAGGTTATGTAAAGGATTTATGTAAGGTTTTATGTAAAGGATTTATGTAAAGGTTATATAAAGGATTTATGTAAAGGTTATGTAAAGGATTTATATGTAAAGGTTATATAAAGGATTTATGTATAGGTTATATAAAGGATTTATGTAAAGGTTATGTAAAGGATTTATGTATAGGTTATATAAAGGATTTATGTATAGGTTATGTAAAGGATTTATGTATAGGTTTATGTAAAGGATTTATGTAAAGGTTATGTAAAGGATTTATGTATAGGTTATATAAAGGATTTATGTAAAGGTTATATAAAGGATTTATGTATAGGTTATGTAAAGGATTTATGTATGTAAGGTTATATAAAGGATTTATGTAAAGGTTGTGTAAATGATTTTTATGTATAGGTTATATAAAGGATTTATGTATAGGTTATGTAAAGGATTTATGTATAGGTTATATTATATAAAGGATTTATGTAAAGGTTATGTAAAGGATTTATGTAAAGGTTGTGTAAAGGATTTATGTATAGGTTATATAAAGGGATTTATGTAAAGGTTATGTAAATGATTTATGTATAGGTTATATAAAGGATTTATGTAAAGGTTGTGTAAAGGATTTATGTATAGGTTATATAAAGGATTTATGTAAAGGTTGTGTAAATGATTTATGTATAGGTTATGTAAAGGATTTATGTAAAGGTTGTGTAAAGGATTTATGTATAGGTTATATAAAGGATTTATGTAAGGTTATATAAAGGATTTATGTATAGGTTATGTAAAGGATTTATGTAAAGGTTATGTAAAGGATTTATGTAAAGGTTATGTAAAGGATTTATGTATAGGTTATGTAAAGGATTTATGTATAGGTTATATAAAGGATTTATGTAAAGGTTATGTAAAGGATTTATGTATAGGTTATATAAAGGATTTATGTAAAGGTTATGTAAAGGATTTATGTATAGGTTATATAAAGGATTTATGTATAGGTTGTGTAAAGGATTTATGTATAGGTTATATAAAGGATTTATGTAAAGGTTATGTAAAGGATTTATGTAAAGGTTATGTAAAGGATTTATGTAAAGGTTGTGTAAAGGATTTATGTATAGGTTATATAAAGGATTTATGTAAAGGGTTATGTAAATGATTTATGTATAGGTTATATAAAGGATTTATGTAAAGGTTGTGTAAGGATTTATGTATAGTTTATGTAAAGGATTTATGTAAAGGTTATGTAAAGGATTTATGTAAAGGTTATGTAAAGGATTTATGTATAGGTTATATAAAGGATTTATGTAAAGGTTATGTAAAGGATTTATGTATAGGTTATATAAAGGATTTATGTAAAGGTTGTGTAAAAGGATTTATGTATAGGTTATATAAAGGATTTATGTAAAGGTTATGTAAAGGATTTATGTATAGGTTATGTAAAGGATTTATGTAAAGGTTATGTAAAGGATTTATGTAAAGGTTGTGTAAAGGATTTATGTATAGGTTATATAAAGGATTTATGTAAAGGTTATGTAAAGGATTTATGTATAGGTTATATAAAGGATTTATGTAAAGGTTGTGTAAATGATTTATGTATAGGTTATATAAAGGATTTATGTAAGGTTGTGTAAAGGATTTATGTATAGGTTATATAAAGGATTTATGTATAGTAAAGGTTATATAAAGGATTTATGTAAAGGTTATGTAAAGGATTTATTATGTATAGTATTATATGTAAAGGATTTATGTAAAGGTTATGTAAAGGATTTATGTATAGGTTATATAAAGGATTTATGTAAAGGTTATATAAAGGATTTATGTATAGGTTATATAAAGGATTTATGTAAAGGTTATGTAAAGGATTTATGTATAGGTTATATAAAGGATTTATGTATAGGTTGTGTAAAGGATTTATGTATAGGTTATATAAAGGATTTATGTAAAGGTTGTGTAAAGGATTTATGTATAGGTTATGTAAAGGATTTATGTATAGGTTATATAAAGGATTTATGTAAAGGTTATGTAAAGGATTTATGTATAGGTTATATAAAGGATTTATGTAAAGGTTATATAAAGGATTTATGTATAGGTTATATAAAGGATTTATGTAAAGGTTGTGTAAAGGAAGGATTTATGTATAGGTTATGTAAAGGATTTATGTATAGGTTATGTAAAGGATTTATGTATAGGTTATATAAAGGATTTATGTAAAGGTTATGTAAAGGATTTATGTATAGGTTATATAAAGGATTTATGTAAAGGTTATGTAAAGGATTTATGTATAGGTTATATAAAGGATTTATGTAAAGGTTTATGTAAAGGATTTATGTATAGGTTTATGTAAAGGATTTATGTAAAGGTTATATAAAGGATTTATGTAAAGGTTGTGTAAAGGATTTATGTATAGGTTATATAAAGGATTTATGTAAAGGTTATGTAAATGATTTATGTATAGGTTATATAAAGGATTTATGTATAGGTTATGTAAAGGATTTATGTATAGGTTATGTAAAGGATTTATGTAAAGGTTATGTAAAGGATTTATGTAAAGGTTTGTAAAGGATTTATGTATAGGTTATATAAAGGATTTATGTAAAGGTTATATAAAGGATTTATGTATAAGGTTATATAAAGGATTTATGTAAAGGTTGTGTAAAGGATTTATGTATAGGTTATATAAAGGATTTATGTATAGGTTATGTAAAGGATTTATGTATAGGTTATGTAAAGGATTTATGTAAAGGTTATGTAAAAGGATTTATGTAAAGGATTTATGTAAAGGATTTATGTAAAGGTTATGTAAAGGATTTATGTATAGGTTATATAAAGGATTTATGTAAAGGTTATGTAAATGATTTATGTATAGGTTATATAAAGGATTTATGTAAAGGTTGTGTAAAGGATTTATGTATAGGTTATATAAAGGATTTATGTAAAGGTTATGTAAAGGATTTATGTATAGGTTATATAAAGGATTTATGTATAGGTTATATAAAGGATTTATGTAAAGGTTATATAAAGGATTTATGTATAGGTTATGTAAAGGATTTATGTAAAGGTTGTGTAAAGGATTTATGTATAGGTTATATAAAGGATTTATGTAAAGGTTATGTAAAGGATTTATGTATAGGTTATATAAAGGATTTATGTAAAGGTTGTGTAAAGGATTTATGTATAGGTTATATAAAGGATTTATGTAAAGGTTGTAAAGGATTTATGTATATAGGTTATAAAGGATAAAGGATTTATGTAAAGGTTATATAAAGGATTTATGTAAAGGTTATGTAAAGGATTTATGTAAAGGTTATATAAAGGATTTATGTATAGGTTATATAAAGGATTTATGTAAAGGTTATGTAAAGGATTTATGTATAGGTTATATAAAGGATTTATGTAAAGGTTATGTAAAGGATTTATGTATAGGTTATATAAAGGATTTATGTATAGGTTATGTAAAGGATTTATGTATAGGTTTTATGTAAAGGATTTATGTAAAGGTTATGTAAAGGATTTATGTATAGGTTATATAAAGGATTTATGGTAAAGGTTATATAAAGGATTTATGTATAGGTTATGTAAAGGATTTATGTAAAGGTTATGTAAAGGATTTATGTAAAGGTTATGTAAAGGATTATGTATAGGTTATGTAAAGGATTTATGTAAAGGTTATGTAAAGGATTTATGTATAGGTTATATAAAGGATTTATGTAAAGGTTATGTAAAGGATTTATGTATAGGTTATATAAAGGATTTATGTAAAGGTTATGTAAAGGATTTATGTATAGGTTATATAAAGGATTTATGTAAAGGTTATATATAAAGGATTTATGTATAGGATTTTATATAAAGGATTTATGTAAAGGTTATGTAAAGGATTTATGTAAAGGTTGTGTAAAGGATTTATGTATAGGTTATGTAAGGATTTATGTAAAGGTTATGTAAAGGATTTATGTATAGGTTATATAAAGGATTTATGTAAAGGTTATGTAAAGGATTTATGTATAGGTTATGTAAAGGATTTATGTAAAGGTTATGTAAAGGATTTATGTAAAGGTTGTGTAAAGGATTTATGTATAGGTTATATAAAGGATTTATGTAAAGGTTATGTAAATGATTTATGTATAGGTTATATAAAGGATTTATGTAAAGGTTGTGTAAATGATTTATGTATAGGTTATATAAAGGATTTATGTAAAGGTTGTGTAAAGGATTTATGTATAGGTTATGTAAAGGATTTATGTAAAGGTTATGTAAAGGATTTATGTAAAGGTTATATAAAGGATTTATGTAAAGGTTATGTAAAGGATTTATGTATAGGTTATATAAAGGATTTATGTAAAGGTTATGTAAAGGATTTATGTATAGGTTATATAAAGGATTTATGTAAAGGTTATGTAAAGGATTTATGTATAGGTTATGTAAAGGATTTATGTATAGGTTATATAAAGGATTTATGTAAAGGTTATGTAAAGGATTTATGTAAAGGTTATATAAAGGATTTATGTAAAGGTTATGTAAAGGATTTATGTAAAGGTTATGTAAAGGATTTATGTATAGGTTATATAAAGGATTTATGTAAAGGTTGTGTAAAGGATTTATGTATAGGTTATATAAAGGATTTATGTAAAGGGTTGTGTAAAGGATTTATGTATAGGTTATATAAAGGATTTATGTATAGGTTATATATAAGGATTTATGTAAAGGTTTATGTAAAGGATTTATGTAAAGGTTATGTAAAGGATTTATGTATAGGTTATGTAAAGGATTTATGTATAGGTTATGTAAAGGATTTATGTAAAGGTTATGTAAAGGATTTATGTATAGGTTATATAAAGGATTTATGTAAAGGTTATATAAAGGATTTATGTATAGGTTGTATAAAAGGATTTAGGATTTATGTATAGGTTATATAAAGGATTTATGTAAAGGTTATATAAAGGATTTATGTAAAGGTTATGTAAAGGATTTATGTAAAGGTTATGTAAAGGATTTATGTATAGGTTATATAAAGGATTTATGTAAAGGTTATGTAAATGATTTATGTATAGGTTATATAAAGGATTTATGTAAAGGTTGTGTAAAGGATTTATGTATAGGTTATATAAAGGATTTATGTAAAGGTTATGTAAAGGATTTATGTATAGGTTTATATAAAGATTTATTTATGTAAAGGATTTAGGTTATGTAAAGGATTTATGTAAAGGTTATATAAAGGATTTATGTAAAGGTTATATAAAGGATTTATGTAAGGTTATATAAAGGATTTATGTAAAGGTTATGTAAAGGATTTATGTATAGGTTATATAAAGGATTTATGTAAAGGTTATGTAAAGGATTTATGTATAGGTTATGTAAAGGATTTATGTAAAGGTTATGTAAAGGATTTATGTATAGGTTATGTAAAGGATTTATGTAAAGGTTGTGTAAAGGATTTATGTATAGGTTATATAAAGGATTTATGTAAAGGTTATGTAAAGGATTTATGTATAGGTTATATAAAGGATTTATGTAGGTTGTGTAAAGGATTTATGTATAGGTTATGTAAAGGATTTATGTAAAGGTTATGTAAAGGATTTATGTAAAGTTTGTGTAAAGGATTTATGTATAGGTTATATAAAGGATTTATGTAAAGGTTATGTAAATGATTTATGTATAGGTTATATAAAGGATTTATGTAAAGGTTGTGTAAATGATTTATGTATAGGTTATATAAAGGATTTATGTAAAGGTTGTGTAAATGATTTATGTATAGGTTATGTAAAGGATTTATGTAAAGGTTGTGTAAAGGATTTATGTATAGGTTTATATAAAGGATTTATGTAAAGGTTATATAAAGGATTTATGTAAAGGTTTATGTAAAGGATTTATGTATAGGTTATATAAAGGATTTATGTAAAGGTTATGTAAAGGATTTATGTATAGGTTATATAAAGGATTTATGTAAAGGTTATGTAAAGGATTTATGTATATAGGTTATAAAGGATTTATGTAAAGGTTGTGTAAAGGATTTATGTATAGGTTATGTAAAGGATTTATGTAAAGGTTGTGTAAAGGATTTATGTATAGGTTATATAAAGGATTTATGTAGGTTATATAAAGGATTTATGTAAAGGTTATGTAAATGATTTATGTATAGGTTATATAAAAGGATTTATGTAAAGGTTGTGTAAATGATTTATGTATAGGTTATATAAAGGATTTATGTAAAGGTTATGTAAAGGATTTATGTATAGGTTATATAAAGGATTTATGTAAAGGTTATATAAAGGATTTATGTATAGGTTATATAAAGGATTTATGTAAAGGTTATGTAAAGGATTTATGTATAGGTTATATAAAGGATTTATGTATAGGTTATATAAAGGATTTATGTATAGGTTATGTAAAGGATTTATGTATAGGTTATGTAAAGGATTTATGTAAAGGTTGTGTAAAGGATTTATGTATAGGTTATATAAAGGATTTATGTATAGGTTATGATTTAAAGGATTTATGTATAGGTATTTTATGTAAAGGATTTATGTATAGGTTATGTAAAGGATTTATGTAAAGGTTGTGTAAAGGATTTATGTATAGGTTATATAAAGGATTTATGTAAAGGTTATGTAAATGATTTATGTATAGGTTATATAAAGGATTTATGTAAAGGTTGTGTGTAAATGATTTATGTATAGGTTATATAAAGGATTTATGTAAAGGTTGTGTAAAGGATTTATGTATAGGTTATGTAAAGGATTTATGTAAAGGTTATGTAAAGGATTTATGTATTTAGGTTATATAAAGGATTTATGTAAAGGTTATATAAAGGATTTATGTAAAGGTTATATAAAGGATTTATGTATAGGTTATATAAAGGATTTATGTAAAGGTTATGTAAAGGATTTATGTATAGGTTATATAAAGGATTTATGTAAAGGTTATGTAAAGGATTTATGTATAGGTTATATAAAGGATTTATGTAAAGGTTATGTAAAGGATTTATGTATAGGTTATGTAAAGGATTTATGTAAAGGTTTATGTAAAGGATTTATGTATAGGTTATGTAAAGGATTTATGTAAAGGTTATATAAAGGATTTATGTAAAGGTTATGTAAAGGATTTATGTATAGGTTATATAAAGGATTTATGTAAAGGTTATGTAAATGATTTATGTATAGTTTATATAAAGGATTTATGTAAAGGTTATGTAAAGGATTTATGTATAGGTTTATATAAAGGATTTATGTAAAGGTTATGTAAAGGATTTTATGTATAGGTTATATAAAAGATTTATGTAAAGGTTATGTAAAGGATTTATGTAAAGGTTATATAAAGGATTTATGTATAGGTTATATAAAGGATTTATGTATAGGTTATATAAAGGATTTATGTATAGGTTATATAAAGGATTTATGTAAAGGTTATGTAAATGATTTATGTATAGGTTATATAAAGGATTTATGTAAAGGTTGTGTAAAGGATTTATGTATAGGTTATATAAAGGATTTATGTAAAGGTTATGTAAATGATTTATGTATAGTTATATAAAGGATTTATGTAAAGGTTGTGTAAATGATTTATGTATAGGTTATGTAAAGGATTTATGTAAAGGTTGTGTAAAGGATTTATGTATAGGTTATATAAAGGATTTATGTAAAGGTTATATAAAGGATTTATGTAAAGGTTATGTAAATGATTTATGTATAGGTTATATAAAGGATTTATGTAAAGGTTGTGTAAATGATTTATGTATAGGTTATATAAAAAGGATTTATGTAAAGGTTATGTAAATGATTTATGTATAGGTTATATAAAGGATTTATGTAAAGGTTGTGTAAAGGATTTATGTATAGGTTATGTAAAGGATTTATGTAAAGGTTGTGTAAAGGATTTATGTATAGGTTATATAAAGGATTTATGTAAAGGTTATATAAAGGATTTATGTAAAGGTTATGTAAAGGATTTATGTATAGGTTATATAAAGGATTTATGTAAAGGTTATATAAAGGATTTATGTATAGGTTATATAAAGGATTTATGTAAAGGTTGTGTAAATGATTTATGTATAGGTTATATAAAGGATTTATGTAAAGGTTATGTAAAGGATTTATGTATAGGTTATATAAAGGATTTATGTAAAGGTTGTGTAAATGATTTATGTATAGGTTATATAAAGGATTTATGTATAGGTTGTGTAAAGGATTTATGTATAGGATTTATATGTAAAGGATTTATGTAAAGGTTATGTAAAGGATTTATGTAAAGGTTATGTAAAGGATTTATGTATAGGTTATATAAAGGATTCAGTATGTAAAGGTTATGTAAATGATTTATGTATAGGTTATATAAAGGATTTATGTAAAGGTTATGTAAAGGATTTATGTATAGGTTATATAAAGGATTTATGTAAAGGTTATATAAAGGATTTATGTATAGGTTATATAAAGGATTTATGTAAAGGTTGTGTAAAAGGATTTATGTATAGGTTATATAAAGGATTTATGTAAAGGTTATGTAAAGGATTTATGTATAGGTTATATAAAGGATTTATGTAAAGGTTGTGTAAATGATTTATGTATAGGTTATATAAAGGATTTATGTATAGGTTGTGTAAAGGATTTATGTATAGGATTTTATAGGTTATATAAGGATTTATGTAAAGGTTGTGTAAAGGATTTATGTAAAGGTTATGTAAAGGATTTATGTATAGGTTATATAAAGTTATATGTAAAGGTTAGGATTTATGTAAAGGTTATGTAAAGGATTTATGTATAGGTTATGTAAAGGATTTATGTAAAGGTTATGTAAAGGATTTATGTATAGGTTATATAAAGGATTTATGTAAAGGGATGTAAAGGATTTATGTATAGGTTATGTAAAGGATTTATGTAAAGGTTATGTAAAGGATTTATGTATAGGTTATATAAAGGATTTATGTAAAGGTTATGTAAAGGATTTATGTATAGGTTATATAAAGGATTTATGTAAAGGTTATATAAAGGATTTATGTATAGGTTATGTAAAGGATTTATGTATAGGTTATATAAAGGATTTATGTAAAGGTTATATAAAGGATTTATGTATAGGTTATATAAAGGATTTATGTAAAGGTTATGTAAAGGATTTATGTATAGGTTATTTATAAAGGATTTATGTAAAGGTTGTGTAAATGATTTATGTATAGGTTATATAAAGGATTTATGTAAAGGTTGTGTAAATGATTTATGTATAGGTTATATAAAGGATTTATGTAAAGGTTGTGTAAATGATTTATGTATAGGTTATGTAAAGG
>JAUJYZ010000209.1:0-192500 GCA_033675265.1 Actinostola sp. cb2023
ATATTCAATGTTGTCGTAGTTTTGAAGGTCTATATGAAGCTATTTAACTAAGATCCTACAAGTGTCTATAAAAAGGTCGACCATTTGACGATGTATTGGAGAGTTTCAATTTCAACAGAATTCCTTTTTCATCACAGCTTTTCATGATTTTCTAGCTGATAACGATTATCAATTAGCTATATACAGTAAGACATTCACTAAAATTATGCAGCCGACTTTGTATATCATCATAGTCCATCGTTTAAAATTAATTTCGATATCAGTCTACAACTTACAGAAGTATAAACATACCCATTACATATCACACATTGAAGTGCCAATAACACAAATATCATTCTCGTACCCAGTGCCCACTCGTCATTTGGTTGGTCGTGGGCTCTGGAAAACCCTGTTGCTCGGTCGTCAAATTCAAGTCGTCAGAGCGCATGCTCATACTAAAGACCGCTGCGAGCGGGTGCTGTGAAAGAGTTCTACTGCCTACTGGCTACGTAGTGTTACGTTGCATGGTTCGAACCATCGAATATTCAAACAAGCTAGTACAAAAGTTTGTACATTTATCTTCGTGTAGCCCTTCGACTTTCAACATCAGTTCTTCTCTGGCTTTGTTGCGATAAAGGCTGGATGATAAATACATGTTCTATTATATCTGAGTGTGAGCCTTCCTGTCTTCCGCTTTTGTTTAATATTGCTTCTCTTGAATTATAAAAATATTCCTTTGAATACTCAAAGAGAGTACGATCGATTACGTCTTCTCCGGTGGTAGGTCACTGCAGCAGTTAATATATATATATTGTTAGATCTCCCTTTACCAATTCAGATCAATTTATGTCTACACAGTCACTCTCATTTCCATAGCTTTATAATTCAAAAACGGAATACCATTGTATGAAATACAACCGTCGCTGTCATTCCTTTCGTTCGCCTTGCAAGTTTGAATCTTTGTTGATCTCATGGACCAATCAAATACGATCAGTCATTGTTGATTTCATCAGCCAATGAAATTCTCATAAAATTTCAGGGTTCCCAGAGCCACGACCAACCAAATGACGAGTTGGGCAATGGGTACGAGATATGCACAAAATATTATGATAGTTGGTGGTCTAATTAAAATCAATTTGATCTTCTTTCCAAATGTGATTAGATGTTGTGCATAAATGCTGGTGAAGTTCTTCAGATTTATCATTTAAATAATGGCAATGAGAGCAATTCCAATATATAAAGTGGTTTGAGATGCTCGTTCGTACCTCTTTAGAGGGTTTTGAACGCGCTCTAAAAAAATTGAGGCCGTAACTTGGTAGGCTTAGGGGTCTCAGATGGAAAGGAACATCAAGACAGCAAGTCGGTACTTTTTATGGGTGTCTGTCAGCAAATAACAGTTATTTTGCGAAGGCCAGTCTAAGACATCCGCCAAATTAACCGCCAAATGCACATTATTAATTATTATAATTATTGTTTTAGACTTGCTACCTCTTAGGAAGATAATCATTTACTGCCACGTCCAATTGGAATACCACAGATACCTTTTAGGGGTCATTTTTTTACAAATTTTTCGACAAGCATATTGTTATTTCATTAAGTTTTAGTGAGGGCCACAGTTTGTAAGTGTATTTCAACTTTTATGTGTTACCCTCTTGAAATAAAGTCTTCATCATCATCATCATCATCATCATTATCATCATTTATCATCAGTATCATCCCTAGCCACATTATGTATGCTAGCCGTCTGGCCACTTTATCGAATTTTTCAACCCGATATTGGTTCAGCATTAGACACATTTGACCTCGACATACACAACAGCACCCACTTTCATCTCCACACACCCTAAAGAGCAGAACAGCAGAAAAAACAAATGATAAGAGAGCCGAGCAATTAACAAACTATTTAAATGGGTGAAGTGAACTTACAACTGCGCATGCGTCACTACAACCCACATATTGACCATTGTCCGTACCCAGACCTCCTCGGTTTAGGGCCTCTCCCAAGAACGCTCTGGTCGCAGTAATTTGAGGCTCGATGCGGATTGGATGGAAAAAAACGTCATACGATTTCTCGTTGCTGATTGGTTGTTTTAGCATGTAAACAAACTTTGATTGGTCAAAAACGAAACGACGACTTTCAAATTGGTTTTCTAAGTACAACCAAGATAAAATTTCGAGAACTTACAACTGTCACTGTTCTGACATAACAAAATAGGCAAAAAATGTCTACTTTTGTAATACATTTGGGGGAAGAACAAAAACTGGGCTTGGCCAATATCTACAGGACTGGAAAATTCCATCTGGGAAACCAACAACAGATGAGACTGAAGCACTGAAGGCTGAATTTGAGTTGAAGCACGTGCGTTTGGTGGCTTGACGTTTGGTTTTTTTAGCTCCAACAGCATTAGAATAATCTGCGAGCATTGCTTCAATTGACTTGTTGACGGCCTGAATTGTAGCTGGACAAAACTCTGCTCATTCTTATGTCCAGAAATGGACATAATGTGTCTTGCGGGGACACCTGAGTCGGACAGCACGGTTATTGAAGGGGAATCGCACACAATGGTTTGTGTACGTTTTCGACCAAATTGGCGCCAATGGAGATTTCCTTCATCATTTTGGACAACTTGTTTACTCCAAGTGGCTTATTCTCAAACCACACAAGATCATTAGCCTCCTAAAGCAGACCCGTGTCCAGGCTTCCGTTTTACTTCGCCGGACCACTAGGTCTGCTCAGATGATGAGCGATACATTCTCCATTCCAATGGTTTTGACGCACCATTTGAACTAGCCAATGAAATCACTCGTATTATCAGTGCCAAAAAAACTGGTCCCACGGCCTTGAGTTTATTTTTAGAGATATCGTGTTGCAAAGCTCTAGCTTGTTTTTAAAAATTCATAATCTGATCAATGATGTTTAAACCCGGTTTTAAATGACCACAGATAATGATATAAAACACTACAAAAGAAAATCATCAACGAGGACTTGTGCTTTATTTGTGCCAAAAGTGAGTCAAAGGAGAGAGGAAAAACCCGGAAATATTCTGACGAACGAAAGTTAATTTACTGGCACTCTTGTCCCGTACTTTGGATATCAACATACAAGAATATTTGAATACGGTAACTCTTTTTTGTCTGTCTGCAGAAGTTGCTTTGCTAAAGTGAATAAATGACCAGAATCGTGTGTTACCGTTGTCATAGATCAGTTTCAATGCTTGATATATCAGTAATGACTTTCCATGACCAGTCGGAAGTTGACGAACAAATCCTTTTGTTCAAAATAAATCGCTCGGATCGATTGACTTTTGCTGGTGGATATTCAACTGTTGAAATTTTGAAAACATCACATCGCTAGCTTGAAAACACTCTTCAAACTCCAGTACGAACTGTCAGTTCACGTGATGTTTGTTCGTGGAAGTCCATAGAGGTCAAAGTCCGCACCACCACAGATTTAAGAGGTTCGTTCTGATTGGCTAATCCACTGGAAAGGAATGTATCGCTCATCTGAGCAGACCTAGTGGTCTGGCGAAGTAAAACGGAAGCCTGGACACGGGTCTGCTTTAGGAGGCTAAAGATCATGGGCAAGAGCAGATTTTTTTTGCCTTCTGAAAAAACGCTTCTTGCAGTGGATTGAGCTTTTCTAGGTAGAGTGTGAGGCAAGAATATGCAAGTAGTAATAGAGGTTAGTTCAGATCACCGACCAAATTGAGCCCACGGTCCTGTAAAAAGGAAGGGGACCTACTGGTCAGCGATTATCCCACAAAGTGAGCCTCCAGACAAAAATAACTTGGAGTCAGCGGTTGAACGCGTGAGGGATGGGTGCTACACATAAATATGTATGATGATGGTTGTGGAGCTCAGTTATGGCAGAAGCGCGTCCAACTAGTGGTTCAGCTAAACCCTAAACCTGGTACGTTATTCGGGACCATCCATTCCTTGTTGGCCGAATAGATCCCAGACGGCAATCATTATTTGGGGGATCGACTTTCCTACAATCTAACCGGAAAGGATTTGGAGACCCGCCTTTAATTCAAAACTTTGGGGAGCCAGGAATGTATGGAAGTGGATTGAGTGGTTTCCCAACGAGAACCTTTGGAACAATGATGGAGGAGCGCACATCTTCGAAGATGTTAGACGAGATTTTAAATCTAGTGTGTGTCAAGAAAAGTGAGTGTGGACGACCGCACAGTGAGTTTCGACTACCAGTACTTGTCTGAAGGAGCGAGCGAGGGTTAAGAGACTGAAAAGAAAAACACAACGAGGAGCCCCTATCTAAAGTGTACGTGGAGACCAAAAAAGTCACATTGGACGAGAAGGTAACCGTGGAAAGAGTAGGACGTAAAGCAGAATTCTCTCACCCAGCTGCAGAATGGTTCTACCGTGTGGTTGAAACCGGTCAAGGATTCAAAGCGCCTACAAGAGACGCAGTGTTGGCGTAACGAGTGGTGGAAAGAGAAGCGGGACGATTTCAATTGCAACATCCCCAAGAGTTATCGACAAGATTTTGAAGAAGAACCCTTGAAATGGGTAGTGGTGAACGGTTATGCGTGTGGGGAATTGGCGGACAAAGAAGACGAAGAAGAGAATGGGGATGTGGAACAGTCCTGTGGGGTCCCTGCTGAAAACCGAACCGGGGGTCTCTCTAGGGGAGTTCAAGGGTTGGTGTGTGGAGAGGCGTGTGGACGATGCGGGGGCAAAATCAAAAATCGGTTCAGCAATGGTTGGGGATGTTAAAGGCACAAGGTCAATCGACGTTGGTGGACGAAGAAGATGTGTACCATTTGGACGAAGGTTATGCGGTGGTGTTAAATCCGTTCTGTGGTAAACATTACATCGTGTTGGATTTGCGAGTAACCGATAGAACATGTTTGTGCGATGAAGTAAATGTGGAAGGTGTGAACTGTCCAAACCGTGACTGTTACCCACCATGGGAAAGAACATGTCCTTACTGCGAGGGTGATTTTTTTCGGTGTCGCATCTACAAAAAGAAAGTAAATTGAGAAGTGCGCCATTGAAAGATGTTCTTCACGTTGATAGGGTTGTGGTGTTTGTGGTTTGGACGTGTGGACTCTGAAGATGTCTGGGAGCGTTTTGTCATTCGATTGGTTAACCAAATGCAGTCCGAATCCCAAGCTAATAACGGCGCGGTGTGTGGTTCCATACCGCCGACGGATAGATGCGATGCGGGGTTATCAATGGAGTCCACATGTGACCTTCCGTAGCTTTCCAACGAGTTTTTATTTGGTGGACATGACTGAGTGGCAAAACGGTGAAAGATGGTGTGGGAAGTCACCGGTGTTGCATGTGTGGGAAAGTGTGGGATGAAAAGTATGTACGTCCGGTTGGTGTGTGGGAAAATACAGGATGTTGTTTAGAGGGGCATCCGTACCATGATGGAATGGCATGCAAGTGGGGTGGAAGATATGAACGATTGAGTTGGTGTGTGGAATGTTGTCGTAGGCGTAAGATGAAATGGGAAGTGATGAGTGGTGGTGGTTGGGATCAAACGGTACGACGTGACAACATTCAAAGAGACGTGAAGACAGAACATTCGATTTGGGGTAAACCACCCGACCGGTTTTTGTGTAGCATAAGAAGACCCGACATGTACGACGAATGGTAGATGCGATGGAACTCCAGGAAACGACAGACGTAGAGATGACAGAAGACATGGTGCACCAATTGAAAGAAAAACATGTTTATGGAGTTGGACCAGATGCTTTGGTATGCGAATAACAAACGTAGTTTGATGAGACGGGTGTGACGAATGACCGACAATTGATGTACGAATTGCTCCAGATGATACAATTCAAATTGAAAGTCATTTCTGCATTACGAGATCAAGTCATAACGGAAGAAAGTCGTCAAGGAATTTGGTGATGACTGTGTGCGGGTGGACAATTTTTTTGGCTGCGTTTACATTTACATTGGTTTTCCAAGTAGTGGTTTATTTTCTAATACGGTCAATGTCGAGCATGCTACCGGATCGGGACATAGAAAAGCTAGAAGAGGAGTCGGTTTCTTTACACTTGTCAAAACGTCTTCCAACCATTGAAGAAGAAGAAACATGTGGGGGAAGATCCAAAATTGTTGTTTGAACTGTCTTGCGTTATTGATTTGTTGTTGCATGCCAAAAAGAGGAAAAGAGGAAAGTGGACCGAGCACGGACGCCCAGTTGGATGAAGTACATCGTTATCTACAAAGACGCACGGATTGAACGTTCATTTGTATTCACCTTCGGATTGAAACACAGCTCACCATGAAGAGTGCTCTAGAAGAGATTGGTGCGTTGTTAATACACTTGAAATCGTTGATGGATGTGCAAGAAAGAATGTTGAACCAAACGGTGGAACATCTGTTACCGCTTTTGATCGAGCAGATAAAACAAAAAGAAGAAGAAGAAGAAGACGATTCAGACGAAGCGTTGTATGAAAGACTGAAGGAGATGGACGAGATGATAAATTCCAGGGCATGGCGTAATCCGACCACAGATGATCATGGGTTGCGAGAGGAAGAGGATGCAGGAAGAAATAACAGAGAGCCTAGAAAAGAAGATGAAGATGAGTTTGAGACAAGAAGTGCTGGAAAAAGCTCAGAGGATGGAAGAAGGTTGTTCAGTATGGTTGTCAAAAACCAAAGCCGCCTGTTGGGATGTGATCGAAAGTGATTTAAGTGAGGTTTCGATAGAAGACTTTGAGCGTTGGATTTCTTTCCTTGTACTGTTGGGTCGTCAAACTCGTGAATTGTCGTTCTTCATAGATTCGTGCGAAAAAGTGTTTCGGGAAGGGGCACAAAAACAAGACGAGCCATAAAAGCAAGCATAAATTCTTAACTTTCACGAAAAACACTTCACTTACACCATGGATCTGTTCGGGTTAGACCGTTATCAAGAGCGTCTCCGTGCCGTAGATGTTTTAATCCAATGGGGAAGAATGGTATCGGCCTGGGATGAAAGGATACAAGAAAGCGTTGGTTTTTAGTTCAACAGAATCGATTGGGTTCAGTGAAGTTGATTCTTTGGTCGAACAGATTGTACGAGAACTGGGATCCAAGTTACAGTTGGTGAACCGTGAAAAGAAAAAGTATCGGGATCAAGTAAAGGTCACCCACGAATGTTTAAATGTGACTCCTCAACCAGATCCCACAACGTTCTCCAACCCACCACCTCCAACAGAGCTGAAAGCGAAACGCAAAAGAAAAGAAGAGAAACGTGTCAGGAGAAAGAAACCAGATAAAGAAGTGTGTATGGAACAAGTAGTGCAAGAAGGAGAAACGGCCATTACCCCCGAACAACAGTTGCTTCAAGAATTAAACCAGTTAGAATACCTGTTGCAACAACCCTAGACATGCATCGTCCATGGTGGTGGTCCGCTTTGGTTCAGTTGGTTCAAGCCGTGTTAAAGGCTTTTCAGTTATTTGTTCGTCGTCACGCGTTACGTGAAGATTGTTGTAAAAAGAAGACACAATAAAATTAGTTTGAACACAACTGGTTTTTTTTATTGTCGGGCAAAACGTACACGTTTCCATGAACGAGAAGGTGGGACGTACAAGAAAGGGACTATTTTTTTAAAAGGATCAAAGGGTGGAAGACTTCCCCCTTGTCCGTAATAGTTAATGTATACAGGGTCCTTAGGTTCGCCGGGTTCAGGCACCCATCCCATGCTCGTCGTCCACCCTCGGCCTTTCTGTTTGGCTGAAATACTTCCGCCTTTTTTCCAGTTTTTCCAGGTAAACCCTGGTTCTCCAGGTTGGGGAACCCATCCCTTGCTCGTCCATCCTTGACCTTTCTTCTTCTTCTTCTTCTTCTTTTTTGCTCTCTTGTTCTTTTGACCGCTACTCCCCGGAGTGTCTTTTAATTCTTCCAGGTGTCGTTTGGCTTTGAGAAGCCGTTGTTGCATTCGAGTACGAACACCCTCCTCCTCTCCAACGGTAGTGGGTGGAGTGGGGAACAACGGGGTGGGTTTGGGTTCAAACAATTGACGAGGTTCTAGAGCCGCTACCACCTCACGTCGTGCTGGCGTTCTCGATCGTCTCTCTGTGACGGGGGTAATGGTTCCTGGTGTGGTGGGGGTCCCCATCAACGTACCAGCCGAGGGTGTCCCTCGAAGGATTCGACTTGTTTTCAACAGACGTCGGTACATGTGTAACTTATCTTTAACTCTTTCCAATTTCACCGACACAGAGAGGGTGTTGTCTTTCATCAATTGGTCGAGGTCGTCTTTCATCTGTATCAACTGGTTGGTGTAGGGGGTTTTGGATTCTTCCTCACGCATGGCCATCGTTTTCATCAACCGGTTCATGTCCACCCCAGTGCTACCCCCCCATTTGTGTAACGGTGGTGGGGGGTTGGGTCATGGTCAAATACGCTTTCTGTGTGTACTTCATGAGTAGGTTTTTGAGAGGGGTGAGAGAGGAACCTTAAATAGTTTTGAGCGTCGATTCCATCCTTTGAATATCCCGTTCCAGTTCTTGAATTCGGTCTTGTCGAGTGGATTCGGGTGGTGGTGATGGTGGTGGTGGTCTTGATTGGGGAGTTCGGGACCTCTGACGGTAGTTGCGTCTAACTTGTCGAGTCCCTTGTTTCACACCACGACGTACCCCTTGTTTTAGACCACGGAGCAAGAAGTTCATATTTTGGCCGCCCCCTTTTTGAATCCATTTCCGACGTTCAGACTGACTGCGTCGGGGGTCTCCAATTTTCCGCCACAAGTTTTTCTGACTGGCTAAAGTTTTAAGATGAGCTCGAGGCAGTGGTAAACGTCCTTGGAGAAAATTGTACGTGATTTCGCTCATGGCATCCACTTGATCTGGAGTGGCGTACTTGAGTAATTGACGTTGTTGGGTTGACGTGCCACGACGCAATGCGTCCCAGTAACGTCCCTGACGGTTGACACGACCACCCCTCATCATGTGCGGCGACCCCGCCTGATCCTCTTCTTCTGATTCCATTCCCGTAATAGTTTACCGGTTATTGTGGGGAAAACGTCGACCCCCACTTTGAAAACGAGGAAATGCTTTCTGTAAACCGTCGTAACGGAGTTGTACACGTTTCTTTTTATACCATGCTCTCCCACGGCCTTTCATCATCCATTTAGGTGTTCTAACCGGTGTATTAAAAATTCCCCTCAACCTCTTCCAAGGTGAAACGTTAACCATGACGATTTGTTTTTTTATACGTTGCTCGGTATTTATGTATTTTTATTTTTTTGCACCTTGTTCATGATGGCATCTCCAGCAAACCCCACCCCCGTGCTGATGGCCCCTGACACAATGCTGGGTACAGCTTTCTTGAGAGCTTTCTTGGCCATAGTTTTTACTATCGTTTTGGTGAGTCGTCGTTTGAGTGCCCGTCTTACACTTGCTTTAACCGCACGTCGTGCCCCCGCACGGGCCAACCACCCCCAAAACCCACCACGTTGGTTGGATAGTGTTTGAGGTTTCCGCCTTCTTCTTCTTCTTCTAACCATTATTTCACGGAGGAGGGACACCCTTGAAAGGTGTTGGAGCGGCACCAAAAGTAACTGTGTCCACTAAACCGTTGGCCAAACGTTTCCCAAAGTTTTCCAATCCGTGCACAAAGGATTTCCAACTACCGCCAAGTTGTCTTCGACGTCCTCTTCCTTTATAGACGGGTAGAAGAGACCTTCTTCCTCCTTTATAGACGGGAAGTATAGTACGCCCACCGCGTTGACGACGACGACGACGACGACGACCTCCTATCAGACGAGTACTCATTCTAGTTCTCATGACTGTGTATATCGGTGTCTTTTCCTCCACACTGTTTTATACTCTCTGTGTCGAATCTTCCGACCGGGTTTCACCCGTCGCAAACGACGTTGCTTCAAACGACGGCGTTTAGTCGACATTTCCTATAGACCGAGACCATAACGTGGAATCTTAGGACGAAAAGGATTCCAACCTCCACCCATATATGGTTTCGTGCGTCTTCTTCTTCTTCTTCTCCTTCTCCCACCGGCCATTTTTCCACTCCCCTTTTTCACAGTCCATCCATCTTTTTGACCTTTTTTAAAGGCTTGGCTCAGATAATTCCCCAAATTCATGGCCCTTCGTCCCAGTCTTACAGTCTTCCCAACACCTCGAAAAAAGGATTTCACACCGCTCCCGTGTTGAGTTCTTCGCATAATTCTTCCGCCTTTCATCTTTCCACGTGTGTCTTCTTCTCCTCCAAAAACAGTCGGTTCTTATTTATGCTTTTTTTTTCAGATGTTCAATCAATTGGTTGATGTTCCCTTGACCCCGTTGAGGGGTGGAAGAAGCCGAAGAAGATAAGGGGGACGACACGCTGCGTGAATTCCGTCGAGTGATCGGACGGCGACCCTTACGCACAGTGGTAGTCGTGCGGGTGGTGGTGGTGGTCCTGTGGTCACCCCGCCCCAACGACTCTCGACTAGTGGCCGAAGTGACGTTTTGTTCGCTTCCACGTCGACGGACTGTTTCGCGGCGTCGTTGTGCAGGACTGCTACGGTTGTTATTCAGTTCGGCCAACCGTTCTTCCATTTCAGTTAATCCTTGTTGCAAACGTTGCACTCGTGCATAGGGAAGAGACCTGTCGTACAATTCCCGTTCCATCCGTTGGATGGTGGTCTCCAATTGTCGACGTTGTTGTGTGAAGGACATCTGGGGAGAAGAAGGAGAAGAAGAAGAAGAAGAAGGTCTTTGGAGTGGACGGGCGCGTGGGGTTTTTCGACCAACCACAGAACGATGTTGAGGTGTCGATGCCGTGGTGGTGGTCTGCACTCGGGGTGTAGACGGTGGTGAATCCTGTAATGACCCCGGGGGTGAATCCGGGGGTGAACCCGGAGGTGTCGGTGGGATTGGGGATAAGGTTGGAACGGGTGTGGACGTGGCGTTGGGGAGGTCGGCCATTATGGCTAAAATCGAATCCACAGTCACCGTATCCGTCTCTCTTTCTTTTTCCATTTGCCAGTCGTTCTGCAATTGGGTGAAATGGTCCTGCAAAGTATCGAACTCTGTTTCTTCGTCAGGTGTACGTTGTAGCATACTGGCCAATTGTTGAAATCGACCCCACATTTCCAAAAACGCTTCTTCGTTGGGGATGAGTCCCATGCGTAATAAATCTTGTCGAAACTCTTTGGTGGGTTCAGGTTGGGGAGAAGAGGTGGGTGTGTTCCCCAACACCCCGTCGATGGGTGGTGTGTCCAGCGGGGAATAGGTTTCCTCGTCCCAACCGTCATCGGCCCCGGATAAGATCATTTCATCCATTCTTTGTTCACGTAGACTTCTTGAGCCCCGGTGTCCGTGGGGAAAATATTGGTGCGTAACCGCAACGTCTCAGGTGTGTCCGTTTCAAAGTCGAACAACAAGTAACCGTACGGTTGATCGGTGGCATCTTTAAATGCTTCTTCGGGGTGTTTTTGTTTGGGAAACGCCTGACGGAACAGAAAAGCCATTTGCGATCGATCTCGGGGGTTTTTAAACGCCACCACGTAATGGGCATTCAAACTCTGCGTGCGTTGACCTTTGCGGAACAAATTCTGTGTCAACAACATCGTGGTCAATTGACGATGATGCGATCCACGGGTGAAAAAGTTTTTCCACAGCGTCGTTGTTCGAACACTCGGCCATCAAATCGTCCAACACCAACAGACCCGGCTGTCCTTCAAACTTCTCGTAAAAGTCTTCAGGCATGCCTTTCACCCACTCCACTTCTTCGGGGAAGGTGTCGAACATGGGTTGCCATTCTCCATAACAGTACACCACCCGGGAAAGCGGTTGTCAAAACATTTCTTGACGTTCTTGGATCAACCGTCGCACTCAATGGGTTTTGCCCGATTTGCTGGGACCCACCACTTGTAGGTTGGAGGGGGTCTTCAGACGGGGGTCAAACCCTTCCTCTTCCTTCATGACGATACAAATTAAAAACACACACACACAGAGGTAAGGACAAGTATTTATTAAAAAAACTAACAACAGCGTTGTCGTCGAGCGTCGCGGCGGCACACAGAACTCTGGCAAAACCGACGACTTTTCTGACTTTTCAACAAACGCGGTGATCGACACAACCAATGACACACCCGACGGTCGTTGACTCGAGGGGGGCCTGGAAATGTCACCACAATTTCTTTCAACGTCCGACCGTGTACCCGATGGGTTAAGTAGTACAGACAGTAGTGGCCGCACACGATTGTCCGGGGACTTTGAAGACTCCGTGTACTGTAACGACACCCGCGTCCCAAATAGTCCCCCCACGACGGGTGGTACGATTGAGGCGTCTGTCCATAACTGTCAAAAAATTCGGCGCGACCCTCGTTGTCCCAATACATGGCCACCCAATGCGTGCCTGGTCGGTCCGATGGATCTGTGTTAACGATCAGTCCTGTACCAGAACGGTGTGTGGTGGGGAGACGGTCGGCGGGGAACACTCCTAGGAAGGCGGGGCGCAACAGACGGTCGGTCCGCACTATCCAACGCAGTTGTTGAGAATCCAATCCACCTTCAGCGGGCATTTTTTTAAAATAATTCTTGGACATCAACACCACCTTGTTGGGATCCACCAAGATTTCGTTTTCAAATTCAGGTAAAAAACAAGACCGTCACGTTGTGGGCGAGATGTGGGTTGAAATTCAGGAACAGGTCCAACGTACCGTCGTTCTTCTTCTACGTGTAGTTCTTGGCGTCTTTTCCGTCAGGGGTCAAATTGATACACAGCAAACGCATTTCCATGCGCATAATCTTTTCTTTTTATACCGTTGGAAAACCCCCGATGCATGTTCCCGGTCGACGAAAACATCATCTCGTACCCTTCCATCGCATCGTGCGACTTGAATTCAAATCGACTCTTGGGACGTTCCACCCCATTGACCACCATCCGGAAATCTTTCAATCCAAACAATTTGAAGTTGTAGGGGTTTTCGTTGTACGCCCCATTGAAGGCGGTCGATCTGACAAACCCAATCGTCAGATAATCGGGGACCGATTGTTGAAACAGGTCGGTGAACGACACAAACGATTTCCCCGCTTCAATGGTGCGACGGATGGGTTTGCTGGTACGGATGGGGTACACCACCGTCTTCTGTTGCTTGTACTGTTTGTCTTCGACTTCCAAGTGAGCTTCCGCCTGCACTTTGACGTGACGGACGCGAAACACCGCTCGCGTGATCTTGAAACGGGCCGTGGAATCGGCTCCAGCCATCAACACAAATTGAGGGTCGTTGAAATCGATCTGAATGACGATCGAGACCCCCGGCACCAAATAACGTCCCGACTGAAACACGTCCACGGCCGGTTGGATGGTAAAGTGCACTTCGCGACTGGCTTGCGCGGTGTCGGCCCCACCATTCCCGGTTCCGTCCTTCGTGTAGTTGCTGTAAAACAGACGAGTGCGTTCGTCGAACCCCTTGTTGTAGGCGGCGGCGGTCGCCAGGATAGGGGTGTTGACGGTCCCCGTGGTGAAATTATTCATCTTGGCGTCGGTGCTCTCGTCCGTGTGCCATCCTTCGATCTGAAGGTAATTGTCTTTTTGATCCTGGCTGAAATTTCTCAAGTTGGAATCGTACGCCTTGTAATGGTACAGGTCGGTGGGTTCGCCGACCGACGTGTCGTTCAATTTCACGTCAAACCGTTTGATCAACGAATGGCCCACGTTGTTCACCACCCCAATGTTCAACGTGTGGTCCATGTCCGCGCCATCGGCTTTGACGATTTTCACCCCCAAAACCAACTCGCACATCCCCATGTCGATGAAATCGCTGGACTGGGGGATGTAGAATTGACACGGGGTGAAAGTGGCCTGGGTGGGGTAGTAATCTTGCCAGAACCCCATCTCTCACCGAGACTTCCGTCGGCAACGGATGAAACAAATCCCCCAATTGGGCTTTCTTGACGGGGATGGATTGTCCTTCGCTGTTTCCTGTCGTTTGCGTCCGGCCCCTCCAATCATCATCATCATGAATCAAACACGTCAAAGCTGGATGGGTTTTTCCTGCGTCGAGGTTTCTTCTTCTGCGGCTGTTTCTTGACAACGGATGCAGTGGGAGCCCGTCTCTTGCGACGGGGTCTTTTATGGGAAACCGATGGGGCGGCCTCCGAGTAGCGATCTAGAACCTGTTTCTGTAACACGTCTCGAGCCACTTGGGCACCCACCTCACCCACGTTTTGTTTTCCCACTTCCACGGCTTTTTTTTGGTGGCGTCCACCACCTTGTTTTGAATGGAGCGCATCATACCTCCGAACCCGACCATCGTGACTGTTCGAGAGACGGCTTTCGACGCGGCCTTTTATTAACGTTCGGGTTGACGAGGACGGATGTGCAACGTGACCACCACCAACCCGTCTCCAAAATCCACCGACTGGCCTTTGGAATCGCGAAGGTACACGTCCGCCTCTTGAAAGGTGGAGAGGCGCAACGTGTTGTAGTGCGGGTGTCTGAATTCGTACGTCTTGCGTCCCCCGTGTTCGCCTCCCACCGGTACGATGTCCAACAGCGGCGCGTTGAAATTCCCCACGATGGAATAATCCACGATGTTGGTGTAGACGTAGATACCGCTGGCCAACGTTCGCCCCAACACGAGATCCGCCCACCGGAGGGGACTCCGCAACAATGTCACGGGAGGCAGACAGTTTTTGTCTGCATGAGACGTGGCGCGTGTCCCAATTGGGTGTGTCCAGGTGGGGCCGGTCACCACCATGGGGGATTGTCCCACCCATTCAGACCCCATCCAGGCTAGAGGTTTGGGGGTTGTGCGGAAGCCCAGCTTGACGTCTGTCGTACTTTTGGGAAAGCCGAAGTAATCGACCATCTCGGGGGACAACACCAGGTGAAGGGTGGGATCGATCACCCACCGCTTCAACACGACGGTATTGAGATCCACTTCCATCCAAATCTTGACCCATTCGGTCCCGTCGATGGCCTTATCCACGGTAGTAGTGACCGGCTGGACGACGCCGTCCTTCTCCAATGTGTCGAAAGCCTGGTAAAACGCATCACGGCTAGCGTCATGACTGCCATTGGGCCAACCCAACCGTCTCAAAACGGAATCGAAAGTGACGGTGAACGCTTGCGTATGGCCTTTCCCGTCGGCGCCGACTTGGAACTCGTGCGTGCATGACGCGTGGATCTGATTCTGGTACATTATCGTATCAAACTTGATCATGGTGAATTGGTTGTTGAGCCCCTCTAGGAGTTGGTGTACAGACCAGTCCGAAAGAAGATTTTCCTCGGGACCCCTAGTTCGACGCCCGACCCCTTCAAATACGTCAAATCGTAGATCGTGAGTACGTTCTGGCCTGATCTCACCCAACTCCCTTTGGTGACGTTCGGAACGTTTGTTTGAATCATGTCAGTCATCTGCACGTTGAATTCGCGGATCAAATCTTCAGCAGAATGGTATTTTTTGGCCGGCAGATTACCCCACCGCGCACCTCTGATGGTCCACTGGTGATCATCATTCAACCAGCCCACCCCTACCTGATGCATCGGCGACAGTGCTTCGAGCCGTCCGTGGGGCACGGGGATCGTCAGGTACACCATCGCCACTTCCCAGTCGTCGGGTACGTAATTGAGCGCGGCGGGGAGGTGAACGGTGAACGTGTCGCCTTTGTTGTCCGGATACAGGTCTTTGGAAGCGTTGCTGGGCAGTACCAACCGTCGATCGCCCATGGTTAAGCGTCTCTTGAGAAAATGCAATGCCACCACCGTTTGTCCTCGATCCAACGCCACCAGATTCTGTCCAAACTCGTCGCGCAGCATGAGACGGATCGACTCTATATACCCCACCCGCAAGGGGCAATGCATCAACTGTTCCGGTTCTCGAACCACACCCCCTACAATCCCATCCAACGTTTCGGCTTTCACGTCGACAGTGCACAAGAGCGGCGCTTCTATGTCCCCCACCAACGTTCCGGTCACCAGATCCGAATAGATGAACACGTTGTCAAACGAGGTCTGTTTCCCCAGAGGCGGTAAAAACACCGACGTCACCGCCACCGTCCACTCGTCGAGCTCGGGGAAATTCAACGGGTGGGGTAACGGTACCACAAAATCCCACGCGGTGTTCGTTTGGTCTGGGGTCACCACATTGCTGGGCAAACGCACGTAGAAGGAATCGGGGTGTGGTAAACTGCTCATTCCAACTGCGAGGCGGGGATCCAACTGTTGTACTTTTTAGGCCACCCTTTCCACTGCACCAACACTTCCTTTTGTCCTGCACGTCGACGGCGTTTCACAATGGCTTCTACACGAAACGAATCTTCAGGACGCACCGTCACCCGTTGCAACTCCTGTTCGTAAAAGGAACCTTCGATCGGATCCCCGTCCCATTCATTCAATTTATACCGTGGCGGAGTGCCTTGCATCTGCGACGCGATCACAAACACTTCTTCCGTCCAGTTGGGCAGGTACCCTTTTTTAAACGCCCGGGCCAGTTTACTCATGCGGACTTGATCGCCCACACGAAAGCGGAATCGACGGCGGGGAGTGGATTTCACGTCGTCGTCGTTCAGCGTGTGCCATACTTCTTGGGCGTTTTCAAACGTGACGGAATCGGGGCTGCGACGAATGGACCGGTGGTAGGCTTGGTTGTAACCGGTCACAAATTCCGGCAAGACGTCCACGTACTTTTGAGTGTTTTGGGCGGTGAAATACCGCCAGAGCCGATTTTTAATGGTCCGGTGAAACCGTTCGACGATTTGCGCTTTGGGGTCGCTGTAGGTGACAAAATGACGAATCCCCTGGGATTTGAGAAACGCCTGCACGTGGCGGTTGAGAAATTCTGTCCCTTGGTCGGTCTGCAACACTCGCGGGTGACGGCCTTCTTTGAATATACTTTGATAGGCTTGAATGATTTGAGGGGCAGTTTTATTTTTGATCGGACGGATCCAGGCGTAGCGTGACAACACATCCACACACGTCAACCAATGCTTGTAACCTTGGTTGTCGCCAGACATCCGTTGTACGTCCACCAGATCACTTTGCCATTGTTCGTCCAACCCATCGACTATCACACGACTGCGACGAAACTGACGTTGTACGGGTTTGTGGAGCGTGTACCCCGGTTGTTTTTCCAACCATTCTTTCACTTGTCGACGTCGAATCCCATGTTTTTGAACTTGACGGCTCAATTGGTCGTACCCCGCGTACCCTTCAGCTTTCTTTGGGTTGTAGTACGACCGATGCAACAGTTGTTGAATTTGAACTTTCGTTTTCTTCCGACGACGACGACGAGGGGGCATCTTCTTCCGTTACCACCACTACGGTCCCACCACAACAGGCGATCCAACAGCGAAACCGTTTACACCAATCCGACACACTGGGAGGAAGCATGCTCATTCATCTGTTCAGGTCCAGGTGAAGGTGTTTTTATGGTCTTCTTCTTTCTATTTCTAACCCTTTCTTCTCTTCTCTTCTTCCATATTTGTGCATTTCTCGAAAGCCATCGTCTCTCTAGACGGCGCTTAAGACCTAAAGTTTGATACTCGTTTTTAAGGTCTGTCAACTTCACACGGTTGTATAGAATTTCTCCCAAATTTTCCTGATCTTTTCCATTTAGACGGATGGTCCAATGGTAAAACTTTCGCGCGTCTTCGTTCAGACGTATCGAACGCGCTTCTCCTTCACGACTTATTGGTAACATTATACACCGGTACCTTTCTTCCAACTTTATCAAGAACGCCTCCGTGTGAACATTCAACCATGTCCGTGTCTCGGCCGCCGATAGCTTGATCGCCCGGTATGTTTTCTCGTCGGTCATCATAGAGGTACTGGTCACCGCTCATTTTCTCTTTCGTCTAAATACCCGTACGGTACCGTGTCCACTCTACGCCGTACTCGTTTGTCGTAGACCACACGGAAGTCCTTGGACATCTCTACGGTCTTCAACTGGCGACGTTTGGCGTCACGTTGGATGCGGTGCGGTTCCGTGACCACGTACTTTTCTTCCATGCCTTCCACCAACCGTAGCATGGATTTAAAATTTATCACAGCACTCGACATCACGTTGAGGGGGATGCCTTTGCACTTGACTTCCTTGTCACCTTGGTCGGTCACGTAGGCGTAACTCTTGGGTCCGGTTGAAACAAATTCACGAATAAAGTCCCCCGGTCGTTTCAATTCTGACGTCAAATCCCCCAAATAATCACCCAACGGAAGCAAAGCTTGTCCTGGGTGGGTGACGTAGAAGATCGAATCGGTGTCAAAGTACAAGACACGTTCTTGGAGCTCTTCCAAATAGCGGTACAATTTCAAACGAGCAAACGAGGTCACAAACGCTGCATGCACCACACTTGCAAACCCACTTTCGCGCGTGAAGTCGTCGACCTTGTCGTATTGTAGTTGGGCCAGGTTTTCGTTGATCAACAACAGGTGTCTGACCTCGGTTTTAGGGCCAAACATGAGTTTCGGCAAACCGTTTGGGATCGTCCACGTATTCGGTGACGGGTAAGTGGGGGTTTTGACCAAATTTCCCCCACAAACTATTCAACATCAATTTGACCAAATTCCGCAACCCTGGATTGGCTTCTATGTGTTCCAGAAGGATTCCTTCATGGGCCAAGTACTCGTCCACGTCCCGTTGTTTGTCTTCTTCCGTATGACACCATGCAGGCCAACCGGAGGCTTCTTGTTTCAAACGCAAGTAGGTGTTTACGTACTTTCCAAACAATTCCGTCGACGTCTCTGGATAATGCCATACTTCATACACGTCAAGAATGACGTATCCAAGAGCAACGGCTTTTTCCAATTCGGGGGTGGTGCACGTTCCCACTAAAGCACGTTCTTCGGCGTTGTGACAACATCGCCCTTTCGTTTGTCTGAGCTGTTCGGCACACGTACGGCACAACACAAACATCAGTTTGTTTTGAATGTGTGACGGTAAGACGGGGATGTACAAGTGACGAGGGGGGAGCACTTTGACTTTGTTGAACCCGTAATAGTGTTCCGTCAGGGGTGTTTGAAAGTCCCGTCGGATCAAAGTGGGGTGACCGACAGGGTAGGCACCCCCCGACAACATCACGGACGGGTACAACGAGGTGAAATCCACGTAATCGACACGACTTCCTTCGGGACATTTAAAATGCAGTTTGAGAGCATTGGTGCGACCTCCAAACAACCCTTCGCGGGGGTTTAGCGGTTCTCGGTGTTTCATCCATTGGGGGAATGTGCCGTCATCGTCACCTTGCATACCGTCCCATTCATGTTCCCACATTTCCACTACCTTGAATCCCCATTCTCGCATCCGTCGTGTACGTTGTTCTGTTCCGTTGCGTACATCCCCCATCTTCTGACGTAGTTTGGGGTGGAACATCTGTGCGTTGGGAAAACAGAGGGAACAAGCATGCCAAAAACACCCATGAAATTGGTACACAGTGCGGGTCTTTGGGTCGTACCCATCCACTTTGGCCCCCAAAATCGACGTTTCCCCCTCCACACTGTAGCAGGTGTGAAGTCGGAGCCCTGGTGTTTGTTGTTCCAACCGCCACAACCATTTCTTGGCTTTCAACGACTGTATGTCTTGGGGTGTATACCCTCCTTGGGGTATGATCCCAATGCTGTTAGGCGGCATGAAACGTATCGGTATCGGTACGACCACATACAGGCCGAAGCCAACGTGATGCATTTCACAAAGGGGTCAAACCCGGTCACGTCAAGAAAAATACGTCGCGCTTCCAAAACCCCCCGTTTCAAAAGAATCACATCTTGTTGGCAGTAATGTTTCAACTCTTCTTGCAAATGAAACGTCTTACCGAGTTGATCGGTGTGCCACAGTCGGAGCTTTTCCGCGTCCTCTTCTTTCATCGATTCGACACCATAGAATTCCAACGCCGGGTAGGGTCCCACGTAGTCTTGATTTTCGGGGCAGTTAAAGAAATGCGGGAAATACCCCTTCTCTTCAGGCAAGTTAAAGGTCTTGGAAAATTTGCGCAACGCCATCGGGAGAAAACATAGCGAATCTTTAAACTTCAAGTTCAGACCTTTCACATACATGTACATGCATTTGGCACCACGCATCACCACCTCGGGGCGTTGTCCACGCACACACAACCATTCTAGCAAAAAGTACGAATCGTACCCCATGAAATTGTGGGCGAACACAATGGAATTTTGGTGTTCGGGGCGAAATAACCAAGTGCAAAAGGCATCTATGGTGGAGAAGACCATTTGACGTTCTTCGCACTGTTCGCACCGTCCATCGTGGTTCGTCCATCCCACACACAGAGTGCACACTTTCATAGCCACCACCAGATTAACCCGATGGACCGCTTCCAAGGGCATGGTTTCAATGTCAAAAAAAATGAACCGGTCCATAGCGTTTCCATCGTTCTCGTCGACCACCATCGGTTGTACGTGGCATAGGTGGTCCGACAACACCCATTGACGGCAATGAAAACATTGTTGTTCTCCACACCGGTGAGAAGTTAGATCGCGCAGACCTTGGTGTTTCTTGTACAAATCCACTACTTTCTGACAGTCGACACACCGTCGGTACCGTTGACACACACTCCATCGTTCCTGACGACCTTGTACTCGGTGTGTAGTGACACGAATGTGGTTGGCGTAGCACACGTCCGACTTGAAATGACGGTGACACGTAGGGCAGGGGGTCCACCGAACCACTTCTTGAGAACAGTTGGCAATTGTTTCATAACAGCATTCGCAAAACGGTCGACACTTGTGTTTGCTCTTTTTCCGAGTACCCCACGTCACACTCGGGGCAGAAATAATTATTCTTTAAAAAACCCGTAATAGTGGTGATCACATCGTAATGTTCATCGTGGTGGAACAAATACACGTCGCACGTCGGTTTCTGAGAACCAAACTCGGTCAAATCCCCGGCAAACCCGATACAGTTCAAATCGTGGTAATAGACATGCAACCGCACACCCTCTTCTTTCAACACTTCCTGCAAACGAACCAGTTCAACACTTCCGCATGCACCCCAGCGAAGACCCGAACGCGTGCACAAGGCTTTGGCTTGTTCCTCTTCTTGACGTACTGTGAGGTCTTGACGTGGGTGACCTTCAGCCATCCACTTCCCTACCACTATGGCGCGGAAAGCACACGAACCGTCTTCCGTTTTTTTAATCGATAACACTGATTTTTTCACGGACACCAACTCTTGAGGGTCTAAAGCTTCACAGCGAACGCTTCGATTGGCTCGTGGACCGCACACTTGAGATAGACGTTGATCTCGATCGACCTGTCCACAAACATGGGGAGAAACCCGTCGAGCCCCGTTCCAAAAAAAACAAAAACACCGTCGACAAAACCCTTGATGTTTGTCCGCGTGTTGGATCTTTTCCGGGTGTAACAACAAATGCAAGTCTTGGTGGATTTTATACAAGTAGACCACAGAATCTGTGTCACCCTCTCCCACGAACATGGGTCGGTCGTCGTCCCCCCAATCTAGAACCACCACACGCACTCCATAATCTCTCATCAGATATTCATGGAGTCGGATCAGCAACGTTGTCAAATTTTCCGCCCCCTCACTTTCACTGCAACAATCCTCTCTCACTCTCAACGTGAAATCACGGAGATCCCTTGAACGTTTTTTCATCGGAGTTCCGTGATGGCGCCAATACAAGTAATGTGCCACCGCTTCGTACATCGATGCACACACCACAGATACATTGCGGACCGCTAATGTTTTCATCCACAGGAGAGGGTCTTCGCGTTTGTGATTTAAAAACCGTTGCAATTTGCACACACCTCTTCCGGGATTGTTAGCCACGTGGTACACCAGCACTGTCATTTCTCCATCGAGTAAAAATTGTCGTTTCGATTGTTGAACGGATTCCAAGTGACGTAAAACACGTAGAGGGGTCAATTCTGTCACCGGCATAAAAGGCAATTCAATGGGGTAATCCAAATCTACCCCATCAATTACCAAACGCACATAATCGGTGTTCCCCGCTTGCAATTCTTGTAACACGTGTTGAAGGAGCCGACGGATAGAGGCATTAGCAACGGCCACCGCTTCTTCGATATTTTCTCGCGGGCGGTTGTGGATGGTGGTTTTAAAGACCAACTGTTTAGCATGAAATTTAGGACAATTTCTCGTTTCCACGTTTTCGATAACAAAATAATCCTCAGCAGAGTTTGCATCGTTGGAGGAGGTGGTATTTTCATTGACCCCTCCACCCGTTTGAGTGTTCAGTAAAGCGTCAAACAAATTTTGATAGGCTTCTTCTTCTTCTTCTTCTTCTTCTTTTTCTTCACAGGTTTCAATGACCAACGGTTCAGGGGGGAGTGTCGGTGTGGGTTCATCTACCATACACCTCCACAGATCATCTATGTATTGGTCATCGTACGAGTTCATGAGTTCTTGGGCTTGTGGGCTGTCTGGAGAAGGGGGGTCGGGTGTGTTTCCCCGAATGGAGAGGAAACCCTAAAATGTTCAAAAGCGGAGAGGGGGGTCTGATCCGTTGTCTTTTCAAGGGAGGTGATTGGGTGTCACACACCACCACAACACTTCCGGCGCATAGGGGTTTACTTCTAACGATTCCCCAACATCATTACACTCTTCCGATACAGCTTGTAGTAATTGGCTATCCCCCAATTCCATACCAACCGATTCCCCACATCCGTCTTCATATTCCGATAATGCTTGTAGTAATTGACTGTCTCTCAATTCAGAGGGTGTCTCTTCTTCATATCTCAATACTGCTTGTAGTAATTGACTATCTCTTAATTCGAGGAGCGGTTCTTCCATCTCTTCAACTGCACGCCGTAATTGACTGTCACTCACATCCCATACATCTTGAAACATAGTCGTTAACTGAGAGTTCCCACACAGATCCGTTCTATCTATAATAAAAAAAACACGACATCAGGTTCTCTTTTTTATTCTCTTTTTCAATGCAACATACAACTTTTGATAATTTGCGTAAGGTTCGTAACACCCAAACTCTAAATGGGTGGGTGTGGTGTAACCCCTATAACCTTTACTAATTTTAAAATCTTTAAATTCCTCAGGCATGCATGGACCATCTCCTTTTAAAAAATAAAAGAACACCCTTAGATAAAGACAAAGTCACGACCATCCATAAAATCGAAGGGGTTCTTGACTTTAGGTTGGATCGTGTTGGCAATATTACGATTCCACATGTATCTATTCAACCACCATTCCATCAAAAACACTTCTTGTTGGGGGCAGTGGAAATTTTTCTTATGATGCCCACAGGTGTCAAAGGTGAATGGACATTCAAGAATTATGTCGTCGATTTTAGGACACCCAATTTCTTCTAAATTTATACTAGGAATTCCAATACCATTCAAAAGGTGTTTCTCAATACAACCACCTTTGTAGGCTACTCGACCTCGGAAATGTAGACGTGCCACCATTCTTGACACCTCTTTACCGTTTATCATACCAATCCAGAACTTCCCGTATGGAATGTCAAAAACGTTTTCTTCAACGTACTTGGCAGAGAAACGGTCCTTGGTGTTTAACTCACACACATTCCCATGGTAGAAGGGAATGGAATAAGCAAGAGGGTGGTTGAGATATTTCCACCCCATCTCTTTACACCGAAACACACCATCAACCATGTACCCATCCATGTCAAGAACGGCTGTCACCTCACCTAGCTTCTTCTCCTGTAGATCATTGTCTAGAGAAAATTCGTCCTCACCAAAAGCATTATCTTCTTCTTTTTCTTCTTTTACTTCGTTCTCTTTCTGTCCAACATCTACAATTTGACAACCTTGATCCATCCTTTTCAAGAAAACAAAAACAAAGTGTGTGAGTTTATTACGTTTAAAAACACAAAGTCGGAGGAGATTCCTCTTTCACAGTTGGTAGAAATGTTCGAGAATATCAAAGACTCATTCTATTGGGCATTGGTGTATGGTCATATGACAGGTGCAAAAAAGACAACAACCATTAGATGTCAAGAGACGTCGACGACGTTCCGCCATCGTTGGGTAGTGCAACCTCCAACAGCGACAGTTTGGAGTTAGACAAAGCAATCTTAAATATTGTACGCCACCTCTGAAAGGTCGTGGTACCAAGGAACGATCGGTAAGTTCTTCATAACGCGCTTCTTCAGGAGATGGAAAATTCCACAACATGGGTCCGCTTTCGCAAAATTGGTAACGAACACGTCCGTAAATTTCCCCATATACGTAGTTCCGCGATATGTTGACCGAAGTTTCACGTCTGACAAAATCATCCACCAAATAAGAAGGAATAAGTTCATCGGTATTAATTTTTAAACAAGTGTGGCATTGGGCCGAAACTTTTCGGTAGAGCGTTCGGGTTCGGTACCAATCACCAGGATCTACTTCATAACTAAATTCATACAATGCTATTCTTCTGTTCTTTTGTTCATCAAATTGTTCGCCGCATTTTGTACACCAACCATCCCCACCTAAATGTGGGACATCCCCCCACACTTTAAACCAGGACTGGTTAAAGAGATCGTCTTTCATCTTTTTCCTTATCTTTTCCATACTCACTTCTGATTCAATAAATCGTCTTTCATCTTTTTTTCCATACTCACTTCTATAGTTCTTCTTTCTTTGTGAGGTCCTTCACTGGTTCTTGTTCGAAAGATAAGTGATTTCTACTGTGCAACGCACGCTATTTATGCTTTATAGCACTACCCATCAGCCTTTGGGGTTTTTTTTAAAGAGGGGGGAGGGGGGTACCCCCCACATTTATTTCATTTTTAGGGTATATATATCACGTCCTAGGGTTGGTAAAGTCACTTCACTCGTGCTTTCCAAGACAGAAGATCAGCAAGATACAGCGAAAAAGGAAATGTAAGTATGCAAAAGGACAACAAACAAAGGAATACACTTTCTTCTCAAACGAATAACCTTTCCTTTTCTCCTTTTTTTTCTTACAGAAGTGAGTATGAAGAAAACAATGTTAAATAATTACGGTCTGCAGTTTGAGTCGGCATTCCCAAAGTCAATATTGAATATCAAACAAAAAGTGGTAGTGAGAAGGAGGTCAAGGTGTTGGAACAACAATTGGAGAGCTGTAGTTATCAGGGAATGTGGAGATTGTCCAATCTGTCTATGGGGGATGGAGCGCTGTGATGTTTGTAAAGAAATGGAGACTGTGGATACAAAACGTTTATACGAGCTGGGACGTTATCAGAATGTGGGAAACGGTCTATGTGAAATACAATACAAAGAGGAAACTAAAACTAGAAGCGCTAGATACTGTAAAAGGTGTATAAGCAAGAAAATTCATCATACACAAGTACCTGGACCTGTATATGATATGGTATTGGGTATCAACAACGTTTCCCTTCCTCCTGCCTGGGCAAGAAAAAGATTTATCAAGTCAATAGTTTTTGACCGAAAAGACAGGGGGAAGGGCGAGACCAACAACTTGTGGAATTCTATTCTAGAAGAAGGCGATAGCGATGCCGTTATAATTAATTAAAAAACAATGATTAACTAATATGATGTGTCTTGTCTTTTTTTTATTCCAACAGACTTTTGACAATATGAACACCGACACTACTGTCAAAATGGGGGAGAACTTTACTTGTAAGTGTCCCGGTAGATGTGGTTATGTAGGTTATGTGGGTGACTGATCAAATTATTATTATTATTATTTTTATAGCGGATCCTTATTACGCAATAAGAAAATATACAGCGACACGCGATCCTGTACACCTTTTCAATACCAGTTTTTACTACGTTTATAAGTTTCTGACGGGACAACTGGACGGTGGTAATGATCGACGAAAATTCCTCCAGGCTATAATGAAGTGGGGTCTGAATACCTCCAATGAGTGGAGTGGTTGGGTGCCGATCAGAGTTGCTCAATATTGTATTTCATACCAAACTCTCGCCCTTATGCTACCATATTCATCACCACCCACCTGGACAACAACCCAACAACCCAAGACTTTGGAAGATGTGGCTGCCCATGTGCATATACCTCCACCACCCCCACCTCCACCCATGGTTGATTTTTCTACACCGAAAAATAAAAGACAGAAGAAACAATTGAATAACAGACAACGTTTGGAATTAATCAAACAGAGGATTAAAATGGCTAACAAATAATGCACATTTTAAGAAAATGAATAAAACAAAACAATCTTTTTATTCTTGTAGCTGATATGATGGACAAATTAGCAGATTATGCCAACACAGGGGACCCCAGTCATCTGACCAACAACCATTGTTTCTACCCCATTTATCAGTTCCTTCATGGCGGTCTGTTTTTCTCTGCTGAAGCACGACATGATTTTATACGCGCACTTATCTATTGGGACCTTCACACTACTATTTTTTGGACTTCATGGGAACCACGAAATCTGGCACAATATTGTATTGCCAGGAAGGATCTAAAGAATATTTATGATTTCGATTCACTATTCATGAAACCCATACCAACCCCAACAGATACTCCGCCAGAAGAAAATTTGAACATCCCCCTACCCAAAATGGACCTGATGCCAAGATACCTTGACGATCTGTGTAACTTTGTCCAGGAGATGGAATGCCCAATACCACCTATCGCGACAGAAGAGATTAAGAAGACACCCGCTAGAAGAGGGAGACCCAGGAAACAAAATACCACCGTTACAGAAGCAGACTTAACACCTTCTTACCACCTATTGTGACAGAAGAGATTAAGAAGACACCCGCTAGAAGAGGGAGACCCAGGAAACAAAATACCACCGTTACAGAAGCAGACTTAACAACTTCTTTGTAAAATCAAATCATTTTAATAACAACCAACAATAGTAATAAAAGCATTACACAACGATGTTTCTTAGTCTTTTTTCATCATTTTTCTTCGTCTCCTGACCGTTCCTTCTTCTTGTCTTTTATTAACCCACTCGATGTAGTCACATCGCATGTCAGGGTCTTCACGCGTTAATCGACACGCGAAGTAACAGCCTGTCTTGGCTTTAGTTGCGCTCACACGATACTTTAAGGAATGACCACATTCGGGGAAGTCTGTGGTAAAGTTTAAACCATCTTTGTAACGACTTTTTAACGACTGAAATATCAAAGGCCAATCTTCATCCTCTTGGCAGAATAACGTACATGGTGTAGCCCCAGCTTTCATAGACCCTTTCGGCAAAATAGTGCATCATGGGTAATCAGGGCTTCCTGTGGAAATTTTTCTACTCAGCCGTGACAGAAAGTCTGTGTCAAGGTGAGGTTTGTGTTGTCACACAATCAGTAGATTTTTCGACTAAAAGGTAAGTAAAACGAAAGTTTTCGACATTCTTCAATGAAAGTATAACTGCTTTCACTTTTAAAGACTTTTCGAAGCCATTCCAGCTAATAATAATGAAGAATTACTAACAAAAGTAGCGACTACTTGCGAAAGCGTGCAGTCATGCGAATCGACCGGCGAATGTAAACATCGACTTTTGAAGGGGAAAAAAGCTCAAAACAGTATGTTTTCTCGAGTCACAGAAGTTGCTACGAGTACAGCTTGTCACCTTTCGTTTTTACTACTTATTTGCTGATTTATTTTGTTTTCGGTGCTTTTTTTATCCCTCTTTTATCAGTGAAGAAAAAGTGCTTGATCGCTATCAAAACAACTCAATGTCTCAATGTCTCAATTCTCTAGGGTACGTGATACAAAACACGGCAATTAAAAGCGTATTTTTCTGAGTTTCAATAGTAAATAAGTGATATTTTAATTATTAGTAACCTATTATCTTGCTATGAAAGGATAAATTATCAATTTTGGTTTTAAAACTTACATAAATATAATATACCCGACGAGCATTAGACTGCAAAAGCTTATAAGCTTAGTTATTATGTTGTATTTTCAGAGATGAATTTCGAAGATTTTTTGGAGTGGTCTGTAGGACAACTTCAATTTTATCTTATGAGAAGGGGAAAGTCAACATCTGGCATTAAGAAAGACCTAGCAGCAAGAGCCCTTGTTGCATTTGAGTGTAATGAACCAGTTGTAGATTGCCCGAAGGATATCACCAATCGTCTAGAGATGGAATACAAAAACCTCGTCAAAAAATTACAAATCGAAGACCCAAGGCAGTTAGAGGAAGATGTCTGGCTTAACGACCTCACAACCTGGCCAAGTATTGACTTAGGTCACATATTTCATTATGTTCTGTCAACTAAAGCATTCGACACAAACTACATTGGACAATACAAAGCACGCAAAGCATATTCCTACTTCAAAAGTTCCCATGTTCATGAGATTCTCACCTACATGCCTCCTGGTTCAGATGATCTTGTTATTGTTAAGTCTTCTGTAACTCCTTCCATGAAAGTATATGATAAACCTTGGGACCTGTGGATTCTGATCTCAAAGTCTTCTGGTGTAATTTCTGCGTACTGTCTGTGCACTGCTGGTTTCTCTAACTGTTGTAACCATGTAATTGCTGTTTTGTATAAACAACAGTTTGCTGTTGATAATGGCTACACAAACCCCTCCTGTACTGAAATACCTTGTTCATTTAACAACAAGAGTAAGTACCGTGTAAAACCAATGAAAGTTAAGAATATGGACATAGCAAAGCATAATGTCTTGAAACAAAGCACCCACCACTCTCTTCTGTGTGCTGCTGAAAAATTTAATTATGACCCAAGAAACCCCATCATGAGAAACCAAACTGCTGAAGCCACCACATCTTTTTTCAAAAAACTAGAAACTGTACAATCTAAAGCTGTTGTGTTATTAACTGTGCCTCCTTCTGAAACCAGTGACTGTCCTCCCCCTATTACTGAAATAGCTGAACAAGTCAAATCGGAATGTAGCAACGAAAACAATGCAAAGATGCTGGAAACATTAATGGAAAAACTAACATTCAGTGACAAACAACTTGACGAACTTGAAAAAGCAACAAAGGATCAATCATCGAGTGTCATGTGGAAGAAGCAGAGAGTTGGACGTATTACAGCATCTAATTTCCATGACGTCCACACAAAAATCAAATCCATCAGTGCGTCAAGATCGAGTACAGTGAAACCTGCAACTACTCCACTTTTAATTAAATTAACACAACTCAACACAGATATTCTAGACCATGTCGATTCTATAAAGTGGGGGAGAGAACATGAACAAAATGCAAGAGAAGCATTTTTTAAAGAAGTAGGCCCTGCACACCAGCAGCCCAAACTTAGTATGTGTGGACTGCGAGCAATATCAACTGCACCTTTTCTTGCAGCATCTGCTGACAATTTATTTACATGTTTGTGCTGTGGAAAATTTTGTGTTGAGTTCAAATGCCCTTACAGCATAAGAGAACAATCAATTGAGGATGGATGGGAAGATTTAGATTTCTTGCACAAAGTTGATGGTCATGTTAAACTAAAAAGGACACACAAATATTTCACTCAAATCCAAGGCCAAATGAAAGCTCACAACTGCTCAAAAACATTTTTTGTGGTCTGGACTCCAGTTGGGTCACTAATTGAACTGATTATGTTTGATGAGTTGCACTGGGATGAGGTTTACAGAAACCTTATTTTATTCTTTAAGCTCTACTTGGCTAAGGTTTTGCTTGGCATACGCGAGTTGCATTTTTGCCCTGTATGCGAAAAACGCATTCTGGAACCAAAGGAATTCTCAGCAAGGCAAGCATCAAAAGAAAACAGCATCTCTTGTAGTGATTGTCACCACTGGTACCACTGGCCATGCATGGGTGTTACTGCATGGACACTTGGCTGCTTGGATTTGTGACTTTTGCAAGATTGAAACATCTGATTAAGCAGCTAGAGCAAACTTGTATATCAGGAAATTATTAACAATAATTAATAATTATTATTACAGAGTGATTTTATTTGACCCATGAAATACTCACTGAAACTGCATATATATGTATATCATATACACCTAACCAAAAAAATTCTGCAACTTTGTATATATATATGTCTTTTGTGTTTTCTTCTAGAACAAAGGATATATATATATATCTTAAAGTTGCATTTTTTTTTGGTTAGGTACATGTATATATCACTTACATATATATATATTATATATTTATAAGTGTGGATTATTTTCAGCATAAGTAAAATCACTCTGATAATTATTTAATTAAAAAACAAGTATGGCAGCCCTTGTAAATTTATATGGATGTGTTGCCCTGTATCACTCACATGTATGACACTATCACATCAAAACAATATATTGTTTAAATGCTATATTAGGATCAATTTTGGTCACGAGAGGCAGACAAAACAGTGACAACACAAAGGATTTCCCAAGTAAATGTATTTTATAAACCATCTGAAAAAACACACCATGCATGCATGCATGCAAACACAGTAAATATTGTATAGTGTACATATATTTACATACTTTTGTCTCAGATATCCAATCAGCATCAGAGGATAATAATTGTCTTATTATCATTGATATATCTCTGACATACATGTACGTATTAAATACTACTGGAGGATGGTGTATGCAAATACATAAACATGCTGTGGTCACAGTTTTGAGCTTCGCTCTCACTAGACCCATATGTATATGGTGATATATTTTTATACTTTCAGAGGTCGTAATTAATAATTTAGCAGTAAAGAAAATACTTTTCAATGTTTTGCCATAAGTCTGTACAATATACACTTACACAATGTAGGTCCTGATGTATATATAATGCATGATATCGATATATAAAACTTATTATTATTATGCTAGTATCATTGTATACATTTTTACAGTGTAATATAGCATGGATGTTTTACATGATGAGCATTGTACTGTAAATCAAACAACTAGAGGGTTTTTCAAATTAGTTAATGCAGCACAAACAGTAATGAGATCATCTGCAACAGGAAGCAGACTTACTGGCAGTTCATTTTTTTAAATCTGGTACTCTTTCAATCGTCGAATAGCCATTTCCACATAAATTCTTACATTAGCAATCTTTGAAGTTTCACGAACATCACTCCTTGACATCTGCAGAGTAGTATGGGATGATGGCGGGGATGTTAGATGGCATTGGTAGAATGCCAGTAATTCGTCAATCTTGAAACCTCGATCAGCCATAACTTGATCACCTGGCTGCAAAAGCTTTAGAAACCCTGAATCTTCTACTATAAACTTATCGCTTGCCTTTCCACCATAGCTATCAGATATAAAACTAAAGCAACCATTGGGAGTTATTCCAACAAGTACTTTGATTGTACAATGATGCTTGTATTCACTCCAGGATAATGTTTGAACTTCAAGACTAGAAGGTGTTTCAATGAAAAACTCTGTGCAATCAATGATGACTCTACATTTCTTGTAATATTTACGAAAACTGTCTGGCAAATTTCTTAAAACTTGAATCCGACCTCAGGCCAAGATATAAGAAATTTCAGTTCCAAGGCCATCAAACGAAGCCAGGAAAAAAATATTTGAACTAACAACTGATGGGCTGACCTTAAATACAATAGCTAAATATTCAGTTAGAAGTCCTAATCTAAGTCTTTGCATGACCATGAAAAATTCTTCTTCCAGGCGAAGCTTTCTGTTGCCATGGCAATGTCTTCTAATTACAGTTCTTTCAGTCATTGTTGTCATTTGCTTCGGTCCTTTCCAGTAAGTCATGTTTATAGCAGTCGGTTTCAGGAATTCAAATACAAGTGCAAAACAATCAGCATTTTGAAAACCTGTAAAAAGTCTAACGTCAGAGTCTCTGGTAAAGCTGTTCAAATTTAAGGCAGGGTCCTGGTAGTTCTTGATGGTAGATTTCAGAAGTTTCAATTTTTGATTCAGTAATTTCAGATATGGAGTGAGTAGTAGTGCAAGTGCTAGTCGAGGGTACGGGTGGATGTAGGTTTAGTTTTCGTCTTTTCCTTGGAGATTGTTTGGTGTTGTCACTATTAACCAAAAATAAAGTCGGATTTGGAAACTGGAATGTAGGTGCACCGTATTGGAAATGATTGGAACACACCACCTGATAGTCTGTAGCTTGAAAATCTATTCTTCCTTTACTAATATTATTCTCCCAGATTTTCCTTTTCGATGGCTCTTTGGGCATATAATGAAATTTCAGTTGATCCTGAACATGTCCCCTTTTGATAATTTTCTCCTGCCACCTGCTGTCATTGGTACAACATCCAATAATAATAATAATAATTATTACATTAGCAATCTTTGAAGTTTCACGAACATCACTCCTTGACACCGTATAATAATAATACAGCATCTGTGATGTGGCATACTGTATATAAATAAAAATATATTGGTTGGTTTTAATCATCATCATCAGTCTTAATTATAATTGTTTTGCCTGACTAATGAGTGTTTAGTTTGAAACCGAAGACTCATAAAAAGCACAGAAACCAAAATAACTCAATATAAAATCTGTAGAGAGAAAAAATATAATTACAAAAAAAAATATCTGATCTTTTGACAAAGGTTTTGACGGCCGATTCGCATGGTTGCACGATATTATAACTGACTGTACATTAATATGAGCTGATAATTTATCCTTTCATAGCAAGATAATAGGTTACTAATAATTAAAATATCACTTATTTACTATTGAAACTCAGAAAAATACGCTTTTAATTGCCGTGTTTTGTATCACGTACCCTAGAGAATTGAGACATTGAGTTGTTTTGATAGCGGATTAGCGATCAAGCACTTTTTCTTCACTGATAAAAGAGGGATAAAAAAAGCACCGAAAACAAAATAATTCAGCAAATAAGTAGTAAAAACGAAAGGTGACAAGCTGTACTCGTAGCAACTTCTGTGACTCGAGAAAACATACTGTTTTGAGCTTTTTCCCCCTTCAAAAGTCGATGTTTACACATTCGCCGGTCGATTCGCATGACTGCACGCCTTCGCAAGTAGTCGCTACTTTTGTTAGTAATTCTTCATTATTATTAGCTGGAATGGCTTCGAAAAGTCTTTAAAAGTGAAAGCAGTTATACTTTCATTGAAGAATGTCGAAAACTTTCGTTTTACTTACCTTTTAGTCGAAAAATCTACTGATTGTGTGACAACACAAACCTGACCTTCACACAGACTTTCTGTCACGGCTGAGTGGAAAAATTTCCACAGGAAGCCCTGATTACCCATGATGCACCATTTTGCCGAAAGGGTCTATTGTCTTACGCGTTTGTCCACACTTGATGAATGTCTTTCCATCGGACTTGGAATCAAACGTCTGGTAAGGAATGTGACAAAAACATTCGTTCAACTTGAGTGTTTGACGCTTCACTACTTCTTCTTCTTCTTCCATTACTTCACGCTTCATCCCCTTCACCTCTGCTGCGACCTTGTCTCCACTCATCGTTCTTCACAACTGATCTCTACATCCATGTCGCTCTCGCATTTATCCATGTCGAGAAACCAATTCAAGTTTCCGTGGCGTCGTTCCCGACTTCGATACAACTTCTGGTGGTGGGCTGTTTCCCCAATCGAAAACACTCCCACAAACATATCTCGATGACCACGCAATTTGTAACATTGCTTTCGAGCAACTATACGCTCCATCATTGCATCACATGACCAACGCCTTCTCACAGCCGTCACTGCCAAAGTGGAACTCTCCAAAACATTCCACCATTTCTTCATTCTCGGAAATCCATCTTATCTCTTCTAGATCACCCATTGGGCCTTTTTCGCAGCGCGTTCTTACCAATGCCTTCATCTGTTTGACAGAAGTTCCCTCTTGCACAATTATCACCCAGCGTGAATCGCATTCATTCCTTTCAAATTCGAGGTGTCCATGTCCATTACATTTTACCATGTACAACATCCATACGTACAGAGGGGGTTCTTTGAACACTATGGTATTCCAACATGACTTGGGCACCCACTCGCAATAGACTGCAACAAATCCTTGTACAACAAATACACTATGGCTGTTTGGTTTTCCTTCTTTTTCCCACACCACCACTACTTCTTCATCCAACGCCTTTTCAGATGGTCTTGTAATTTTGTCATCTTGACCAAACAGCACTCGGTATGGATCCCCCTTGATTAATGAACTCTGTAAAAAATGGCTCACGTTTCTTTCACCGTCCTTTAACAACCAAGCAAAATCATCTAAAATACAACGGAGTTCGTCGTATAACAAACCCGAACGGACCGGTATCGAGAAACATAACGACCAGCAATTTCCTTGAAACGTAACACCAACTCGTAGCAGCTCATGATGAAGACTCCTCATTCTTTTTTGTAGACTTTTTTTTTCTTTCCACAGTCCCCAACACATGTAATACAAAACCAACAACTAATGGTGAAACAAATCCAACAACAATTCAACCGCTCCATCAACATAGAGAAGGTGTTCTGTCAAGACTTTAACTCTTCTTTCAATACGATTCAACTTACACCCCAATATACCAACCAAAGCAAACTGATAAAACAACATCAACACATACAACACCACATACAACAAAACCAAATCATTCACTACAGTAGTGAATGATTTGCAATCATATCTTGACATCTCTTCATCCACTCTATATCAATCGTAACTGAACCATTCATTGTTCGATTCCTTTTCATGTAGCAACCTTTCTAGTTCTTCTACTTTTAGTCGGAGGCGGACAAGATCTAACTTCATCTGTTTGTTCTCTACAATCAAAACTTCTAGTTGTTTTTTCTCTTCTTCAAATTCTTTCGTCATGACTGACCAATCACCCCACCACACTCATCTATGTAGTCCGATCCACCCCTCACACGTTCAACCGCTGACTCCAAGTTATTTTGTCTGGAGGCTCACTTTGTGGAATAATCGCTGACCAGTAGGTCCCCTTCCTTTTTACAGGACGTGGGCTCAATTTGGTCGGTGATCTGAACTAACCTCTATTACTACTTATGCATCTCCCTCGGTGTTGGTGCTGCAGAGCCTTGTCAAGACTTCATTGGTGTCGCCAAAGCCTCCCTGGTGGTTTTTGGTAGATTAATGATGGGTCATTATTGCATATTCATTTCCTTCGGCATCTTTCTGGAAACTAAAACTGCTTCGTTTTTAGAGAACGCTGGCCTTCAAAACCACGACGGCACCAGTACAAAGTTACGTAAAACCAGACTTTACGTAAAAGGCCACTCGTGGTCTTGTGACTCAAGAAAGGACTTTCTTGAAGCTTTGCAAGGTCTGCCACTTCAATAACAGGCTTATGTTTGATATTTTCTTTGCCTTGTCGTCTAAGGGTCTTCAGTTTAGACTCCAGCATCTTGTTGCTTCTTTGAAACGTAGGATTTTTTGTGATGGTAATGTATCGGCCTTGCGATGCCTCTCCATGGCGTTTCTAAAACCAAGTAATGTTGACCGACTATAAGCCTCTCTACTCTTGCTTCTGACTTCGGCGTAAAAACGCCATAGATAGCCATTCAGCTCATATGTCATATCGTACGGCTTTTTTGGAGTCTTATTGTCAATCTGGTTTTTTTGGGGAGTCTGATTGTCAATCTGGTTTTCTTTGGGAGTCTGATTGTTAATCTGTTTTTTTTTTGTCATGCTTTTTCTCGAGTCAATCGATCCTTGCTTGAACTGATGAAGGTTGTGATCGCGATCTCCAACATCATAGTCGAATAAACTTTTCTAGCCTCATTTTTCTTCTTTGGGTTTTGTTCTTTTCATGAAACTTTCCACTCTTCTCTCCAAATCAGTGTAGCAACACTATTTGAACTGTAAATATCAAGTATTGCTCCAAACCAAGACATAAACCACACGTTGACTATGTGAATGAAGGCATGTTTTCGCCATAGGTATCCCAATAAAAATTTTATAGTCATATGAGTAACAAGTAATCATATGAGATATTATTATATAATAGTCAAGTCAATCTGCACGCTCTGATTGGCTGTAAACTGTGCGTTATCAGAAAATGGAGCACAGCTGTTTTGTTTGTATAGGAAAAAGACCAAAATTCTGAAGAAAACAAACTCAGCAAAGGTTCTGGGTTTGAAATGAGTGCCATCTGTAACACCATTCTGTTTACGTGGTTTGTCCCACGTGATCCTAAGTCTTGGACCAATCGAGCCTTGAGTAGGAATTAGTAAATGTTTAACATTGTCCGGAGCAGACGGTGCTAGAATGAAGCAGAAATGGTTTTATTTTCTAGACTCAAATGTGGTTCTATTTTTCCAAGAGGAATATATTCTTACCATCCTCCATTGTTCTTATCTTCACTTCTCTACTCTTTGGACCAACGTACTTGGTGTTGTTGACTGACACCGTTACTGTGTACCACGTGTACTTTTCTAGTGACGTCAGTGTCCACGTGGTAACCACACCCACATTAACTGTCTTTGTTGGACCTCGTTGTGCTGTGTATGTTATTCTGTAACCAGTCAGCGGTCCGTGAATCAATCGACGATTTTCTACCTGGTTTTGTAGAGAATAAACATGCAAAATTTAAATGTTTTAATTATATTAACTGAACGATTACAATTATAATTACATAAATACCTTCCATTCAAGGACTATGATTGTTGAAGTATTTTTCACACGACTGATGATTACGGGAGCCACCTCGGGGACTAAATGTTGGAAAAGGTCAGTGAAATCAATAAATGGCCGTTTTTATGGTATACAGACGTATAATGCGTCTGCCGGGTCGAACTTGGCCGGCAAAGATATTCAGTGCGTCTTGTAATGCGTGTAAATGCGTCTCGTATAAAGACGTCCATGCGTATCGTGATATCAGTGCTTTAGTACGTCTAAAACAACAAACAATTTCAATTATCTCGTCTAGACGTGTTTGATTTGATTTGATGACTTATTTTTTACTGAGGGAAAATACGCATTACCAATTATAGTTATCTAACAATGCGGCCCTCAGGGATTTAGTAGGTCAGGCCACACCATACATCGTGCCATACTCTTAGTCGATTAGAGTTGTCTACGTTCCTCCGGTGCAATGTAATGGAGAGACGGGACCGTCATTTTACGTGGTCATCTGTGTAATGCGTCTGAGCGTATAAAGTCGGCAACTATGCCTACTTTGCTGTGGAGCGCCAATTTAGATAGTTCGTCTTTTTAGTTCGTTTGCACGCATTAGCATGGATACATGATGACACATCTGTAGTATAAAAGGAAGTAAATAAAAGAACACTTTAAATAGATCTGATCGATCGACTGATCGATCTAATGTGGTAAAACAATTTATACAGCGCACTGATTGTCATTGCTACTGCGCATCCATTCCACGCATCTCACTTTTATCGATTTATACAGCGCACTGATTGTTATTGCTACTGCGCATCCATTCCACGCATCTCACTTTTATCAATTTATTGAAGTAGTTTTGAAATTGTATCCAATATTTTCCAAATTCGAAACCACCTCAACACAGTTACCAAACAATTCGTAATCTTAGTGCTATTTTCACCGTTAAACGTGAGTAAGACTTTTTGCTGATAAAAAGGCTAGAATACTTTGTTGCTGTTTTGTCCACAAACAATATGAATGGTTCTTCATGCGCACCGCCAAAATGAACGAGTTCATAGAAAACCAATTCCGTGGTATCTACCTCTAGAATCATCATTTGAAAGTAGACAGACAATTAAATACTTTGGCTATATTTGTTTTTTTATATGTAAAAGTTAGAATCTAACTACCTGCAACAGTGGTTTGGATGGTCTTCTTTTCGCTCCACAATCCATATTGTGCAGCCTTTACTTGTACTTCATAGTCAGTGTATGGCTGTAGACCTGTGATGTTATAGCTTGTGACATACCCAACCTTGACGACTCCCTTCTTGGTTACATTGACAATAAATCCAGTGATACTTTGTTTTAACCTTATGCATGACGTAGTGGTCCAATGCAGTAGTATGGATAGCTCAGAGGGCGTGGCTGTAACACGTGGCGCTTCTGCAAAAGAAGAAACAATTCAATATGTTGGTGTCCAGGAAGTATGACGAACGGTTGTCTTCGTTGTCGGTCTCGTCTATAAATATATTTTATTTGAGGCAATACCTTGATTGATAACATAAACGTTGATTCTCATCGTCTTGCAGTTCTTATACTTTATTGTCAGTCTCGTTTATAAATACATTTTATTTGAGGCAATACCTTGATTGATAACATAAACGTTGACTCTCATTGTCTTGCAGTTCTTATACTTTTTTGGCACGAATCTGATGTATGTAGCCATTTGGGTGTTAGGAATATTATAAGGACAAATAGTATCACTGTTGATAGACCACTGAAAGAAATAATACATTCATTGAAGGTATCAATAGAGCCAAAGAAGGTGCGGGTTATACACCTATTTCAAATCTCGTTGTCCGGGCCGAAAGCAACAAGCAAGAAGCTGACGACCGCAAAGGACTTTGGGAATTTCCTAATTAATTAAGTTATCTGTGGTTCTTGAGAAGTTATCCCTACGAGCGTTGAATAGCTATCATTTGGTACTATTCGGCCATTTGAAAATGCATGTTGTCAAAATGTCTACGGATGAATAAATGAACAAGGAGAAAATCCCAATGCCCTTTGCGGTCGTCAGCTTCGTGCTTGTTGCTTTCGGCGGGGACAACGATTTTTGGAATAGGCCAATGAACAGATTTCAACGTTTAATTAACCGTGCGTATGTACTCTTCACCTCGCAACCACAAACACAGGAGTCGTTATTTCACGTTGAAATCGCACCTGATACAAGCAACACAAGCGCAAGCATATGCATATGTGGGCACGGTTTCACATCAGTGACAAACGTTCCGCTTTGGCTTACGTCGCTAGTCAGAGAAACCAGGTTTTACATTTGCTCAGATGATGTCTAAACTTAACTATTACTGAAATATGGAAAGCACAACTAGTAACTCGAGTGACGTTATCATCTACACAAGCACACGGCAAATATACTAAGTAGGATATATTCGTCAGTTCTATATAACAATCGTAAATAAATATTCTGAAACACGAAACAAAACTGGCTGGCAAAATGTTTGCTTGATCCTTGATTAGACCATTCAGCAGGCAAAAGCGGGTTAATAATTATGTAGGTCTATATTTCAAATAACCTCACCTTGTCTATCGATATTACACGTTGATATTCTATCCACTCAGAGCTATCGTCTTTTTTAAGCTCAAGCTTGTAGTGTGTCACCCATTCCTCAAAAATTGTTTTACCAGGTATTTTACTACCACCATTCCCTTGGGTTGCTACAGCAGTGATTACCTGTACAGCACCAAGGTCAATCTGTAGGTAATCGGTAGAATTGTCATTATCCCGTGGTGACCATCCCCACTGTCCATTCAGTCTTGCATTGTAAGGCATGTAACGCTTGTCCGAAGGATTGCTATCTTGATATAAACGCGACGAGGCTGTAAAACTGTTGTCAGGGATGTTTAGATGATTCTTTCCAACAAGAGATCTTTCTATACAACCTAACAGGTAAAATATAATTATTTTCAAAAAGATATTTATGATTGATTGATGAGTGGATGGATTGATTGATTGATTGATTGATTTAATAATCCTCATCATAATTGTCATTCTAACTGCTATCGAAATAACTGTCAAACGCGTACGTCATCAAACATTGTTGGATTATGCAAATAGCGGGCATTTCGAGAAAATGGTGGAGAAAATATTACAGCAGGCAATTTCTTCCTTTATTATCGTTGAGCTTGTCGAAGAAGAAAATATCAAATATTCACCTATCAATTTTTCGATTTCTGTGTCCTTCCATGCTCTACGTTTTTTTAACCACAGCAACTAACTCTTCTTCGTCCACCATTTTGTTTTTATCACCTACTTTTCTGAACACGTGTAGCCTGGTAGCTAACATGAAATGTCGATTTCTGATTGGATGCCGAAGCCGGATGCAGTTGATCAATGCAACTTTGTTGGAAACCCGGCTAAACGCTCCAACATTGGTCAACATTGTTGCGTCCTACAATTTGTTGGGAAAAATGTTTGATCGAAAACAAAACCTCATCCAGCATTCATCCAACAAATAATGTTGGACAAACACGATCCAACATGGTATGACAAACACGATCCAACATTGTTGCATCCAACAAAGTTCGATAGTTTGGCCAGGGCTTAATAGATACCGAGTAACCGTGTTTCGAGCCCTAAACACCGAGCATATTTAATAATTAAAATAATAATAAATAATAATAATAATAATAATAATAATAATAATAATAATAATAATAATAATAGTCGTAGTAATAATAATAATAATAATAATAATAATAATAATAAATAATAATAATAATAATAATAATAATAATAATAATAATAATAATAGTAATAACAACTGAACAACAATGATAACATCAACAATAACAGTAATAATAATACCATTATTTATCGCTGAAACTAAACTTCAAAAGCAAAAATTTGCATAGAGATTTGGCTGTTTTTGGTCATCGGTTTTCGATCTGTATTCTAACACGTCAACAAACTAGAGTGACATGGGATAGAGCCTACAAATACTGATCAACTGCGTCCGCGTCCGCGGCCGCGTCCGACACAGCAGGAAATTTAGTTCAACCGAAGTTGATACGTATTCAACTCTTATCGACTACGACTGACAACCAATAACATATCTTCTGACGAATTAAAAGATACAAAAGTAGAAGTAGCATGAACTCAGTACTATAATAACTTTTACATGACAGTATATCAGAAAAGATAGGTTTGGTTGCTGATGAAGACTATCGCGAAACGAGCACTGTGTCAATCAATTACCTGCATTGGCTTCTACAGAAATCATCTCTTGTAAGGACTGAACCAAGAATACCACGGCCAGGGTTGGCCACAACAATAAATCCATGTGGTAGTTTGTAAGGACTGCCGAGATCGGCTTGGATTCATGAAAGTGATCTTGAATAAATACGAAACAGCGTTACGCTGATACTTGCGATACTGACATTTAATTCAGTTTTATATGCAAATAAGAAGTTTATAGTTAGTTTCGTAATCTTGTGACTGATAAACGGCGTAAGTTCAATCATAACGATTGACACTTCAGTGTTTGTACTCTATTTTAATATCTGACGTAACAAAAAGAGACCAAAATTAGAATCAACCTCCGCTGCTACTGACAGGAAGTACTGCAGGTAAACTACTTTAAACAAAAGTATTGAATGAGAATGTGTTATGTATTGAACATTTTAACGAGTTTGTCATCAGGAGGGGGAGGGGTTGGGGTGTTGGTGTTCTTTTGAAAAAAAGCCTGAAGACATAAACTCGTTCCCAGTCTCCAACCAACGCTATTTAGTCTTCGTTCCTAGTCCCCCTCTTTCCAATAGCACAGGAAACCCGCCAACTGTTCGTTACATTATTGGATACAATCAGTAACGGAGTAAACCATTATTGTGATATACATATTTACCTGGCAATTGCTGTGTAATGATACTTTGTAATAGCAACTCATGTCAAGAAATCGGGGCCGATGTGTTCCAGTCATGTGACAAGTATGCTGAAGTCCTTTTGATTATTAGTAAACTGTAAAACAACAACTGAAACAACACATTTTAAAAGTGCTTTTTTTATGTAAACAAATAAGATGTCATTGCAAGGTTCTTCCAAAACAAGATTAAACAAAAATGTCGTAACAGGATATCATTTGGCACTTACTTGAGGCCCCATCTTGAATGTTGCTAGTCTTGAAGATTGTTACTGGAGACTCTTGTTTTACTATGAAACTCCTGTCTAGTGGCTACACTACTGACCTAGCTAGCTCAGCTATACACTATATAAATATTATGCTGTAACTAGCTTGTATACATATTGATTAACAATTAATATTACTCTAGTAACACTTGTTTTGTTACCTTTGATGATATATACAGAATAGAATAGTTTCTATTCCATGTATTTTGGTCTCTTTGATGTTGTGTTTCTCTATGAAGGAAACACTGTACCACGCCTGTTATGTAATTCAGTGACATATCAGAACGTTTAGTGGTTAATGTCTATTGTTAGTGTAACAATAGCAGCAATCAATGAAGGAAAGAATCAACACCAACAACATCAACAGCCGATGGTCCAACTCATCCTCACGCTGCCAAGGTTATATCTCACTATGACAACATGGCGGACCGGTGCCTGAGACTAAGATCCTGGTTGTGGCTTTGCCACGTGTATCCAAGAAACTTGGATGGCCTCGCCATTCTTGTCATAAGTCAAGGTTGCTGATGATATAGCTAGCCTACGTATCGGCCCTAGAGGGGAGGAAAAGGGGGAGGAGGGGGACTCTCTTCTCTCCTCCGCAGTCTAACTGGTCCTAAAAGCTATTATGCCAACAAACATGACAGTTTCTCATTACCAACAACAGTGGAGTTTCTCTTACCATCCTCCTTCGTCCTTATCTTCACTTCTCTACTCTTTGGACCAACGTACTTGGTGTTGTTGACTGACATCGTTACTGTGTACCACGTGTACTTTTCTAGTGACGTCAGTGTCCACGTGGTAACCACACCCACGTCAACTTTCTTTGTTGAACCTCCTTGTGCTGTGTATGTTATTCTGTAACCAGTCAGCGGTCCGTGAATCAATCGAGGATTTTCCAACTGGTTTTATAAAGAAGATAAATGTTTAGATTTAATGAATGAATCATTACACAATCTACAACACCAGCGTCTAAATACCTTCCATTCAAGTACTATCGATGTTGAGGAATTTTTCACATGACTGATTATTATGGGAGCCACCTCGGGGACTAAATATGGAGAAAAATAAGATAAATCAGTAATAATTAAAAGGTTCATATGGTTTGGCTTGTTACTACAAAACTGGCTTGAGTTTCGTGTTGTTGTAAAAGGGCATCGAGACATCACTATATACGGGATGTCATATAAGCAGATGTTTATCAGTATTCTTGGTTTTCACATGACGTCATCAAAAAGCTAAAATCCAAACTATTCACCTCACAAAACTGTTTGTTGGATATGTTGTTTATATCGTTATAAGAAAATTCTTACCAAAATAATTTTGTAATTTAGATGTTTGGTTTTCGTTTTATTGCGAGTCAAATTCTGTCACGCAATACAGTCACGCATTTTCAAAAGCCATAGAAATAGGAAAATTCGTTTGAAATAATACGATTTTAACTTTGTAGATGATGGGTAACTTTATTTTGATGAAAGTAGCTATTGAAAAATTGAAGTATTTGCAATTAAACATGATTTTCAGTCTTCGTGATTTGGCCGCCATGTTGGTGTCGCTCGATGCGACACCCATACATTTTAACTAAATTATGAGCATAAGCGATCGCTCATATCTTCGTATCTAAAACTTCTTTTAACTAAAGCTTCGGCTGAGATATGTGGTTTTGACTGCTCTTTCGGCCTATGAAGGTTTTGTTCTATATAAGTCCTGGGAAAATCTTCGATGACGTAGGTGAAAACCAAGAATAGTTTCGGTATACAGCTATTCGCACCAGTCCCTTGCAGAGCGAGTATATAAGGAACGCCCACTAATCAACTCTGCCCAATTCAAGTAACTAGCATTATGTCGCCCACTCAGTCAAGCTGATGTCTTTCGTGCTCACTCCCTTGGCGCCGCATTCAATTCTAGCCGCCGCACCCTCCCTCCCTTTTTTTCAGTTTTATTTCAGTCTCCATTGAATACGGTCGTCATTATCTTCATTCCTTACTACGAGCATGAAAGGGACTGGTGCGAATAGTATGCTATTTCAAAAAAGGTTGGTGAAGGTTTTGTTGCATCTTGCATCTTGCATGTTGCATACCAAGCCCGAAATGTATTGTGGATCATAGATAAATAATGTCAGCATGCACATACAGAAGAAAAAAATGCCGGCTCCATATTGCGAAGATAAAGTTTGGGAAAATTCCCAGAGTCCATAATTGTTGTGACCTTTCGCTGACTCCATTCACATCGCCCATAGTGCATTTCGGGCTTGGTATGCAACATGCAAGATGCAAGATGCAACAAAACCTTCACCAACCTTTTTAGAAATAGCTGTATATAAGCAGATGTTTATCAGTATAGTTTCGGTATATATTGTAATTAGATGAATTAGTTTTTTTTGTAGTAGTAGTTATTCTTCTATTGAAAGAGCATAGATCCGGACCAGACTTCATGTATGATGCTCCTAATAATAAGAATAATAATCTTTAATGAGGATGCCTAGATCACTAATTAAAAGTGCTTTTCACTAAGGTCCTATTATTATTAATAAAAAGTATTGACTGTCTTTAGCAAATGCAAGAAATCTGATTTAGTCAAACCTGCAACAGTGGTTTGGATGGTCTTATTTTCGCTCCACAATCCATATTGTGCAGCCTTTACTCGTACTTCATAGTCAGTATATGGCTGCATGTAGACCTGTGATGTTATAGCTTATGACATATCCAACCTTGACGACTCCCTTCTTGGTTACATTGACAATAAATCCAGTGATACGTTGTTTTAACTTTATGCATGACGTAGTGGTCCAATACAGTAGTATGGACCGCTCAGAGGGCGTGGCTGTAACGAGTGGCGCTTCTGTGAGAGAAAATCACATAACACATAGTAATTCAACAAAATATAAAAACTTTACATTCGGATTACAACAATTAAGAATAAATAACGAGAGTAAATCTTCAAGTTCTTAAATATTTTAGATCTAGCGCATGCGCAACACGAGTTGCAGAATCAATACCTTTTCGGATTTGTTTCCATGACGTCATTGAATTGGTAGATAAATAATCGCCAAAAAGATGGACTTTGTAGACAAGGTTTAGAGATAAGACCTACGAAGGAAAGCGCCATTTTTGCGAACTTTTCTTCCCATTTTTCGATATTATGCTTGCTAGTGAATCCCATGTGTTGGTTACATCCTTTTAGCTTTAAATGGCCTCAAACTACCATGCATGATAACGTTTAATTTTCTGACATTATCAGTGAAAGGTGTTTTTCTTCAGTTCAGTACATAAGTTGTGACAAGGATTACTTAATTATGCGCTGCCGTTCAGGTTGTAGTTGTTTCTGCTACTGCGTCAATTAATATTGATATTACATTCAAACAGTTAGTAATAATAATAATTATAGTACCTTGATTAATAACGTATACGTCGACTCTCATCGCCTTGAAGTTGTAATAGTCCACTGGTACAAATCTAATGTATCTGGCTGTTTGTGGATTCGCTAAATTATAACGAATAACATTGTCACTGTCGAAGCCGTATGTCCTCCCCTAAAAAAAACAAATAATACATTAATGATAAGTTATGAGTTTGAGAAGTACAGTTCACGTTGCAGTACCGATTACTGTAAAGAAAAAAAAGTCCTCTCTTCTCAATGTGGTTCCACTAGTTTTATGTACAGTTCACGTTGCAGTACCGATTACTGTAAAGAAAGAAAGTCCTCTCTTCTCAATGTGGTTCCACTAGTTTTATGTACAGTTCACGTTGTAGTACCGATTATTGTAAAGAAATAAATTCCTCTTCTCAATGTGGTTCCACTAGTTTTATGTACAGTACACGTTGTAGTACCGATTATTGTAAAGAAATAAATTCCTCTTCTCAATGTGGTTCCACTAGTTTTATGTACAGTTCACGTTGCAGTACCGATTACTGTAAAGAAATAAATTCCTCTTCTCAATGTGGTTCCACTAGTTTTATGTACAGTTCACGTTGTAGTACCGATTACTGTAAAGAAATAAATTCCTCTTCTCAATGTGGTTCCACTAGTTTTATGTACAGTTCACGTTGCAGTACCGATTACTGTAAAGAAAGAAATTCCTCTCTTCTCAATGTGGTTTCACTAGTTTTATGTCGGCACAGTTCACGTTGTAGTACCGATTACTGTAAAGAAAGAAAGTCCTCTTCTCAATGTGGTTCCACTAGTTTTATGTACAGTTCACGTTGCAGTACCGATTACTGTAAAGAAAGAAAGTCCTCTCTTCTCAATGTGGTTCCACTAGTTTTATGTACAGTTCACGTTGTAGTACCGATTACTGTAAAGAAATAAATTCCTCTCTTCTCAATGTGGTTCCACTAGTTTTTATGTACAGTTCACGTTGCAGTACCGATTACTGTAAAGAAAGAAAGTCATCTCTTCTCAATGTGGTTCCACTAGTTTTATGTACAGTTCACGTTGTAGTACCGATTACTGTAAAGAAAGAAAGTCCTCTCTTCTCAATGTGGTTCCACTAGTTTTATGTACAGTTCACGTTGTAGTACCGATTGCTGTAAAGAAAGAAATTCCTCTTCTCAATGTGGTTCCACTAGTTTTATGTACAGTACACGTTGTAGTACCGATTACTGTAAAGAAAGAAAGTCCTCTTCTCAGTGTGGTTTCACTAGTTTTATGTACAGTTCACGTTGTAGTACCGATTACTGTAAAGAAATAAATTCCTCTTCTCAATGTGGTTTCACTAGTTTTATGTACAGTACACGTTGTAGTACCGATTACTGTAAAGAAAGAAAGTCCTCTTCTCAGTGTGGTTTCACTAGTTTTATGTACAGTACACGTTGTAGTACCGATTACTGTAAAGAAAGAAAGTCCTCTTCTCAGTGTGGTTTCACTAGTTTTATGTACAGTTCACGTTGTAGTACCGATTACTGTAAAGAAAGAAATTCCTCTTCTCAATGTGGTTTCACTAGTTTTATGTACAGTACACGTTGTAGTACCGATTACTGTAAAGAAAGAAAGTCCTCTTCTCAATGTGGTTTCACTAGTTTTATGTACAGTTCACGTTGTAGTACCGATTACTGTAAAGAAATAAATTCCTCTTCTCAATGTGGTTTCACTAGTTTTATGTACAGTTCACGTTGTAGTACCGATTACTGTAAAGAAAGAAATTCCTCTTCTCAGTGTGGTTCCACTAGTTTTATGTACAGTACACGTTGTAGTACCGATTACTGTAAAGAAAGAAAGTCCTCTTCTCAATGTGGTTCCACTAGTTTTATGTACAGTACACGTTGTAGTACCGATTACTGTAAAGAAAGAAAGTCCTCTTCTCAGTGTGGTTCCACTAGTTTTATGTACAGTACACGTTGTAGTACCGATTACTGTAAAGAAAGAAAGTCCTCTTCTCAGTGTGGTTTCACTAGTTTTATGTACAGTTCACGTTGTAGTACCGATTACTGTAAAGAAATAAATTCCTCTTCTCAATGTGGTTTCACTAGTTTTATGTACAGTTCACGTTGTAGTACCGATTACTGTAAAGAAATAAATTCCTCTTCTCAATGTGGTTTCACTAGTTTTATGTACAGTTCACGTTGTAGTACCGATTACTGTAAAGAAAGAAAGTCCTCTCTTCTCAATGTGGTTCCACTAGCTTTATGTACAGTACACGTTGTAGTACCGATTACTGTAAAGAAAGAAAGTCCTCTTCTCAGTGTGGTTCCACTAGTTTTATGTACAGTACACGTTGTAGTACCTATTACTGTAAAGAAAGAAAGTCCTCTTCTCAGTGTGGTTTCACTAGTTTTATGTACAGTTCACGTTGTAGTACCGATTACTGTAAAGAAATAAATTCCTCTTCTCAATGTGGTTTCACTAGTTTTATGTACAGTTCACGTTGTAGTACCGATTACTGTAAAGAAATAAATTCCTCTTCTCAATGTGGTTTCACTAGTTTTATGTACAGTTCACGTTGTAGTACCGATTACTGTAAAGAAAGAAAGTCCTCTTCTCAGTGTGGTTTCACTAGTTTTATGTACAGTACACGTTGTAGTACCGATTACTGTAAAGAAAGAAAGTCCTCTTCTCAGTGTGGTTTCACTAGTTTTATGTACAGTACACGTTGTAGTACCGATTACTGTAAAGAAAGAAAGTCCTCTTCTCAGTGTGGTTCCACTAGTTTTATGTACAGTTCACGTTGTAGTACCGATTACTGTAAAGAAAGAAAGTCCTCTTCTCAGTGTGGTTTCACTAGTTTTATGTACAGTACACGTTGTAGTACCGATTACTGTAAAGAAAGAAAGTCCTCTTCTCAGTGTGGTTCCACTAGTTTTATGTACAGTTCACGTTGTAGTACCGATTACTGTAAAGAAAGAAAGTCCTCTTCTCAATGTGGTTCCACTAGTTTTATGTACAGTTCACGTTGCAGTACCGATTACTGTAAAGAAAGAAAGTCCTCTCTTCTCAATGTGGTTCCACTAGTTTTATGTACAGTTCACGTTGTAGTACCGATTACTGTAAAGAAATAAATTCCTCTCTTCTCAATGTGGTTCCACTAGTTTTATGTACAGTTCACGTTGCAGTACCGATTACTGTAAAGAAAGAAAGTCCTCTCTTCTCAATGTGGTTCCACTAGTTTTATGTACAGTTCACGTTGTAGTACCGATTACTGTAAGAAAGAAAGTCCTCTCTTCTCAATGTGGTTCCACTAGTTTTATGTACAGTTCACGTTGTAGTACCGATTACTGTAAAGAAAGAAATTCCTCTTCTCAATGTGGTTCCACTAGTTTTATGTACAGTACACGTTGTAGTACCGATTACTGTAAAGAAAGAAAGTCCTCTTCTCAGTGTGGTTTCACTAGTTTTATGTACAGTACACGTTGTAGTTCCGATTACTGTAAAGAAATAAATTCCTCTTCTCAATGTGGTTCACTAGTTTTATGTACAGTACACGTTGTAGTACCGATTACTGTAAAGAAAGAAAGTCCTCTTCTCAATGTGGTTCCACTAATTTTATGTACAGTTCACGTTGTAGTACCGATTACTGTAAAGAAAGAAATTCCTCTTCTCAGTGTGGTTTCACTAGTTTTATGTACAGTACACGTTGTAGTACCGATTACTGTAAAGAAAGAAAGTCCTCTTCTCAATGTGGTTCCACTAGTTTTTTATGTACAGTTCACGTTGTAGTACCGATTACTGTAAAGAAATAAATTCCTCTTCTCAATGTGGTTTCACTAGTTTTATGTACAGTACACGTTGTAGTACCGATTACTGTAAAGAAAGAAAGTCCTCTTCTCAATGTGGTTCCACTAGTTTTATGTACAGTTCACGTTGTAGTACCGATTACTGTAAAGAAATAAATTCCTCTTCTCAATGTGGTTTCACTAGTTTTATGTACAGTTCACGTTGTAGTACCGATTACTGTAAAGAAATAAATTCCTCTTCTCAATGTGGTTTCACTAGTTTTATGTACAGTTCACGTTGTAGTACCGATTACTGTAAAGAAAGAAATTCCTCTTCTCAATGTGGTTTCACTAGTTTTATGTACAGTACACGTTGTAGTACCGATTACTGTAAAGAAAGAAAGTCCTCTTCTCAATGTGGTTCCACTAGTTTTATGTACAGTTCACGTTGTAGTACCGATTACTGTAAAGAAATAAATTCCTCTTCTCAATGTGGTTTCACTAGTTTTATGTACAGTACACGTTGTAGTACCGATTACTGTAAAGAAAGAAAGTCCTCTTGTCAGTGTGGTTTCACTAGTTTTATGTACAGTACACGTTGTAGTACCGATTACTGTAAAGAAATAAATTCCTCTTCTCAATGTGGTTTCACTAGTTTTATGTACACAGTACACGTTGTAGTACCGATTACTGTAAAGAAAGAAAGTCCTCTTCTCAATGTGGTTTCACTAGTTCAGTTTATGTACAGTTCACGTTGTAGTACCGATTACTGTAAAGAAATAAATTCCTCTTCTCAATGTGGTTTCACTAGTTTTATGTACAGTTCACGTTGTAGTACCGATTACTGTAAAGAAAGAAAGTCCTCTCTTCTCAATGTGGTTTCACTAGTTTTATGTACAGTTCACGTTGTAGTACCGATTACTGTAAAGAAAGAAATTCCTCTTCTCAATGTGGTTTCACTAGTTTTATGTACAGTACACGTTGTAGTACCGATTACTGTAAAGAAAGAAAGTCCTCTTCTCAATGTGGTTCCACTAGTTTTATGTACAGTTCACGTTGTAGTACCGATTACTGTAAAGAAAGAAAGTCCTCTTCTCAGTGTGGTTTCACTAGTTTTATGTACAGTTCACGTTGTAGTACCGATTACTGTAAAGAAAGAAAGTCCTCTTCTCAGTGTGGTTTCACTAGTTTTATGTACAGTACACGTTGTAGTACCGATTACTGTAAAGAAAGAAAGTCCTCTCTTCTCTCAATGTGGTTCCACTAGTTTTATGTACAGTTCACGTTGTAGTACCGATTACTGTAAAGAAAGAAATTCCTCTTCTCAATGTGGTTCCACTAGTTTTATGTACAGTACACGTTGTAGTACCGATTACTGTAAAGAAAGAAAGTCCTCTCTTCTCAATGTGGTTCCATTAGTTTTATGTACAGTACACTTTGTAGTACCGATTACTGTAAAGAAAGAAAGTCCTCTCTTCTCAATGTGGTTCCATTAGTTTTATGTACAGTACACGTTGTAGTACCGATTACTGTAAAGAAATAAATTCCTCTTCTCAATGTGGTTCCACTAGTTTTATGCACAGTACACGTTGTAGTACCGATTACTGTAAAGAAAGAAATTCCTCTTCTCAATGTGGTTCCACTAGTTTTATGTACAGTTCACGTTGTAGTACCGATTACTGTAAAGAAAGAAAGTCCTCTTCTCAATGTGGTTCCACTAGTTTTATGTACAGTTCACGTTGTAGTACCGATTACTGTAAAGAAAGAAATTCCTCTTCTCAATGTGGTTCCACTAGTTTTATGTACAGTACACGTTGTAGTACCGATTACTGTAAAGAAAGAAATTCCTCTTCTCAATGTGGTTCCACTGGTTTTATGTACAGTTCACGTTGTAGTACCGATTACTGTAAAGAAATAAATTCCTCTTCTCAGTGTGGTTCCACTAGTTTTATGTACAGTTCACGTTGTAGTACCGATTACTGTAAAGAAAGAAATTCCTCTTCTCAATGTGGTTCCACTAGTTTTATGTACAGTTCACGTTGTAGTACCGATTACTGTAAAGAAAGAAATTCCTCTTCTCAGTGTGGTTCCACTAGTTTTATGTACAGTTCACGTTGTAGTACCGATTACTGTAAAGAAATAAATTCCTCTTCTCAGTGTGGTTCCACTAGTTTTATGTACAGTACACGTTGTAGTACCGATTACTGTAAAGAAAGAAATTCCTCTTCTCAATGTGGTTCCACTAGTTTTATGTACAGTTCACGTTGTAGTACCGATTACTGTAAAGAAAGAAATTCCTCTTCTCAATGTGGTTCCACTAGTTTTATGTACAGTTCACGTTGTAGTACCGATTACTGTAAAGAAAGAAATTCCTCTTCTCAATGTGGTTTCACTAGTTTTATGTACAGTTCACGTTGTAGTACCGATTACTGTAAAGAAAGAAAGTCCTCTTCTCAATGTGGTTTCACTAGTTTTATGTACAGTTCACGTTGTAGTACCGATTACTGTAAAGAAATAAATTCCTCTTCTCAATGTGGTTCCACTAGTTTTATGTACAGTTCACGTTGTAGTACCGATTACTGTAAAGAAAGAAAGTCCTCTTCTCAATGTGGTTCCACTAGTTTTATGTACAGTTCACGTTGTAGTACCGATTACTGTAAAGAAAGAAAGTCCTCTTCCTCTTCTCAGTGTGGTTTCACTAGTTTTATGTACAGTTCACGTTGTAGTACCGATTACTGTAAAGAAAGAAAGTCCTCTCTTCTCAATGTGGTTTCACTAGTTTTATGTACAGTTCACGTTGTAGTACCGATTACTGTAAAGAAAGAAAGTCCTCTCTTCTCAATGTGGTTTCACTAGTTTTATGTACAGTTCACGTTGTAGTACCGATTACTGTAAAGAAAGAAAGTCCTCTCTTCTCAATGTGGTTCCATTAGTTTTATGTACAGTACACGTTGCAGTACCGATTACTGTAAAGAAAGAAAGTCCTCTCTTCTCAATGTGGTTTCACTAGTTTTATGTACAGTACACGTTGTAGTACCGATTACTGTAAAGAAAGAAAGTCCTCTTCTCAATGTGGTTCCACTAGTTTTATGTACAGTTCACGTTGTAGTACCGATTACTGTAAAGAAATAAATTCCTCTTCTCAATGTGGTTTCACTAGTTTTATGTACAGTTCACGTTGTAGTACCGATTACTGTAAAGAAAGAAAGTCCTCTTCTCAATGTGGTTTCACTAGTTTTATGTACAGTACACGTTGTAGTACCGATTACTGTAAAGAAAGAAAGTCCTCTTCTCAATGTGGTTCCATTAGTTTTATGTACAGTTCACGTTGTAGTACCGATTACTGTAAAGAAATAAATTCCTCTTCTCAATGTGGTTTCACTAGTTTTATGTACAGTACACGTTGTAGTACCGATTACTGTAAAGAAAGAAAGTCCTCTTCTCAATGTGGTTCCACTAGTTTTATGTACAGTTCACGTTGTAGTACCGATTACTGTAAAGAAATAAATTCCTCTTCTCAGTGTGGTTTCACTAGTTTTATGTAGAGTTCACGTTGTAGTACCGATTACTGTAAAGAAAGAAAGTCCTCTTCTCAATGTGGTTCCACTAGTTTTATGTACAGTTCACGTTGTAGTACCGATTACTGTAAAGAAATAAATTCCTCTTCTCAATGTGGTTTCACTAGTTTTATGTACAGTACACGTTGTAGTACCGATTACTGTAAAGAAATAAATTCCTCTTCTCAATGTGGTTCCACTAGTTTTATGTACAGTTCACGTTGTAGTACCGATTACTGTAAAGAAATAAATTCCTCTTCTCAATGTGGTTTCACTAGTTTTATGTACAGTACACGTTGTAGTACCGATTACTGTAAAGAAAGAAAGTCCTCTTCTCAGTGTGGTTTCACTAGTTTTATGTACAATACACGTTGTAGTACCGATTACTGTAAAGAAATAAATTCCCCTTCTCAATGTGGTTTCACTAGTTTTATGTACAGTACACGTTGTAGTACCGATTACTGTAAAGAAAGAAAGTCCTCTTCTCAATGTGGTTTCACTAGTTCAGTTTATGTACAGTTCACGTTGTAGTACCGATTACTGTAAAGAAATAAATTCCTCTTCTCAATGTGGTTTCACTAGTTTTATGTACAGTTCACGTTGTAGTACCGATTACTGTAAAGAAAGAAATTCCTCTTCTCAGTGTGGTTCCACTAGTTTTATGTACAGTACACGTTGTAGTACCGATTACTGTAAAGAAAGAAAGTCCTCTTCTCAATGTGGTTCCACTAGTTTTATGTACAGTACACGTTGTAGTACCGATTACTGTAAAGAAAGAAAGTCCTCTTCTCAGTGTGGTTCCACTAGTTTTATGTACAGTACACGTTGTAGTACCGATTACTGTAAAGAAAGAAAGTCCTCTTCTCAGTGTGGTTTCACTAGTTTTATGTACAGTTCACGTTGTAGTACCGATTACTGTAAAGAAATAAATTCCTCTTCTCAATGTGGTTTCACTAGTTTTATGTACAGTTCACGTTGTAGTACCGATTACTGTAAAGAAATAAATTCCTCTTCTCAATGTGGTTTCACTAGTTTTATGTACAGTTCACGTTGTAGTACCGATTACTGTAAAGAAAGAAATTCCTCTTCTCAATGTGGTTTCACTAGTTTTTATGTACAGTACACGTTGTAGTACCGATTACTGTAAAGAAAGAAAGTCCTCTTCTCAATGTGGTTCCACTAGTTTTATGTACAGTTCACGTTGTAGTACCGATTACTGTAAAGAAAGAAAGTCCTCTTCTCAGTGTGGTTTCACTAGTTTTATGTACAGTTCACGTTGTAGTACCGATTACTGTAAAGAAAGAAAGTCCTCTTCTCAGTGTGGTTTCACTAGTTTTATGTACAGTACACGTTGTAGTACCGATTACTGTAAAGAAAGAAAGTCCTCTCTTCTCAATGTGGTTCCACTAGTTTTATGTACAGTTCACGTTGTAGTACCGATTACTGTAAAGAAAGAAATTCCTCTTCTCAATGTGGTTCCACTAGTTTTATTTACAGTACACGTTGTAGTACCGATTACTGTAAAGAAAGAAAGTCCTCTCTTCTCAATGTGGTTCCATTAGTTTTATGTACAGTACACTTTGTAGTACCGATTACTGTAAAGAAAGAAAGTCCTCTCTTCTCAATGTGGTTCCATTAGTTTTATGTACAGTTCACGTTGTAGTACCGATTACTGTAAAGAAATAAATTCCTCTTCTCAATGTGGTTCCACTAGTTTTATGTACAGTACACGTTGTAGTACCGATTACTGTAAAGAAAGAAATTCCTCTTCTCAATGTGGTTCCACTAGTTTTATGTACAGTACACGTTGTAGTACCGATTACTGTAAAGAAAGAAATTCCTCTTCTCAATGTGGTTCCACTGGTTTTATGTACAGTTCACGTTGTAGTACCGATTACTGTAAAGAAATAAATTCCTCTTCTCAGTGTGGTTCCACTAGTTTTATGTCAATGTTATGTACAGTTCACGTTGTAGTACCGATTACTGTAAAGAAATAAATTCCTCTTCTCAATGTGGTTTCACTAGTTTTATGTACAGTACACGTTGTAGTACCGATTACTGTAAAGAAAGAAAGTCCTCTTCTCAGTGTGGTTTCACTAGTTTTATGTACAGTACACGTTGTAGTACCGATTACTGTAAAGAAATAAATTCCTCTTCTCAATGTGGTTTCACTAGTTTTATGTACAGTACACGTTGTAGTACCGATTACTGTAAAGAAAGAAAGTCCTCTTCTAGTACCGGTTTTACTGTCAGTTTATGTACAGTTCAAGTACCGAGTCCTTTCTTCTCAATGTGGTTTCACTAGTTTTATGTACAGTTCACGTTGTAGTACCGATTACTGTAAAGAAAGAAATTCCTCTTCTCAGTGTGGTTCCACTAGTTTTATGTACAGTACACGTTGTAGTACCGATTACTGTAAAGAAAGAAAGTCCTCTTCTCAATGTGGTTCCACTAGTTTTATGTACAGTACACGTTGTAGTACCGATTACTGTAAAGAAAGAAAGTCCTCTTCTCAGTGTGGTTCCACTAGTTTTATGTACAGTACACGTTGTAGTACCGATTACTGTAAAGAAAGAAAGTCCTCTTCTCAGTGTGGTTTCACTAGTTTTATGTACAGTTCACGTTGTAGTACCGATTACTGTAAAGAAATAAATTCCTCTTCTCAATGTGGTTTCACTAGTTTTATGTACAGTTCACACGTTGTAGTACCGATTACTGTAAAGAAATAAATTCCTCTTCTCAATGTGGTTTCACTAGTTTTATGTACAGTTCACGTTGTAGTACCGATTACTGTAAAGAAAGAAAATTCCTCTTCTCAATGTGGTTTCACTAGTTTTATGTACAGTACACGTTGTAGTACCGATTACTGTAAAGAAAGAAAGTCCTCTTCTCAATGTGGTTCCACTAGTTTTATGTACAGTTCACGTTGTAGTACCGATTACTGTAAAGAAAGAAAGTCCTCTTCTCAGTGTGGTTTCACTAGTTTTATGTACAGTTCACGTTGTAGTACCGATTACTGTAAAGAAAGAAAGTCCTCTTCTCAGTGTGGTTTCACTAGTTTTATGTACAGTACACGTTGTAGTACCGATTACTGTAAAGAAAGAAAGTCCTCTCTTCTCAATGTGGTTCCACTAGTTTTATGTACAGTTCACGTTGTAGTACCGATTACTGTAAAGAAAGAAATTCCTCTTCTCAGTGTGGTTTCACTAGTTTTATGTACAGTACACGTTGTAGTACCGATTACTGTAAAGAAAGAAAGTCCTCTCTTCTCAATGTGGTTCCACTAGTTTTTATGTACAGTTCACGTTGTAGTACCGATTACTGTAAAGAAAGAAATTCCTCTTCTCAATGTGGTTCCACTAGTTTTATTTACAGTACACGTTGTAGTACCGATTACTGTAAAGAAAGAAAGTCCTCTCTTCTCAATGTGGTTCCACTAGTTTTATGTACAGTACACTTTGTAGTACCGATTACTGTAAAGAAAGAAAGTCCTCTCTTCTCAATGTGGTTCCACTAGTTTTATGTACAGTTCACGTTGTAGTACCGATTACTGTAAAGAAATAAATTCCTCTTCTCAATGTGGTTCCACTAGTTTTATGTACAGTACACGTTGTAGTACCGATTACTGTAAAGAAAGAAATTCCTCTTCTCAATGTGGTTCCACTAGTTTTATGTACAGTACACGTTGTAGTACCGATTACTGTAAAGAAAGAAATTCCTCTTCTCAATGTGGTTCCACTAGTTTTATGTACAGTTCACGTTGTAGTACCGATTACTGTAAAGAAATAAATTCCTCTTCTCAGTGTGGTTCCACTAGTTTTATGTACAGTTCACGTTGTAGTACCGATTACTGTAAAGAAATAAATTCCTCTTCTCAATGTGGTTTCACTAGTTTTATTACAGTACACTAGTACCGATTTTATCTTACAGTGTGGTTTCACGTTTTATGTACAGTACCGTAGTACCGATTACTGTAAAGAAATAAATTCCTCTTCTCAATGTGGTTTCACTAGTTTTATGTACAGTACACGTTGTAGTACCGATTACTGTAAAGAAAGAAATTCCTCTTCTCAATGTGGTTTCACTAGTTTTTATGTACAGTTCACGTTGTAGTACCGATTACTGTAAAGAAATAAATTCCTCTTCTCAATGTGGTTTCACTAGTTTTATGTACAGTTCACGTTGTAGTACCGATTACTGTAAAGAAAGAAATTCCTCTCTTCTCAGTGTGGTTCCACTAGTTTTATGTACAGTACACGTTGTAGTACCGATTACTGTAAAGAAAGAAAGTCCTCTTCTCAATGTGGTTCCACTAGTTTTATGTACAGTACACGTTGTAGTACCGATTACTGTAAAGAAAGAAAGTCCTCTTCTCAATGTGGTTCCACTAGTTTTATGTACAGTACACGTTGTAGTACCGATTACTGTAAAGAAAGAAAGTCCTCTTCTCAGTGTGGTTTCACTAGTTTTATGTACAGTTCACGTTGTAGTACCGATTACTGTAAAGAAAGAAAGTCCTCTTCTCAGTGTGGTTTCACTAGTTTTATGTACAGTTCACGTTGTAGTACCGATTACTGTAAAGAAATAAATTCCTCTTCTCAATGTGGTTTCACTAGTTTTATGTACAGTTCACGTTGTAGTACCGATTACTGTAAAGAAATAAATTCCTCTTCTCAATGTGGTTTCACTAGTTTTATGTACAGTTCACGTTGTAGTACCGATTACTGTAAAGAAAGAAATTCCTCTTCTCAATGTGGTTTCACTAGTTTTATGTACAGTACACGTTGTAGTACCGATTACTGTAAAGAAAGAAAGTCCTCTTCTCAATGTGGTTCCACTAGTTTTATGTACAGTTCACGTTGTAGTACCGATTACTGTAAAGAAAGAAAGTCCTCTTCTCAGTGTGGTTTCACTAGTTTTATGTACAGTTCACGTTGTAGTACCGATTACTGTAAAGAAAGAAAGTCCTCTTCTCAGTGTGGTTTCACTAGTTTTATGTACAGTACACGTTGTAGTACCGATTACTGTAAAGAAAGAAAGTCCTCTCTTCTCAATGTGGTTCCACTAGTTTTATGTACAGTTCACGTTGTAGTACCGATTACTGTAAAGAAAGAAATTCCTCTTCTCAGTGTGGTTTCACTAGTTTTATGTACAGTACACGTTGTAGTACCGATTACTGTAAAGAAAGAAAGTCCTCTCTTCTCAATGTGGTTCCACTAGTTTTATGTACAGTTCACGTTGTAGTACCGATTACTGTAAAGAAAGAAATTCCTCTTCTCAATGTGGTTCCACTAGTTTTATTTACAGTACACGTTGTAGTACCGATTACTGTAAAGAAAGAAAGTCCTCTCTTCTCAATGTGGTTCCATTAGTTTTATGTACAGTACACTTTGTAGTACCGATTACTGTAAAGAAAGAAAGTCCTCTCTTCTCAATGTGGTTCCATTAGTTTTATGTACAGTTCACGTTGTAGTACCGATTACTGTAAAGAAATAAATTCCTCTTCTCAATGTGGTTCCACTAGTTTTATGTACAGTACACGTTGTAGTACCGATTACTGTAAAGAAAGAAATTCCTCTTCTCAATGTGGTTCCACTAGTTTTATGTACAGTACACGTTGTAGTACCGATTACTGTAAAGAAAGAAATTCCTCTTCTCAATGTGGTTCCACTGGTTTTATGTACAGTTCACGTTGTAGTACCGATTACTGTAAAGAAATAAATTCCTCTTCTCAGTGTGGTTCCACTAGTTTTATGTACAGTTCACGTTGTAGTACCGATTACTGTAAAGAAATAAATTCCTCTTCTCAATGTGGTTTCACTAGTTTTATGTACAGTACACGTTGTAGTACCGATTACTGTAAAGAAAGAAAGTCCTCTTCTCAGTGTGGTTTCACTAGTTTTATGTACAGTACACGTTGTAGTACCGATTACTGTAAAGAAATAAATTCCTCTTCTCAATGTGGTTTCACTAGTTTTATGTACAGTACACGTTGTAGTACCGATTACTGTAAAGAAAGAAAGTCCTCTTCTCAATGTGGTTTCACTAGTTCAGTTTATGTACAGTTCACGTTGTAGTACCGATTACTGTAAAGAAATAAATTCCTCTTCTCAATGTGGTTTCACTAGTTTTATGTACAGTTCACGTTGTAGTACCGATTACTGTAAAGAAAGAAATTCCTCTTCTCAGTGTGGTTCCACTAGTTTTATGTACAGTACACGTTGTAGTACCGATTACTGTAAAGAAAGAAAGTCCTCTTCTCAATGTGGTTCCACTAGTTTTATGTACAGTACACGTTGTAGTACCGATTACTGTAAAGAAAGAAAGTCCTCTTCTCAGTGTGGTTCCACTAGTTTTATGTACAGTACACGTTGTAGTACCGATTACTGTAAAGAAAGAAAGTCCTCTTCTCAGTGTGGTTTTCACTAGTTTTATGTACAGTTCACGTTGTAGTACCGATTACTGTAAAGAAATAAATTCCTCTTCTCAATGTGGTTTCACTAGTTTTATGTACAGTTCACGTTGTAGTACCGATTACTGTAAAGAAAGAAAGTCCTCTTCTCAGTGTGGTTCCACTAGTTTTATGTACAGTACACGTTGTAGTACCGATTACTGTAAAGAAAGAAAGTCCTCTTCTCAGTGTGGTTTCACTAGTTTTATGTACAGTTCACGTTGTAGTACCGATTACTGTAAAGAAATAAATTCCTCTTCTCAATGTGGTTTCACTAGTTTTATGTACAGTTCACGTTGTAGTACCGATTACTGTAAAGAAATAAATTCCTCTTCTCAATGTGGTTTCACTAGTTTTATGTACAGTTCACGTTGTAGTACCGATTACTGTAAAGAAAGAAATTCCTCTTCTCAATGTGGTTTCACTAGTTTTATGTACAGTACACGTTGTAGTACCGATTACTGTAAAGAAAGAAAGTCCTCTTCTCAATGTGGTTCCACTAGTTTTATGTACAGTTCACGTTGTAGTACCGATTACTGTAAAGAAAGAAAGTCCTCTTTCTCAGTGTGGTTTCACTAGTTTTATGTACAGTTCACGTTGTAGTACCGATTACTGTAAAGAAAGAAAGTCCTCTTCTCAGTGTGGTTTCACTAGTTTTATGTACAGTACACGTTGTAGTACCGATTACTGTAAAGAAAGAAAGTCCTCTCTTCTCAATGTGGTTCCACTAGTTTTATGTACAGTTCACGTTGTAGTACCGATTACTGTAAAGAAAGAAATTCCTCTTCTCAGTGTGGTTGGTTTCACTAGTTTTATGTACAGTACACGTTGTAGTACCGATTACTGTAAAGAAAGAAAGTCCTCTCTTCTCAATGTGGTTCCACTAGTTTTATGTACAGTTCACGTTGTAGTACCGATTACTGTAAAGAAAGAAATTCCTCTTCTCAATGTGGTTCCACTAGTTTTATTTACAGTACACGTTGTAGTACCGATTACTGTAAAGAAAGAAAGTCCTCTCTTCTCAATGTGGTTCCATTAGTTTTATGTACAGTACACTTTGTAGTACCGATTACTGTAAAGAAAGAAAGTCCTCTCTTCTCAATGTGGTTCCATTAGTTTTATGTACAGTTCACGTTGTAGTACCGATTACTGTAAAGAAATAAATTCCTCTTCTCAATGTGGTTCCACTAGTTTTATGTACAGTACACGTTGTAGTACCGATTACTGTAAAGAAAGAAATTCCTCTTCTCAATGTGGTTCCACTAGTTTTATGTACAGTACACGTTGTAGTACCGATTACTGTAAAGAAAGAAATTCCTCTTCTCAATGTGGTTCCACTGGTTTTATGTACAGTTCACGTTGTAGTACCGATTACTGTAAAGAAATAAATTCCTCTTCTCAGTGTGGTTCCACTAGTTTTATGTACAGTTCACGTTGTAGTACCGATTACTGTAAAGAAATAAATTCCTCTTCTCAATGTGGTTTCACTAGTTTTATGTACAGTACACGTTGTAGTACCGATTACTGTAAAGAAAGAAAGTCCTCTTCTCAGTGTGGTTTCACTAGTTTTATGTACAGTACACGTTGTAGTACCGATTACTGTAAAGAAATAAATTCCTCTTCTCAATGTGGTTTCACTAGTTTTATGTACAGTACACGTTGTAGTACCGATTACTGTAAAGAAAGAAAGTCCTCTTCTCAATGTGGTTTCACTAGTTCAGTTTATGTACAGTTCACGTTGTAGTACCGATTACTGTAAAGAAATAAATTCCTCTTCTCAATGTGGTTTCACTAGTTTTATGTACAGTTCACGTTGTAGTACCGATTACTGTAAAGAAAGAAATTCCTCTTCTCAGTGTGGTTCCACTAGTTTTATGTACAGTACACGTTGTAGTACCGATTACTGTAAAGAAAGAAAGTCCTCTTCTCAATGTGGTTCCACTAGTTTTATGTACAGTACACGTTGTAGTACCGATTACTGTAAAGAAAGAAAGTCCTCTTCTCAGTGTGGTTCCACTAGTTTTATGTACAGTACACGTTGTAGTACCGATTACTGTAAAGAAAGAAAGTCCTCTTCTCAGTGTGGTTTCACTAGTTTTATGTACAGTTCACGTTGTAGTACCGATGACTGTAAAGAAATAAATTCCTCTTCTCAATGTGGTTTCACTAGTTTTATGTACAGTTCACGTTGTAGTACCGATTACTGTAAAGAAAGAAAGTCCTCTTTTCTCAATGTGGTTTCACTAGTTTTATGTACAGTTCACGTTGTAGTACCGATTACTGTAAAGAAAGAAATTCCTCTTCTCAATGTGGTTTCACTAGTTTTATGTACAGTACACGTTGTAGTACCGATTACTGTAAAGAAAGAAAGTCCTCTTCTCAATGTGGTTCCACTAGTTTTATGTACAGTTCACGTTGTAGTACCGATTACTGTAAAGAAAGAAAGTCCTCTTCTCAGTGTGGTTTCACTAGTTTTATGTACAGTTCACGTTGTAGTACCGATTACTGTAAAGAAAGAAAAGTCCTCTTCTCAGTGTGGTTTCACTAGTTTTATGTACAGTACACGTTGTAGTACCGATTACTGTAAAGAAAGAAAGTCCTCTCTTCTCAATGTGGTTCCACTAGTTTTATGTACAGTTCACGTTGTAGTACCGATTACTGTAAAGAAAGAAATTCCTCTTCTCAATGTGGTTCCACTAGTTTTATTTACAGTACACGTTGTAGTACCGATTACTGTAAAGAAAGAAAGTCCTCTCTTCTCAATGTGGTTCCATTAGTTTTATGTACAGTACACTTTGTAGTACCGATTACTGTAAAGAAAGAAAGTCCTCTCTTCTCAATGTGGTTCCATTAGTTTTATGTACAGTTCACGTTGTAGTACCGATTACTGTAAAGAAATAAATTCCTCTTCTCAATGTGGTTCCACTAGTTTTATGTACAGTACACGTTGTAGTACCGATTACTGTAAAGAAAGAAATTCCTCTTCTCAATGTGGTTCCACTAGTTTTATGTACAGTACACGTTGTAGTACCGATTACTGTAAAGAAAGAAAATTCCTCTTCTCAATGTGGTTCCACTGGTTTTATGTACAGTTCACGTTGTAGTACCGATTACTGTAAAGAAATAAATTCCTCTTCTCAGTGTGGTTCCACTAGTTTTATGTACAGTTCACGTTGTAGTACCGATTACTGTAAAGAAAGAAATTCCTCTTCTCAATGTGGTTCCACTAGTTTTATGTACAGTTCACGTTGTAGTACCGATTACTGTAAAGAAAGAAATTCCTCTTCTCAGTGTGGTTCCACTAGTTTTATGTACAGTTCACGTTGTAGTACCGATTACTGTAAAGAAATAAATTCCTCTTCTCAGTGTGGTTCCACTAGTTTTATGTACAGTACACGTTGTAGTACCGATTACTGTAAAGAAAGAAATTTCTCTTCTCAATGTGGTTCCACTAGTTTTATGTACAGTTCACGTTGTAGTACCGATTACTGTAAAGAAAGAAATTCCTCTTCTCAATGTGGTTCCACTAGTTTTATGTACAGTTCACGTTGTAGTACCGATTACTGTAAAGAAATAAATTCCTCTTCTCAATGTGGTTTCACTAGTTTTATGTACAGTTCACGTTGTAGTACCGATTACTGTAAAGAAAGAAAGTCCTCTTCTCAATGTGGTTTCACTAGTTTTATGTACAGTTCACGTTGTAGTACCGATTACTGTAAAGAAATAAATTCCTCTTCTCAATGTGGTTCCACTAGTTTTATGTACAGTTCACGTTGTAGTACCGATTACTGTAAAGAAAGAAAGTCCTCTTCTCAATGTGGTTCCACTAGTTTTATGTACAGTTCACGTTGTAGTACCGATTACTGTAAAGAAAGAAAGTCCTCTTCTCAGTGTGGTTTCACTAGTTTTATGTACAGTTCACGTTGTAGTACCGATTACTGTAAAGAAAAGAAAGTCCTCTTCTCAATGTGGTTTCACTAGTTTTATGTACAGTTCACGTTGTAGTACCGATTACTGTAAAGAAAGAAAGTCCTCTCTTCTCAATGTGGTTTCACTAGTTTTATGTACAGTTCACGTTGTAGTACCGATTACTGTAAAGAAAGAAAGTCCTCTCTTCTCAATGTGGTTCCATTAGTTTTATGTACAGTACACGTTGCAGTACCGATTACTGTAAAGAAAGAAAGTCCTCTCTTCTCAATGTGGTTTCACTAGTTTTATGTACAGTACACGTTGTAGTACCGATTACTGTAAAGAAAGAAAGTCCTCTTCTCAATGTGGTTCCACTAGTTTTATGTACAGTTCACGTTGTAGTACCGATTACTGTAAAGAAATAAATTCCTCTTCTCAATGTGGTTTCACTAGTTTTATGTACAGTTCACGTTGTAGTACCGATTACTGTAAAGAAAGAAAGTCCTCTTCTCAGTGTGGTTTCACTAGTTTTATGTACAGTTCACGTTGTAGTACCGATTACTGTAAAGAAAGAAAGTCCTCTCTTCTCAATGTGGTTCCACTAGTTTTATGTACAGTTCACGTTGTAGTACCGATTACTGTAAATAAATAAATTCCTCTTCTCAATGTGGTTCCACTAGTTTTATGTACAGTTCACGTTGTAGTACCGATTACTGTAAAGAAATAAATTCCTCTTCTCAATGTGGTTCCACTAGTTTTATGTACAGTTCACGTTGTAGTACCGATTACTGTAAAGAAAGAAAGTCCTCTTCTCAGTGTGGTTTCACTAGTTTTATGTACAGTTCACGTTGTAGTACCGATTACTGTAAAGAAATAAATTCCTCTTCTCAATGTGGTTCCACTAGTTTTTATGTACAGTTCACGTTGTAGTACCGATTACTGTAAAGAAAGAAAGTCCTCTTCTCAGTGTGGTTCCACTAGTTTTATGTACAGTACACGTTGTAGTACCGATTACTGTAAAGAAAGAAATTCCTCTTCTCAATGTGGTTCCACTAGTTTTATGTACAGTACACGTTGTAGTACCGATTACTGTAAAGAAAGAAATTCCTCTTCTCAGTGTGGTTTCACTAGTTTTATGTACAGTTCACGTTGTAGTACCGATTACTGTAAAGACAGAAAGTCCTCTTCTCAGTGTGGTTTCACTAGTTTTATGTACAGTTCACGTTGTAGTACCGATTACTGTAAAGAAAGAAAGTCCTCTCTTCTCAATGTGGTTTCACTAGTTTTATGTACAGTTCACGTTGTAGTACCGATTACTGTAAAGAAATAAAGTCCTCTTCTCAATGTGGTTCCACTAGTTTTATGTACAGTTCACGTTGTAGTACCGATTACTGTAAAGAAAGAAATTCCTCTTCTCAGTGTGGTTCCACTAGTTTTATGTACAGTACACGTTGTAGTACCGATTACTGTAAAGAAAGAAAGTCCTCTTCTCAATGTGGTTCCACTAGTTTTATGTACAGTACACGTTGTAGTACCGATTACTGTAAAGAAAGAAAGTCCTCTTCTCAGTGTGGTTCCACTAGTTTTATGTACAGTTCACGTTGTAGTACCGATTACTGTAAAGAAAGAAAGTCCTCTTCTCAGTGTGGTTTCACTAGTTTTATGTACAGTTCACGTTGTAGTACCGATTACTGTAAAGAAATAAATTCCTCTTCTCAATGTGGTTTCACTAGTTTTATGTACAGTTCACGTTGTAGTACCGATTACTGTAAAGAAATAAATTCCTCTTCTCAATGTGGTTTCACTAGTTTTATGTACAGTTCACGTTGTAGTACCGATTACTGTAAAGAAAGAAATTCCTCTTCTCAATGTGGTTTCACTAGTTTTATGTACAGTACACGTTGTAGTACCGATTACTGTAAAAAGAAAGAAAGTCCTCTTCTCAATGTGGTTCCACTAGTTTTATGTACAGTTCACGTTGTAGTACCGATTACTGTAAAGAAAGAAAGTCCTCTTCTCAGTGTGGTTTCAATAGTTTTATGTACAGTTCACGTTGTAGTACCGATTACTGTAAAGAAAGAAAGTCCTCTTCTCAGTGTGGTTTCACTAGTTTTATGTACAGTACACGTTGTAGTACCGATTACTGTAAAGAAAGAAAGTCCTCTCTTCTCAATGTGGTTCCACTAGTTTTATGTACAGTTCACGTTGTAGTACCGATTACTGTAAAGAAAGAAATTCCTCTTCTCAGTGTGGTTTCACTAGTTTTATGTACAGTACACGTTGTAGTACCGATTACTGTAAAGAAAGAAAGTCCTCTCTTCTCAATGTGGTTCCACTAGTTTTATGTACAGTTCACGTTGTAGTACCGATTACTGTAAAGAAAGAAATTCCTCTTCTCAATGTGGTTCCACTAGTTTTATTTACAGTACACGTTGTAGTACCGATTACTGTAAAGAAAGAAAGTCCTCTCTTCTCAATGTGGTTCCATTAGTTTTATGTACAGTACACTTTGTAGTACCGATTACTGTAAAGAAAGAAAGTCCTCTCTTCTCAATGTGGTTCCATTAGTTTTATGTACAGTTCACGTTGTAGTACCGATTACTGTAAAGAAATAAATTCCTCTTCTCAATGTGGTTCCACTAGTTTTATGTACAGTACACGTTGTAGTACCGATTACTGTAAAGAAAGAAATTCCTCTTCTCAATGTGGTTCCACTAGTTTTATGTACAGTACACGTTGTAGTACCGATTACTGTAAAGAAAGAAATTCCTCTTCTCAATGTGGTTCCACTGGTTTTATGTACAGTTCACGTTGTAGTACCGATTACTGTAAAGAAATAAATTCCTCTTCTCAGTGTGGTTCCACTAGTTTTATGTACAGTTCACGTTGTAGTACCGATTACTGTAAAGAAATAAATTCCTCTTCTCAATGTGGTTTCACTAGTTTTATGTACAGTACACGTTGTAGTACCGATTACTGTAAAGAAAGAAAGTCCTCTTCTCAGTGTGGTTTCACTAGTTTTATGTACAGTACACGTTGTAGTACCGATTACTGTAAAGAAATAAATTCCTCTTCTCAATGTGGTTTCACTAGTTTTATGTACAGTACACGTTGTAGTACCGATTACTGTAAAGAAAGAAAGTCCTCTTCTCAATGTGGTTTCACTAGTTCAGTTTATGTACAGTTCACGTTGTAGTACCGATTACTGTAAAGAAATAAATTCCTCTTCTCAATGTGGTTTCACTAGTTTTATGTACAGTTCACGTTGTAGTACCGATTACTGTAAAGAAAGAAATTCCTCTTCTCAGTGTGGTTCCACTAGTTTTATGTACAGTACACGTTGTAGTACCGATTACTGTAAAGAAAGAAAGTCCTCTTCTCAATGTGGTTCCACTAGTTTTATGTACAGTACACGTTGTAGTACCGATTACTGTAAAGAAAGAAAGTCCTCTTCTCAGTGTGGTTCCACTAGTTTTATGTACAGTACACGTTGTAGTACCGATTACTGTAAAGAAAGAAAGTCCTCTTCTCAGTGTGGTTTCACTAGTTTTATGTACAGTTCACGTTGTAGTACCGATGACTGTAAAGAAATAAATTCCTCTTCTCAATGTGGTTTCACTAGTTTTATGTACAGTTCACGTTGTAGTACCGATTACTGTAAAGAAAGAAAGTCCTCTTCTCAATGTGGTTTCACTAGTTTTATGTACAGTTCACGTTGTAGTACCGATTACTGTAAAGAAAGAAATTCCTCTTCTCAATGTGGTTTCACTAGTTTTATGTACAGTACACGTTGTAGTACCGATTACTGTAAAGAAAGAAAGTCCTCTTCTCAATGTGGTTCCACTAGTTTTATGTACAGTTCACGTTGTAGTACCGATTACTGTAAAGAAAGAAAGTCCTCTTCTCAGTGTGGTTTCACTAGTTTTATGTACAGTTCACGTTGTAGTACCGATTACTGTAAAGAAAGAAAGTCCTCTTCTCAGTGTGGTTTCACTAGTTTTATGTACAGTACACGTTGTAGTACCGATTACTGTAAAGAAAGAAAGTCCTCTCTTCTCAATGTGGTTCCACTAGTTTTATGTACAGTTCACGTTGTAGTACCGATTACTGTAAAGAAAGAAATTCCTCTTCTCAATGTGGTTCCACTAGTTTTATTTACAGTACACGTTGTAGTACCGATTACTGTAAAGAAAGAAAGTCCTCTCTTCTCAATGTGGTTCCATTAGTTTTATGTACAGTACACTTTGTAGTACCGATTACTGTAAAGAAAGAAAGTCCTCTCTTCTCAATGTGGTTCCATTAGTTTTATGTACAGTTCACGTTGTAGTACCGATTACTGTAAAGAAATAAATTCCTCTTCTCAATGTGGTTCCACTAGATTTATGTACAGTACACGTTGTAGTACCGATTACTGTAAAGAAAGAAATTCCTCTTCTCAATGTGGTTCCACTAGTTTTATGTACAGTACACGTTGTAGTACCGATTACTGTAAAGAAATAAATTCCTCTTCTCAATGTGGTTCCACTGGTTTTATGTACAGTTCACGTTGTAGTACCGATTACTGTAAAGAAATAAATTCCTCTTCTCAGTGTGGTTCCACTAGTTTTATGTACAGTTCACGTTGTAGTACCGATTACTGTAAAGAAAGAAATTCCTCTTCTCAATGTGGTTCCACTAGTTTTATGTACAGTTCACGTTGTAGTACCGATTACTGTAAAGAAAGAAATTCCTCTTCTCAGTGTGGTTCCACTAGTTTTATGTACAGTTCACGTTGTAGTACCGATTACTGTAAAGAAATAAATTCCTCTTCTCAGTGTGGTTCCACTAGTTTTATGTACAGTACACGTTGTAGTACCGATTACTGTAAAGAAAGAAATTTCTCTTCTCAATGTGGTTCCACTAGTTTTATGTACAGTTCACGTTGTAGTACCGATTACTGTAAAGAAAGAAATTCCTCTTCTCAATGTGGTTCCACTAGTTTTATGTACAGTTCACGTTGTAGTACCGATTACTGTAAAGAAATAAATTCCTCTTCTCAATGTGGTTTCACTAGTTTTATGTACAGTTCACGTTGTAGTACCGATTACTGTAAAGAAAGAAAGTCCTCTTCTCAATGTGGTTTCACTAGTTTTATGTACAGTTCACGTTGTAGTACCGATTACTGTAAAGAAATAAATTCCTCTTCTCAATGTGGTTCCACTAGTTTTATGTACAGTTCACGTTGTAGTACCGATTACTGTAAAGAAAGAAAGTCCTCTTCTCAATGTGGTTCCACTAGTTTTATGTACAGTTCACGTTGTAGTACCGATTACTGTAAAGAAAGAAAGTCCTCTTCTCAGTGTGGTTTCACTAGTTTTATGTACAGTTCACGTTGTAGTACCGATTACTGTAAAGAAAGAAAGTCCTCTTCTCAATGTGGTTTCACTAGTTTTATGTACAGTTCACGTTGTAGTACCGATTACTGTAAAGAAAGAAAGTCCTCTCTTCTCAATGTGGTTTCACTAGTTTTATGTACAGTTCACGTTGTAGTACCGATTACTGTAAAGAAAGAAAGTCCTCTCTTCTCAATGTGGTTCCATTAGTTTTATGTACAGTACACGTTGCAGTACCGATTACTGTAAAGAAAGAAAGTCCTCTCTTCTCAATGTGGTTTCACTAGTTTTATGTACAGTACACGTTGTAGTACCGATTACTGTAAAGAAAGAAAGTCCTCTTCTCAATGTGGTTCCACTAGTTTTATGTACAGTTCACGTTGTAGTACCGATTACTGTAAAGAAATAAATTCCTCTTCTCAATGTGGTTTCACTAGTTTTATGTACAGTTCACGTTGTAGTACCGATTACTGTAAAGAAAGAAAGTCCTCTTCTCAGTGTGGTTTCACTAGTTTTATGTACAGTTCACGTTGTAGTACCGATTACTGTAAAGAAAGAAAGTCCTCTCTTCTCAATGTGGTTCCACTAGTTTTATGTACAGTTCACGTTGTAGTACCGATTACTGTAAATAAATAAATTCCTCTTCTCAATGTGGTTCCACTAGTTTTATGTACAGTTCACGTTGTAGTACCGATTACTGTAAAGAAATAAATTCCTCTTCTCAATGTGGTTCCACTAGTTTTATGTACAGTTCACGTTGTAGTACCGATTACTGTAAAGAAAGAAAGTCCTCTTCTCAGTGTGGTTTCACTAGTTTTATGTACAGTTCACGTTGTAGTACCGATTACTGTAAAGAAATAAATTCCTCTTCTCAATGTGGTTCCACTAGTTTTATGTACAGTTCACGTTGTAGTACCGATTACTCTAAAGAAAGAAAGTCCTCTTCTCAGTGTGGTTCCACTAGTTTTATGTACAGTACACGTTGTAGTACCGATTACTGTAAAGAAAGAAATTCCTCTTCTCAATGTGGTTCCACTAGTTTTATGTACAGTACACGTTGTAGTACCGATTACTGTAAAGAAAGAAATTCCTCTTCTCAGTGTGGTTTCACTAGTTTTATGTACAGTTCACGTTGTAGTACCGATTACTGTAAAGAAAGAAAGTCCTCTTCTCAGTGTGGTTTCACTAGTTTTATGTACAGTTCACGTTGTAGTACCGATTACTGTAAAGAAAGAAAGTCCTCTCTTCTCAATGTGGTTTCACTAGTTTTATGTACAGTTCACGTTGTAGTACCGATTACTGTAAAGAAATAAAGTCCTCTTCTCAATGTGGTTCCACTAGTTTTATGTACAGTTCACGTTGTAGTACCGATTACTGTAAAGAAAGAAAGTCCTCTTCTCAATGTGGTTTCACTAGTTTTATGTACAGTTCACGTTGTAGTACCGATTACTGTAAAGAAATAAAGTCCTCTTCTCAATGTGGTTTCACTAGTTTTATGTACAGTTCACGTTGTAGTACCGATTACTGTAAAGAAAGAAAGTCCTCTTCTCAGTGTGGTTTCACTAGTTTTCTGTACAGTTCACGTTACAAGCAAAAAGTTCGTCGAGTGACGTCGTTCGTCAAGTTGACGTTTCTGAAAAACTACGCATGGAAAATGTATTAATTTTAAAATATCGTAAATATCAACATACAACGAATTACGTGACGATGTTTAGGGAGGAAAAGGTCACTTTTCGACCTCCCATTCCTCTTAGGGATCTAAGCTATGACGTCATTCATTTATCTGAACACTTGATAACCATGCAGACCAGTCAGTACGCGCATGAAATAGTGCTACTGATTAGCTAAATATTTATTATTTAATATTGCGCTCTTGACTAGACCGCAGGCAAAAGGTTATATATATAATAACCTCACCTTGTTTATCGATATGACATGTTGATATTCTATCCACTCAGAGCTATCGTCTTTCTTAAACTCAAGCTTGTAGTGTGTCACCCATTCCATATATATATAATAACCTCACCTTGTCTATCGATATGACATGTTGATATTCTATCCACTCAGAGCTATCGTCTTTTTTAAACTCAAGCTTGTATGTTTTCACCCATTCCTTAAAAGGTGATTCACCAGGTGTTTTACCACCATTCCCTTGGGTTGCTACAGCAGTGATAACCCGTACAGCACCAAGGTCAATCTGTAGGTAATCGGTAGAATTGTCATTATCCCGTGGTGACCATCCCCACTGTTCATTCAGTCTTGCATTGTAAGGCATGTAACGTTTGTTCGACGGATCGCTATCTTGATATAAATACGACGAGGCTGTAAAACTGCTGTCAGGGATGTTTAGATGGTTCTTTCCAACAAGAGATCTTTCTATACAACCTGGACTGAAATAGCATGAAGAGATTTGTTTTTGGCCGTTTCAGTTTCACGTCCAATCTTCTCTATGCTTTACACATGGAATTTCGCTTTGTTAGAAGTTCATAACTCAGGTTGGTAAAAAAAGTTAAGATTCCAGTGTAGATACGCTTTAATTTTTACGCTTTTTTCCGAATCTATGTATGGAGTACTGTCATTGCGAAATTACATTCTAACAGCTGTTATAGCTTGAGTATAGGACAAAAACAGAAACTATCATTTGTATATATCAGACTACCAACCTTTGTGCTTATTATTTACCTGAATTGGCTTGTACAGAAATCATGTTCTCCACAATAACCAAGGTACAGAGTAGCACGACCAGGGTCTTCCATAGCAATATGTCCATGTTGAAAACTTGTATCACATAACTGAATCAGAACGAAGTTATCTTGAATTCGAAACAGCGTAATAACAATATTATTTAATGCAAAAACTGAGGCAAGTCAGCCAATCAGACGGCAACGTTTACAGCTATTTATTGCGTTAGTTTGTGTATAATTAGCAAGTGTTACGTTAGTCGTTTTCATATGAGTGGGAAACCTACACAACACTGAGTCACGGTACGGAATCGAAGACATTATATTCTATTCAACCAATCGCAGCGCGCAAAATCATGAATTTCTCAACCAATCAGAGTGCTTGTACACAACACCGACACCGCACGAAACAATTCATACCATAACTGACTTCCCACTCATACGAAAATGACGCAATCGAATGACGTAACGATGTTTAGGGAGTAAAAGGTCACTTTTTTACCTCCCATTCCCCTGAGGGATTTCATTTCCCCTCTTTGGGCCTAAGCGCACATGTATAGATCACTGATTTCATTACTTGGTAGTTGTGCAATCCACACGAGTTTACTGTTGATTAGACTTCTATTCTTCTGAGTTTGTCTCGTTGGTGTGATTGGGTGGGGAATTATTAGGTGAGTGGTGGATCACATGACTGCTAATAACGTACTTTGCCCATCAATAGTGTACAGAGTTTCGCATAGCTGATCAGTTTATTACAAAAATACTCAGAATGTTACAAATTAATAGCAAAATTAAAAGTCGTTATTATTTTGTATTTTTAAATACAGTAACTGGTAACTTTGATTGCGTCTTTCTTGTTGACTCAATTCTTGTCCCATTTGCTCTCATTGAAAATGACTTTTACGGTTACTGTGTTCCTCTGCTTTTATCTTTCATTCACTGCAGTCCCTCTCTTTTTACTCATTTTGTGCTTAATAATATCTATCAACAAATTATATTCACTAATTCTTCTTACTTAGAAAGCTACCCACGTCTCTCCACTATTACCACACATGATAATCATCCTTTGAAATTAGAATAATCACTGAATGAGTCTAGATAATTCTGGATAATGGTGTAACAGAACTTGTATTGTATCTGTGAATACAAAGAAGGAAGTAATTAGCACTCAATACGGAGTTACATGTAGTCAAGACCAATACAGGATAAAACTAAAGGGGTTAATTAGCCGGCTTGCGTAACTAGCGATGTAAAGACTGACAAATACTGCCAGTGAATTATAAGGGATGGTCTTCAGATGGAACCTCTTCTGTGGTTCTTTATCGAACAGCAAATTTGCTTCTAAAGCTGAGGAACACAAAGATATACAGGCAGATTAATAAATCAGATGCATACCAATGTCTGCACTGCTCCAGGTCTGTTAGTACGAATAGACTTAACGGTCTGAAATACGTCCAGTACTTGTTCTTGTTTGACTCGTTCAAGTGTCGAGGCGATGGCACAGAAGGTACCACTACGACCAACACCGTTACTAGTGAAGATACAAGAAGAAGGATTATTTACAACTCGGTTAAGGTTGTTATTCATATACCACTACGACCAACACCGTTACTAGTGAAGATACAAGAAGAAGGATTATTTACAACTCGGTTAAGGTTGTTATTCATATACCACTACGACCAACACCGTTACTAGTGAAGATACAAGAAGAAGGATTATTTACAACTCGGTAAAGGTTGTTATTCATATACCACTACGACCAACACCGTTACTAGTGAAGATACAAGAAGAAGGATTATTTACAACTCGGTAAAGGTTGTTATTCATATACCACTACGACCAACACCGTTACTAGTGAAGATACAAGAAGAAGGATTATTTACAACTCGGTAAAGGTTGTTATTCATATACCACTACGACCAACACCGTTACTAGTGAAGATACAAGAAGAAGGATTATTTACAACTCGGTTAAGGTTGTTATTCATATAGCATACGTACATACCTACACTGAACAAGTACTGGAGATCCTCCAACCAGCTTTTGCTGAGATTTCTCTACTTCGTTCAGTAAATCTAACACGCTTTGAGGGTTGGACGGGATGCATCTATTGGCCCAACCCGTGTGCTGCAAGTGAAGTACGGAAAGGCTTTTCTGTAGAGAACAAATAGAAAAACTCTTGAACTCTTTAGGAACTTTTATCCGTCAGAAAATGGACATTGATATCCGTTTATCTGAGTGCATTGAAACTGTCTGTCGGGTGATTTCCATCCTTTCTTTCTTTCGTACTTGCTTGCTTGCTTGCATGCTTGCTTGCTTGCATGCTTGTTTCCATGCTTGCTTGTTTGCTTGATTGTTTGCTTGCTTGCTTGCTTGCTTGCTTGCTTGCTTGCTTGCTTGCTTGTTTCCATGCTTGCTTGTTTGCTTGATTGTTTGCTTGTTTGCTTGTTTGCTTGCTTGCTTGCTTGCTTGCTTGCTTGCTTGCTTGCTTGCTTGCATGCTTGTTTCCATGCTTGCTTGTTTGCTTGTTTGCTTGATTGTTTGCTTGTTTGCTTGTTTGCTTGCTTGCTTGCTTGCTTGCTTGCTTGCTTGCTTGCTTGCTTGCTTGCTTGCTTGCTTGCTTGCTTGCTTACTTGCGTGCCTGCCTGCTTGCTTGCTTGCTTGCTTGCTTGCTTGCATGCATGCTTGTTTCCATGCTTGCTTGTTTGCTTGTTTGCTTGATTGTTTGCTTGTTTGCTTGTTTGCTTGCTTGCTTGCTTGCTTGCTTGCTTGCTTGCTTGCTTGCTTGCTTGCTTGCTTGCTTGCTTGCTTGCTTGCATGCTTGCTTGCATGCTTGTTTCCATGCTTGCTTGTTTGCTTGTTTGCTTGTTTGCTTGATTGTTTGCTTGCTTGCTTGCTTGCTTGCTTGTTTCCATGCTTGCTTGTTTGCTTGTTTGCTTGATTGTTTGCTTGTTTGCTTGTTTGCTTGTTTGCTTGCTTGCTTGCTTGCTTGCTTGCTTGCTTGCTTGCTTGCTTGCTTGCTTGCTTGCTTGCTTGCTTGCTTGCTTGCTTGCTTGCTTGCTTGCTTGCTTGCGTGCCTGCTTGCTTGCTTGCTTGCTTGCTTGCTTGCTTGCTTGCTTGCTTGCTTGCTTGCTTGCTTGCTTGCTTGCTTGCTTGCTTGCATGCTTGTTTCCATGCTTGCTTGTTTGCTTGTTTGCTTGATTGTTTGCTTGTTTGCTTGTTTGCTTGCTTGCTTGCTTGCTTGCTTGCTTGCTTGCTTGCTTGCTTGCTTGCTTGCTTGCTTGCTTACTTGCGTGCCTGCCTGCTTGCTTGCTTGCTTGGTTGCTTGCTTGCATGCATGCTTGTTTCCATGCTTGCTTGTTTGCTTGTTTGCTTGATTGTTTGCTTGTTTGCTTGTTTGCTTGCTTGCTTGCTTGCTTGCTTGCTTGCTTGCTTGCTTGCTTGCTTGCTTGTTTCCATGCTTGCTTGTTTGCTTGATTGTTTGCTTGTTTGCTTGTTTTTGCTTGCTTGCTTGCTTGCTTGCTTGCTTGCTTGCTTGCTTGCTTGCTTGCTTGCTTGCATGCTTGTTTCCATGCTTGCTTGTTTGCTTGTTTGCTTGATTGTTTGCTTGTTTGCTTGTTTGCTTGCTTGCTTGCTTGCTTGCTTGCTTGCTTGCTTGCTTGCTTGCTTGCTTGCTTGCTTGCTTACTTGCGTGCCTGCCTGCTTGCTTGCTTGCTTGCTTGCTTGCTTGCATGCATGCATGCTTGTTTCCATGCTTGCTTGTTTGCTTGTTTGCTTGATTGTTTGCTTGTTTGCTTGTTTTTGCTTGCTTGCTTGCTTGCTTGCTTGCTTGCTTGCTTGCTTGCTTGCTTGCTTGCTTGCTTGCTTGCTTGCATGCTTGCTTGCATGCTTGTTTCCATGCTTGCTTGTTTGCTTGTTTGCTTGTTTGCTTGATTGTTTGCTTGCTTGCTTGCTTGCTTGCTTGTTTCCATGCTTGCTTGTTTGCTTGTTTGCTTGATTGTTTGCTTGTTTGCTTGTTTGCTTGTTTGTTTGCTTGCTTGCTTGCTTGCTTGCTTGCTTGCTTGCTTGCTTGCTTGCTTGCTTGCTTGCTTGCTTGCTTGCTTGCTTGCTTGCTTGCGTGCCTGCTTGCTTGCTTGCTTGCTTGCTTGCTTGCTTGCTTGCTTGCTTGCTTGCTTGCTTGCTTGCTTGCTTGCTTGCTTGCTTGCTTGCTTGCTTGCTTGCTTGCATGCTTGTTTCCATGCTTGCTTGTTTGCTTGTTTGCTTGATTGTTTGCTTGTTTGCTTGTTTGCTTGCTTGCTTGCTTGCTTGCTTGCTTGCTTGCTTGCTTGCTTGCTTGCTTGCTTGCTTGCTTGCTTACTTGCGTGCCTGCCTGCTTGCTTGCTTGCTTGGTTGCTTGCTTGCATGCATGCTTGTTTCCATGCTTGCTTGTTTGCTTGTTTGCTTGATTGTTTGCTTGTTTGCTTGTTTGCTTGCTTGCTTGCTTGCTTGCTTGCTTGCTTGCTTGCTTGCTTGCTTGCTTGCTTGCTTGCTTGCATGCTTGCTTGCATGCTTGTTTCCATGCTTGCTTGTTTGCTTGTTTGCTTGATTGTTTGCTTGCTTGCTTGCTTGCTTGCTTGTTTCCATGCTTGCTTGTTTGCTTGTTTGCTTGATTGTTTGCTTGTTTGCTTGTTTGCTTGTTTGCTTGCTTGCTTGCTTGCTTGCTTGCTTGCTTGCTTGCTTGCTTGCTTGCTTGCTTGCTTGCTTGCCTGCCTGCCTGCCTGCTTGCTTGCTTGCTTGCTTGCTTGCTTGCTTGCTTGCTTGCTTGCTTGCTTGCTTGCTTGCTTGCTTGCTTGCTTGCTTGCTTGCTTGCTTGCTTGCTTGCTTGCTTGCTTGCTTGCTTGCTTGCTTGCTTGCTTGCTTGCTTGCTTGCTTGCTTGCTTGCTTGCTTGCTTGCTTGCTTGCTAGCTAGCTGGCTGGCTGGCTTGCTTGCTTGCTTGACAGTGCTTGACTGCTCGGACTGCTTGATCGCGCATGTCCGATACTGATTGCTTGCTGATGAAGTCCTGTTTCATTTTTTCTCAGTGAATGATTGCTTGGCTCAGCAGTACTTACCACAGAATCCATTACTTGAAAAACCCGTACAATAACTTCATCCAGAAATTCAACCTTCACCGACTTCACCATGATGCTCCCATACGTCAGCCTTTCTTGCTCTGGCCAATATTGAGGAAAAGTCTAGACAATTATTGGAATTAGTTTTAATAATCAAGGGTTTGTCAAAACGGCTATAATAATATTTTGCATGCATTGTAATCTGTAACATTTGATCAACAACAGCATATTCATCAAAGGCATAATCCGCACCAGCCATTTTTCGTCGGCCATCAGCAACAACGACAACGATTTATGGTACCAGAATATCACAGTTAGACTAGACACTTGCTACGATAAGGTTAGCGTTATCTCGTACCTCGTGTCCTTCGTGTAAGTTGTTCAGCATGACAATGGTTCCTATCTCGTAGTCCAGCACCATTCGCCAGAAATCTCCCACCGTGTTTTCCAAAGGAGCTTGTGTGACGATGAAGGCGTTACGTTCTCTGTAAGCCTAGATGAAGTAAGAAATCATAACAAGGATATCCATTCTGGTGTTAACTGCTTTTGAATTGTTGCACATCATATATATATCTATATATCTACAGCTATTTCAAAAAAGGTTGGTGAAGGTTTTGTTGCATCTTGCATCTTGCATACCAAGCCTGAAATGCATTATGGGTGATGTGAATGGCATCAGCGAAAGGTCACAACAATCTGGACTCTGGGAATTTTCCCAAACTTTGTCTTCGCAATATATGGAACCGGCATATTTTTCTTCTGTATGTGTATGCTGACATATTATTTACATATGATCCACAATACATTTCGGGATTGGTATGCATGATGCAACAAAACCTTCACCAACCTTTTTTGAAAATGCTCAGTGTATTTGTTTAGAACCACCAAGAAGCCATTGATGTTTAGATTTCCCTAAAAAACAGTTGTATTTGTGTATTTCGTTTTTTAGCAGTCTGAGATAATGTTGCCTTAATGATCGGTTAAAGTCCTATTTATGACTTTGCCAAACAGTCATTATCTAGTCATCACATTTAGTCGAACTTACATCTAGGAATGATGCGCTTATATAATCTCCCTCATTTTCTTCATTTACACTCAGAATTGCACGTCTTTCATCCACTGCAACGTGAAGAAAAAGAAAGGTATTCTTTACATGTACCTGTAGTTTCATTGAGAAGCAAATCTGTTCCAGCACATTATGTAGAACTGACATGAAAGTTATCTGGCTCTGTGAAGTATATATTTACCAGTAACGATATCTGGATATCTGTTTTTATGATGGTTTTCCTGTGTCAATCCTACTCTACACTTCTCGTTGACGTCTTCATCCTTGTGTGTCACAGCTCTCAAACGCTGTAGTAATATAAATGACTGTTTGGCAAAGTCATAAATAGGACTTTAACCGATCATTTAAGGCAACATTATCTCAGACTGCTAAAAAACGAAATACACAAATACAACTGTTTTTTAGGGAAATCTAAACATCAATGGCTTCTTGGTGGTTCTAAACAAATACACTGAGCATTTTCAAAAAAGGTTGGTGAAGGTTTTGTTGCATCATGCATACCAATCCCGAAATGTATTGTGGATCATATGTAAATAATATGTCAGCATACACATACAGAAGAAAAATATGCCGGTTCCATATATTGCGAAGACAAAGTTTGGGGAAAATTCCCAGAGTCCAGATTGTTGTGACCTTTCGCTGATGCCATTCACATCACCCATAATGCATTTCAGGCTTGGTATGCAAGATGCAAGATGCAAACAAAACCTTCACCAACCTTTTTTGAAATAGCTGTAGATATATAGATATATATATGATGTGCAACAATTCAAAAGCAGTTAACACCAGAATGGATATCCTTGTTATGATTTCTTACTTCATCTAGGCTTACAGAGAACGTAACGCCTTCATCGTCACACAAGCTCCTTTGGAAAACACGGTGGGAGATTTCTGGCGAATGTGCTGGACTACGAGATAGGAACCATTGTCATGCTGAACAACTTACACGAAGGACACGAGGTACGAGATAACGCTAACCTTATCGTAGCAAGTGTCTAGTCTAACTGTGATATTCTGGTACCATAAATCGTTGTCGTTGTTGCTGATGGCCGACGAAAAATGGCTGGTGCGGATTATGCCTTTGATGAATATGCTGTTGTTGATCAAATGTTACAGATTACAATGCATGCAAAATATTATTATAGCCGTTTTGACAAACCCTTGATTATTAAAACTAATTCCAATAATTGTCTAGACTTTTCCTCAATATTGGCCAGAGCAAGAAAGGCTGACGTATGGGAGCATCATGGTGAAGTCGGTGAAGGTTGAATTTCTGGATGAAGTTATTGTACGGGTTTTTCAAGTAATGGATTCTGTGGTAAGTACTGCTGAGCCAAGCAATCATTCACTGAGAAAAAATGAAACAGGACTTCATCAGCAAGCAATCAGTATCGGACATGCGCGATCAAGCAGTCCGAGCAGTCAAGCACTGTCAAGCAAGCAAGCAAGCCAGCCAGCCAGCTAGCTAGCAAGCAAGCAAGCAAGCAAGCAAGCAAGCAAGCAAGCAAAGCAAGCAAGCAAGCAAGCAAGCAAGCAAGCAAGCAAGCAAGCAAGCAAGCAAGCAAGCAAGCAAGCAAGCAAGCAAGCAAGCAAGCAAGCAAGCAAGCAAGCAAGCAAGCAAGCAAGCAAGCAAGCAAGCAAGCAGGCAGGCAGGCAGGCAAGCAAGCAAGCAAGCAAGCAAGCAAGCAAGCAAGCAAGCAAGCAAGCAAGCAAGCAAGCAAAGCAAGCAAACAAGCAAACAAGCAAACAAGCAAACAATCAAGCAAAACAAGCAAACAAGCAAGCATGGAAACAAGCAAGCAAGCAAGCAAGCAAGCAAACAATCAAGCAAACAAGCAAACAAGCAAGCATGGAAACAAGCATGCAAGCAAGCATGCAAGCAAGCAAGCAAGCAAGCAAGCAAGCAAGCAAGCAAGCAAGCAAGCAAGCAAGCAAGCAAGCAAACAAGCAAACAAGCAAACAATCAAGCAAACAAGCAAACAAGCAAGCATGGAAACAAGCATGCATGCAAGCAAGCAACCAAGCAAGCAAGCAAGCAGGCAGGCACGCAAGTAAGCAAGCAAGCAAGCAAGCAAGCAAGCAAGCAAGCAAGCAAGCAAGCAAGCAAGCAAGCAAGCAAGCAAACAAGCAAACAAGCAAACAATCAAGCAAACAAGCAAACAAGCAAGCATGGAAACAAGCATGCAAGCAAGCAAGCAAGCAAGCAAGCAAGCAAGCAAGCAAGCAAGCAAGCAAGCAAGCAAGCAAGCAAGCAAGCAAGCAAGCAAGCAAGCAAGCAAGCAAGCAGGCACGCAAGCAAGCAAGCAAGCAAGCAAGCAAGCAAGCAAGCAAGCAAGCAAGCAAGCAAGCAAGCAAGCAAGCAAGCAAGCAAGCAAGCAAGCAAACAAGCAAACAAGCAAACAAGCAAACAATCAAGCAAACAAGCAAACAAGCAAGCATGGAAACAAGCAAGCAAGCAAGCAAGCAAGCAAACAATCAAGCAAACAAGCAAACAAGCAAACAAGCAAGCATGGAAACAAGCATGCAAGCAAGCATGCAAGCAAGCAAGCAAGCAAGCAAGCAAGCAAGCAAGCAAGCAAGCAAGCAAGCAAGCAAGCAAGCAAGCAAGCAAACAAGCAAACAAGCAAACAATCAAGCAAACAAGCAAACAAGCAAGCATGGAAACAAGCATGCATGCATGCAAGCAAGCAAGCAAGCAAGCAAGCAAGCAGGCAGGCACGCAAGTAAGCAAGCAAGCAAGCAAGCAAGCAAGCAAGCAAGCAAGCAAGCAAGCAAGCAAGCAAGCAAGCAAGCAAACAAGCAAACAAGCAAACAATCAAGCAAACAAGCAAACAAGCAAGCATGGAAACAAGCATGCAAGCAAGCAAGCAAGCAAGCAAGCAAGCAAGCAAGCAAGCAAGCAAGCAAGCAAGCAAGCAAACAAGCAAACAAGCAAACAATCAAGCAAACAAGCAAGCATGGAAACAAGCAAGCAAGCAAGCAAGCAAGCAAGCAAGCAAGCAAGCAAGCAAGCAAGCAAACAAGCAAACAAGCAAACAATCAAGCAAACAAGCAAACAAGCAAGCATGGAAACAAGCATGCATGCAAGCAAGCAACCAAGCAAGCAAGCAAGCAGGCAGGCACGCAAGTAAGCAAGCAAGCAAGCAAGCAAGCAAGCAAGCAAGCAAGCAAGCAAGCAAGCAAGCAAGCAAGCAAACAAGCAAACAAGCAAACAATCAAGCAAACAAGCAAACAAGCAAGCATGGAAACAAGCATGCAAGCAAGCAAGCAAGCAAGCAAGCAAGCAAGCAAGCAAGCAAGCAAGCAAGCAAGCAAGCAAGCAAGCAAGCAAGCAAGCAAGCAGGCACGCAAGCAAGCAAGCAAGCAAGCAAGCAAGCAAGCAAGCAAGCAAGCAAGCAAGCAAGCAAGCAAGCAAGCAAGCAAGCAAGCAAGCAAGCAAGCAAACAAGCAAACAAGCAAACAAGCAAACAATCAAGCAAACAAGCAAACAAGCAAGCATGGAAACAAGCAAGCAAGCAAGCAAGCAAGCAAACAATCAAGCAAACAAGCAAACAAGCAAACAAGCAAGCATGGAAACAAGCATGCAAGCAAGCATGCAAGCAAGCAAGCAAGCAAGCAAGCAAGCAAGCAAGCAAGCAAGCAAGCAAGCAAGCAAGCAAGCAAGCAAGCAAACAAGCAAACAAGCAAACAATCAAGCAAACAAGCAAACAAGCAAGCATGGAAACAAGCATGCATGCAAGCAAGCAAGCAAGCAAGCAAGCAAGCAGGCAGGCACGCAAGTAAGCAAGCAAGCAAGCAAGCAAGCAAGCAAGCAAGCAAGCAAGCAAGCAAGCAAGCAAGCAAGCAAGCAAGCAAACAAGCAAACAAGCAAACAATCAAGCAAACAAGCAAACAAGCAAGCATGGAAACAAGCATGCAAGCAAGCAAGCAAGCAAGCAAGCAAGCAAGCAAGCAAGCAAGCAAACAAGCAAACAAGCAAACAATCAAGCAAACAAGCAAGCATGGAAACAAGCAAGCAAGCAAGCAAGCAAGCAAGCAAGCAAGCAAGCAAGCAAACAATCAAGCAAACAAGCAAGCATGGAAACAAGCATGCAAGCAAGCAAGCATGCAAGCAAGCAAGCAAGTACGAAAGAAAGAAAGGATGGAAATCACCCGACAGACAGTTTCAATGCACTCAGATAAACGGATATCAATGTCCATTTTCTGACGGATAAAAGTTCCTAAAGAGTTCAAGAGTTTTTCTATTTGTTCTCTACAGAAAAGCCTTTCCGTACTTCACTTGCAGCACACGGGTTGGGCCAATAGATGCATCCCGTCCAACCCTCAAAGCGTGTTAGATTTACTGAACGAAGTAGAGAAATCTCAGCAAAAGCTGGTTGGAGGATCTCCAGTACTTGTTCAGTGTAGGTATGTACGTATGCTATATGAATAACAACCTTAACCGAGTTGTAAATAATCCTTCTTCTTGTATCTTCACTAGTAACGGTGTTGGTCGTAGTGGTATATGAATAACAACCTTTACCGAGTTGTAAATAATCCTTCTTCTTGTATCTTCACTAGTAACGGTGTTGGTCGTAGTGGTATATGAATAACAACCTTTACCGAGTTGTAAATAATCCTTCTTCTTGTATCTTCACTAGTAACGGTGTTGGTCGTAGTGGTATATGAATAACAACCTTTACCGAGTTGTAAATAATCCTTCTTCTTGTATCTTCACTAGTAACGGTGTTGGTCGTAGTGGTATATGAATAACAACCTTAACCGAGTTGTAAATAATCCTTCTTCTTGTATCTTCACTAGTAACGGTGTTGGTCGTAGTGGTATATGAATAACAACCTTAACCGAGTTGTAAATAATCCTTCTTCTTGTATCTTCACTAGTAACGGTGTTGGTCGTAGTGGTACCTTCTGTGCCATCGCCTCGACACTTGAACGAGTCAAACAAGAACAAGTACTGGACGTATTTCAGACCGTTAAGTCTATTCGTACTAACAGACCTGGAGCAGTGCAGACATTGGTATGCATCTGATTTATTAATCTGCCTGTATATCTTTGTGTTCCTCAGCTTTAGAAGCAAATTTGCTGTTCGATAAAGAACCACAGAAGAGGTTCCATCTGAAGACCATCCCTTATAATTCACTGGCAGTATTTGTCAGTCTTTACATCGCTAGTTACGCAAGCCGGCTAATTAACCCCTTTAGTTTTATCCTGTATTGGTCTTGACTACATGTAACTCCGTATTGAGTGCTAATTACTTCCTTCTTTGTATTCACAGATACAATACAAGTTCTGTTACACCATTATCCAGAATTATCTAGACTCATTCAGTGATTATTCTAATTTCAAAGGATGATTATCATGTGTGGTAATAGTGGAGAGACGTGGGTAGCTTTCTAAGTAAGAAGAATTAGTGAATATAATTTGTTGATAGATATTATTAAGCACAAAATGAGTAAAAAGAGAGGGACTGCAGTGAATGAAAGATAAAAGCAGAGGAACACAGTAACCGTAAAAGTCATTTTCAATGAGAGCAAATGGGACAAGAATTGAGTCAACAAGAAAGACGCAATCAAAGTTACCAGTTACTGTATTTAAAAATACAAAATAATAACGACTTTTAATTTTGCTATTAATTTGTAACATTCTGAGTATTTTTGTAATAAACTGATCAGCTATGCGAAACTCTGTACACTATTGATGGGCAAAGTACGTTATTAGCAGTCATGTGATCCACCACTCACCTAATAATTCCCCACCCAATCACACCAACGAGACAAACTCAGAAGAATAGAAGTCTAATCAACAGTAAACTCGTGTGGATTGCACAACTACCAAGTAATGAAATCAGTGATCTATACATGTGCGCTTAGGCCCAAAGAGGGGAAATGAAATCCCTCAGGGGAATGGGAGGTAAAAAAGTGACCTTTTACTCCCTAAACATCGTTACGTCATTCGATTGCGTCATTTTCGTATGAGTGGGAAGTCAGTTATGGTATGAATTGTTTCGTGCGGTGTCGGTGTTGTGTACAAGCACTCTGATTGGTTGAGAAATTCATGATTTTGCGCGCTGCGATTGGTTGAATAGAATATAATGTCTTCGATTCCGTACCGTGACTCAGTGTTGTGTAGGTTTCCCACTCATATGAAAACGACTAACGTAACACTTGCTAATTATACACAAACTAACGCAATAAATAGCTGTAAACGTTGCCGTCTGATTGGCTGACTTGCCTCAGTTTTTGCATTAAATAATATTGTTATTACGCTGTTTCGAATTCAAGATAACTTCGTTCTGATTCAGTTATGTGATACAAGTTTTCAACATGGACATATTGCTATGGAAGACCCTGGTCGTGCTACTCTGTACCTTGGTTATTGTGGAGAACATGATTTCTGTACAAGCCAATTCAGGTAAATAATAAGCACAAAGGTTGGTAGTCTGATATATACAAATGATAGTTTCTGTTTTTGTCCTATACTCAAGCTATAACAGCTGTTAGAATGTAATTTCGCAATGACAGTACTCCATACATAGATTCGGAAAAAAGCGTAAAAATTAAAGCGTATCTACACTGGAATCTTAACTTTTTTTACCAACCTGAGTTATGAACTTCTAACAAAGCGAAATTCCATGTGTAAAGCATAGAGAAGATTGGACGTGAAACTGAAACGGCCAAAAACAAATCTCTTCATGCTATTTCAGTCCAGGTTGTATAGAAAGATCTCTTGTTGGAAAGAACCATCTAAACATCCCTGACAGCAGTTTTACAGCCTCGTCGTATTTATATCAAGATAGCGATCCGTCGAACAAACGTTACATGCCTTACAATGCAAGACTGAATGAACAGTGGGGATGGTCACCACGGGATAATGACAATTCTACCGATTACCTACAGATTGACCTTGGTGCTGTACGGGTTATCACTGCTGTAGCAACCCAAGGGAATGGTGGTAAAACACCTGGTGAATCACCTTTTAAGGAATGGGTGAAAACATACAAGCTTGAGTTTAAAAAAGACGATAGCTCTGAGTGGATAGAATATCAACATGTCATATCGATAGACAAGGTGAGGTTATTATATATATATGGAATGGGTGACACACTACAAGCTTGAGTTTAAGAAAGACGATAGCTCTGAGTGGATAGAATATCAACATGTCATATCGATAAACAAGGTGAGGTTATTATATATATAACCTTTTGCCTGCGGTCTAGTCAAGAGCGCAATATTAAATAATAAATATTTAGCTAATCAGTAGCACTATTTCATGCGCGTACTGACTGGTCTGCATGGTTATCAAGTGTTCAGATAAATGAATGACGTCATAGCTTAGATCCCTAAGAGGAATGGGAGGTCGAAAAGTGACCTTTTCCTCCCTAAACATCGTCACGTAATTCGTTGTATGTTGATATTTACGATATTTTAAAATTAATACATTTTCCATGCGTAGTTTTTCAGAAACGTCAACTTGACGAACGACGTCACTCGACGAACTTTTTGCTTGTAACGTGAACTGTACAGAAAACTAGTGAAACCACACTGAGAAGAGGACTTTCTTTCTTTACAGTAATCGGTACTACAACGTGAACTGTACATAAAACTAGTGAAACCACATTGAGAAGAGGACTTTATTTCTTTACAGTAATCGGTACTACAACGTGAACTGTACATAAAACTAGTGAAACCACATTGAGAAGAGGACTTTCTTTCTTTACAGTAATCGGTACTACAACGTGAACTGTACATAAAACTAGTGGAACCACATTGAGAAGAGGACTTTATTTCTTTACAGTAATCGGTACTACAACGTGAACTGTACATAAAACTAGTGAAACCACATTGAGAAGAGAGGACTTTCTTTCTTTACAGTAATCGGTACTACAACGTGAACTGTACATAAAACTAGTGAAACCACACTGAGAAGAGGACTTTCTTTCTTTACAGTAATCGGTACTACAACGTGAACTGTACATAAAACTAGTGAAACCACACTGAGAAGAGGAATTTCTTTCTTTACAGTAATCGGTACTACAACGTGTACTGTACATAAAACTAGTGGAACCACATTGAGAAGAGGAATTTCTTTCTTTACAGTAATCGGTACTACAACGTGTACTGTACATAAAACTAGTGGAACCACACTGAGAAGAGGACTTTCTTTCTTTAGAGTAATCGGTACTACAACGTGAACTGTACATAAAACTAGTGGAACCACATTGAGAAGAGGAATTTATTTCTTTACAGTAATCGGTACTACAACGTGAACTGTACATAAAACTAGTGAAACCACACTGAGAAGAGGACTTTTCTTTCTTTACAGTAATCGGTACTACAACGTGAACTGTACATAAAACTAGTGGAACCACATTGAGAAGAGGAATTTATTTCTTTACAGTAATCGGTACTACAACGTGAACTGTACATAAAACTAGTGGAACCACATTGAGAAGAGGAATTTATTTATTTACAGTAATCGGTACTACAACGTGAACTGTACATAAAACTAGTGGAACCACATTGAGAAGAGAGGACTTTCTTTCTTTACAGTAATCGGTACTACAACGTGAACTGTACATAAAAACTAGTGAAACCACACTGAGAAGAGGACTTTCTTTCTTTACAGTAATCGGTACTACAACGTGAACTGTACATAAAACTAGTGAAACCACATTGAGAAGAGGAATTTATTTCTTTACAGTAATCGGTACTACAACGTGAACTGTACATAAAACTAGTGGAACCACATTGAGAAGAGGACTTTCTTTCTTTACAGTAATCGGTACTACAACGTGTACTGTACATAAAACTAGTGAAAACCACATTGAGAAGAGAGGACTTTCTTTCTTTACAGTAATCGGTACTGCAACGTGTACTGTACATAAAACTAATGGAACCACATTGAGAAGAGAGGACTTTCTTTCTTTACAGTAATCGGTACTACAACGTGAACTGTACATAAAACTAGTGAAACCACATTGAGAAGAGAGGACTTTCTTTCTTTACAGTAATCGGTACTACAACGTGAACTGTACATAAAACTAGTGAAACCACATTGAGAAGAGGACTTTCTTTCTTTACAGTAATCGGTACTACAACGTGAACTGTACATAAAACTAGTGAAACCACACTGAGAAGAGGACTTTCTTTCTTTACAGTAATCGGTACTACAACGTGAACTGTACATAAAACTAGTGGAACCACATTGAGAAGAGGACTTTCTTTCTTTACAGTAATCGGTACTACAACGTGAACTGTACATAAAACTAGTGGAACCACATTGAGAAGAGGAATTTATTTCTTTACAGTAATCGGTACTACAACGTGAACTGTACATAAAACTAGTGAAACCACATTGAGAAGAGGACTTTCTTTCTTTACAGTAATCGGTACTACAACGTGAACTGTACATAAAACTAGTGAAACCACATTGAGAAGAGGAATTTATTTCTTTACAGTAATCGGTACTACAACGTGAACTGTACATAAAACTAGTGGAACCACATTGAGAAGAGGAATTTCTTTCTTTACAGTAATCGGTACTACAACGTGAACTGTACATAAAACTAGTGGAACCACATTGAGAAGAGAAATTTCTTTCTTTACAGTAATCGGTACTACAACGTGTACTGTACATAAAACTAGTGGAACCACACTGAGAAGAGGAATTTATTTCTTTACAGTAATCGGTACTACAACGTGAACTGTACATAAAACTAGTGGAACCACACTGAGAAGAGGAATTTCTTTCTTTACAGTAATCGGTACTACAACGTGAACTGTACATAAAACTAGTGGAACCACATTGAGAAGAGGAATTTCTTTCTTTACAGTAATCGGTACTACAACGTGAACTGTACATAAAACTAGTGGAACCACACTGAGAAGAGGAATTTATTTCTTTACAGTAATCGGTACTACAACGTGAACTGTACATAAAACCAGTGGAACCACATTGAGAAGAGGAATTTATTTCTTTACAGTAATCGGTACTACAACGTGTACTGTACATAAAACTAGTGGAACCACATTGAGAAGAGGAATTTCTTTCTTTACAGTAATCGGTACTACAACGTGTACTGTACATAAATCTAGTGGAACCACATTGAGAAGAGGAATTTATTTCTTTACAGTAATCGGTACTACAACGTGAACTGTACATAAAACTAATGGAACCACATTGAGAAGAGAGGACTTTCTTTCTTTACAGTAATCGGTACTACAAAGTGTACTGTACATAAAACTAATGGAACCACATTGAGAAGAGAGGACTTTCTTTCTTTACAGTAATCGGTACTACAACGTGTACTGTAAATAAAACTAGTGGAACCACATTGAGAAGAGGAATTTCTTTCTTTACAGTAATCGGTACTACAACGTGAACTGTACATAAAACTAGTGGAACCACATTGAGAAGAGAGGACTTTCTTTCTTTACAGTAATCGGTACTACAACGTGTACTGTACATAAAACTAGTGAAACCACACTGAGAAGAGGACTTTCTTTCTTTACAGTAATCGGTACTACAACGTGAACTGTACATAAAACTAGTGAAACCACACTGAGAAGAGGACTTTCTTTCTTTACAGTAATCGGTACTACAACGTGAACTGTACATAAAACTAGTGGAACCACATTGAGAAGAGAGGACTTTCTTTCTTTACAGTAATCGGTACTACAACGTGTACTGTACATAAAACTAGTGAAACCACATTGAGAAGAGGAATTTCTTTCTTTACAGTAATCGGTACTACAACGTGAACTGTACATAAAACTAGTGAAACCACATTGAGAAGAGGACTTTCTTTCTTTACAGTAATCGGTACTACAACGTGAACTGTACATAAAAACTAGTGAAACCACATTGAGAAGAGGAATTTATTTCTTTACAGTCATCGGTACTACAACGTGAACTGTACATAAAACTAGTGAAACCACACTGAGAAGAGGACTTTCTTTCTTTACAGTAATCGGTACTACAACGTGTACTGTACATAAAACTAGTGGAACCACACTGAGAAGAGGACTTTCTTTCTTTACAGTAATCGGTACTACAACGTGTACTGTACATAAAACTAGTGGAACCACATTGAGAAGAGGACTTTCTTTCTTTACAGTAATCGGTACTACAACGTGTACTGTACATAAAACTAGTGGAACCACACTGAGAAGAGGAATTTCTTTCTTTACAGTAATCGGTACTACAACGTGAACTGTACATAAAACTAGTGAAACCACATTGAGAAGAGGAATTTATTTCTTTACAGTAATCGGTACTACAACGTGAACTGTACATAAACTGAACTAGTGAAACCACATTGAGAAGAGGACTTTCTTTCTTTACAGTAATCGGTACTACAACGTGTACTGTACATAAAACTAGTGAAACCACATTGAGAAGAGGAATTTATTTCTTTACAGTAATCGGTACTACAACGTGTACTGTACATAAAACTAGTGAAAACCACACTGAGAAGAGGACTTTCTTTCTTTACAGTAATCGGTACTACAACGTGTACTGTACATAAAACTAGTGAAACCACATTGAGAAGAGGAATTTATTTCTTTACAGTAATCGGTACTACAACGTGAACTGTACATAAAACTAGTGGAACCACACTGAGAAGAGGAATTTATTTCTTTACAGTAATCGGTACTACAACGTGAACTGTACATAAAACCAGTGGAACCACATTGAGAAGAGGAATTTCTTTCTTTACAGTAATCGGTACTACAACGTGTACTGTACATAAAACTAGTGGAACCACATTGAGAAGAGGAATTTCTTTCTTTACAGTAATCGGTACTACAACGTGTACTGTACATAAAACTAGTGGAACCACATTGAGAAGAGGAATTTATTTCTTTACAGTAATCGGTACTACAACGTGAACTGTACATAAAACTAATGGAACCACATTGAGAAGAGAGGACTTTCTTTCTTTACAGTAATCGGTACTACAAAGTGTACTGTACATAAAACTAATGGAACCACATTGAGAAGAGAGGACTTTCTTTCTTTACAGTAATCGGTACTACAACGTGTACTGTAAATAAAACTAGTGGGAACCACATTGAGAAGAGGAATTTCTTTCTTTACAGTAATCGGTACTACAACGTGAACTGTACATAAAACTAGTGGAACCACATTGAGAAGAGAGGACTTTCTTTCTTTACAGTAATCGGTACTACAACGTGTACTGTACATAAAACTAGTGAAACCACACTGAGAAGAGGAATTTCTTTCTTTACAGTAATCGGTACTACAACGTGAACTGTACATAAAACTAGTGGAACCACATTGAGAAGAGAGGACTTTCTTTCTTTACAGTAATCGGTACTACAACGTGTACTGTACATAAAACTAGTGAAACCACACTGAGAAGAGGACTTTCTTTCTTTACAGTAATCGGTACTACAACGTGAACTGTACATAAAACTATTGAAACCACACTGAGAAGAGGACTTTCTTTCTTTACAGTAATCGGTACTACAACGTGAACTGTACATAAAACTAGTGGAACCACATTGAGAAGAGGACTTTCTTTCTTTACAGTAATCGGTACTACAACGTGTACTGTACATAAAACTAGTGAAACCACATTGAGAAGAGGAATTTCTTTCTTTACAGTAATCGGTACTACAACGTGAACTGTACATAAAACTAGTGAAACCACATTGAGAAGAGGAATTTATTTCTTTACAGTAATCGGTACTACAACGTGAACTGTACATAAAACTAGTGAAACCACATTGAGAAGAGGAATTTATTTCTTTACAGTAATCGGTACTACAACGTGAACTGTACATAAAACTAGTGAAACCACACTGAGAAGAGGACTTTCTTTCTTTACAGTAATCGGTACTACAACGTGAACTGTACATAAAACTAGTGGAACCACACTGAGAAGAGGACTTTCTTTCTTTACAGTAATCGGTACTACAACGTGTACTGTACATAAAACTAGTGGAACCACATTGAGAAGAGGACTTTCTTTCTTTACAGTAATCGGTACTACAACGTGTACTGTACATAAAACTAGTGGAACCACACTGAGAAGAGGAATTTCTTTCTTTACAGTAATCGGTACTACAACGTGAACTGTACATAAAACTAGTGGAACCACATTGAGAAGAGGACTTTATTTCTTTACAGTAATCGGTACTACAACGTGAACTGTACATAAAACTAGTGAAACCACATTGAGAAGAGAGGACTTTCTTTCTTTACAGTAATCGGTACTACAACGTGAACTGTACATAAAACTAGTGAAACCACACTGAGAAGAGGACTTTCTGTCTTTACAGTAATCGGTACTACAACGTGAACTGTACATAAAACTAGTGAAACCACACTGAGAAGAGGAATTTCTTTCTTTACAGTAATCGGTACTACAACGTGTACTGTACATAAAACTAGTGGAACCACATTGAGAAGAGGAATTTCTTTCTTTACAGTAATCGGTACTACAACGTGTACTGTACATAAAACTAGTGGAACCACACTGAGAAGAGGACTTTCTTTCTTTACAGTAATCGGTACTACAACGTGAACTGTACATAAAACTAGTGGAACCACATTGAGAAGAGGAATTTATTTCTTTACAGTAATCGGTACTACAACGTGAACTGTACATAAAACTAGTGAAACCACACTGAGAAGAGGACTTTCTTTCTTTACAGTAATCGGTACTACAACGTGAACTGTACATAAAACTAGTGGAACCACATTGAGAAGAGGAATTTATTTCTTTACAGTAATCGGTACTACAACGTGAACTGTACATAAAACTAGTGGAACCACATTGAGAATTATTTATTTACAGTAATCGGTACTACAACGTGAACTGTACATAAAACTAGTGGAACCACATTGAGAAGAGAGGACTTTCTTTCTTTACAGTAATCGGTACTACAACGTGAACTGTACATAAAACTAGTGAAACCACACTGAGAAGAGGACTTTCTTTCTTTACAGTAATCGGTACTACAACGTGAACTGTACATAAAACTAGTGAAACCACATTGAGAAGAGGAATTTATTTCTTTACAGTAATCGGTACTACAACGTGAACTGTACATAAAACTAGTGGAACCACATTGAGAAGAGGACTTTCTTTCTTTACAGTAATCGGTACTACAACGTGTACTGTACATAAAACTAGTGAAACCACATTGAGAAGAGAGGACTTTCTTTCTTTACAGTAATCGGTACTGCAACGTGTACTGTACATAAAACTAATGGAACCACATTGAGAAGAGAGGACTTTCTTTCTTTACAGTAATCGGTACTACAACGTGAACTGTACATAAAACTAGTGAAACCACATTGAGAAGAGAGGACTTTCTTTCTTTACAGTAATCGGTACTACAACGTGAACTGTACATAAAACTAGTGAAACCACATTGAGAAGAGGACTTTCTTTCTTTACAGTAATCGGTACTACAACGTGAACTGTACATAAAACTAGTGAAACCACACTGAGAAGAGGACTTTCTTTCTTTACAGTAATCGGTACTACAACGTGAACTGTACATAAAACTAGTGGAACCACATTGAGAAGAGGACTTTCTTTCTTTACAGTAATCGGTACTACAACGTGAACTGTACATAAAACTAGTGGAACCACATTGAGAAGAGGAATTTATTTCTTTACAGTAATCGGTACTACAACGTGAACTGTACATAAAACTAGTGAAACCACATTGAGAAGAGGACTTTCTTTCTTTACAGTAATCGGTACTACAACGTGAACTGTACATAAAACTAGTGAAACCACATTGAGAAGAGGAATTTATTTCTTTACAGTAATCGGTACTACAACGTGAACTGTACATAAAACTAGTGAACCACATTGAGAAGAGGAATTTCTTTCTTTACAGTAATCGGTACTACAACGTGAACTGTACATAAAACTAGTGGAACCACATTGAGAAGAGAAATTTCTTTCTTTACAGTAATCGGTACTACAACGTGTACTGTACATAAAACTAGTGGAACCACACTGAGAAGAGGAATTTATTTCTTTACAGTAATCGGTACTACAACGTGAACTGTACATAAAACTAGTGGAACCACACTGAGAAGAGGAATTTCTTTCTTTACAGTAATCGGTACTACAACGTGAACTGTACATAAAACTAGTGGAACCACATTGAGAAGAGGAATTTCTTTCTTTACAGTAATCGGTACTACAACGTGAACTGTACATAAAACTAGTGGAACCACACTGAGAAGAGGAATTTATTTCTTTACAGTAATCGGTACTACAACGTGAACTGTACATAAAACCAGTGGAACCACATTGAGAAGAGGAATTTATTTCTTTACAGTAATCGGTACTACAACGTGTACTGTACATAAAACTAGTGGAACCACATTGAGAAGAGGAATTTCTTTCTTTACAGTAATCGGTACTACAACGTGTACTGTACATAAAACTAGTGGAACCACATTGAGAAGAGGAATTTATTTCTTTACAGTAATCGGTACTACAACGTGAACTGTACATAAAACTAATGGAACCACATTGAGAAGAGAGGACTTTCTTTCTTTACAGTAATCGGTACTACAAAGTGTACTGTACATAAAACTAATGGAACCACATTGAGAAGAGAGGACTTTCTTTCTTTACAGTAATCGGTACTACAACGTGTACTGTAAATAAAACTAGTGGAACCACATTGAGAAGAGGAATTTCTTTCTTTACAGTAATCGGTACTACAACGTGAACTGTACATAAAACTAGTGGAACCACATTGAGAAGAGAGGACTTTCTTTCTTTACAGTAATCGGTACTACAACGTGTACTGTACATAAAACTAGTGAAACCACACTGAGAAGAGGACTTTCTTTCTTTACAGTAATCGGTACTACAACGTGAACTGTACATAAAACTAGTGAAACCACACTGAGAAGAGGACTTTCTTTCTTTACAGTAATCGGTACTACAACGTGAACTGTACATAAAACTAGTGGAACCACATTGAGAAGAGGACTTTCTTTCTTTACAGTAATCGGTACTACAACGTGTACTGTACATAAAACTAGTGAAACCACATTGAGAAGAGGAATTTCTTTCTTTACAGTAATCGGTACTACAACGTGAACTGTACATAAAACTAGTGAAACCACATTGAGAAGAGGACTTTCTTTCTTTACAGTAATCGGTACTACAACGTGAACTGTACATAAAACTAGTGAAACCACATTGAGAAGAGGAATTTATTTCTTTACAGTCATCGGTACTACAACGTGAACTGTACATAAAACTAGTGAAACCACACTGAGAAGAGGACTTTCTTTCTTTACAGTAATCGGTACTACAACGTGTACTGTACATAAAACTAGTGGAACCACACTGAGAAGAGGACTTTCTTTCTTTACAGTAATCGGTACTACAACGTGTACTGTACATAAAACTAGTGGAACCACATTGAGAAGAGGACTTTCTTTCTTTACAGTAATCGGTACTACAACGTGTACTGTACATAAAACTAGTGGAACCACACTGAGAAGAGGAATTTCTTTCTTTACAGTAATCGGTACTACAACGTGAACTGTACATAAAACTAGTGAAACCACATTGAGAAGAGGAATTTATTTCTTTACAGTAATCGGTACTACAACGTGAACTGTACATAAACTGAACTAGTGAAACCACATTGAGAAGAGGACTTTCTTTCTTTACAGTAATCGGTACTACAACGTGTACTGTACATAAAACTAGTGAAACCACATTGAGAAGAGGAATTTATTTCTTTACAGTAATCGGTACTACAACGTGTACTGTACATAAAACTAGTGAAACCACACTGAGAAGAGGACTTTCTTTCTTTACAGTAATCGGTACTACAACGTGTACTGTACATAAAACTAGTGAAACCACATTGAGAAGAGGAATTTATTTCTTTACAGTAATCGGTACTACAACGTGAACTGTACATAAAACTAGTGGAACCACACTGAGAAGAGGAATTTATTTCTTTACAGTAATCGGTACTACAACGTGAACTGTACATAAAACCAGTGGAACCACATTGAGAAGAGGAATTTCTTTCTTTACAGTAATCGGTACTACAACGTGTACTGTACATAAAACTAGTGGAACCACATTGAGAAGAGGAATTTCTTTCTTTACAGTAATCGGTACTACAACGTGTACTGTACATAAAACTAGTGGAACCACATTGAGAAGAGGAATTTATTTCTTTACAGTAATCGGTACTACAACGTGAACTGTACATAAAACTAATGGAACCACATTGAGAAGAGAGGACTTTCTTTCTTTACAGTAATCGGTACTACAAAGTGTACTGTACATAAAACTAATGGAACCACATTGAGAAGAGAGGACTTTCTTTCTTTACAGTAATCGGTACTACAACGTGTACTGTAAATAAAACTAGTGGAACCACATTGAGAAGAGGAATTTCTTTCTTTACAGTAATCGGTACTACAACGTGAACTGTACATAAAACTAGTGGAACCACATTGAGAAGAGAGGACTTTCTTTCTTTACAGTAATCGGTACTACAACGTGTACTGTACATAAAACTAGTGAAAGCACACTGAGAAGAGGAATTTCTTTCTTTACAGTAATCGGTACTACAACGTGAACTGTACATAAAACTAGTGGAACCACATTGAGAAGAGAGGACTTTCTTTCTTTACAGTAATCGGTACTACAACGTGTACTGTACATAAAACTAGTGAAACCACACTGAGAAGAGGACTTTCTTTCTTTACAGTAATCGGTACTACAACGTGAACTGTACATAAAACTAGTGAAACCACACTGAGAAGAGGACTTTCTTTCTTTACAGTAATCGGTACTACAACGTGAACTGTACATAAAACTAGTGGAACCACATTGAGAAGAGGACTTTCTTTCTTTACAGTAATCGGTACTACAACGTGTACTGTACATAAAACTAGTGAAACCACATTGAGAAGAGGAATTTCTTTCTTTACAGTAATCGGTACTACAACGTGAACTGTACATAAAACTAGTGAAACCACATTGAGAAGAGGAATTTATTTCTTTACAGTAATCGGTACTACAACGTGAACTGTACATAAAACTAGTGAAACCACATTGAGAAGAGGAATTTATTTCTTTACAGTAATCGGTACTACAACGTGAACTGTACATAAAACTAGTGAAACCACACTGAGAAGAGGACTTTCTTTCTTTACAGTAATCGGTACTACAACGTGTACTGTACATAAAACTAGTGGAACCACACTGAGAAGAGGACTTTCTTTCTTTACAGTAATCGGTACTACAACGTGAACTGTACATAAAACTAGTGAAACCACATTGAGAAGAGGAATTTATTTCTTTACAGTCATCGGTACTACAACGTGAAAACTGTACATAAAACTAGTGAAACCACACTGAGAAGAGGACTTTCTTTCTTTACAGTAATCGGTACTACAACGTGTACTGTACATAAAACTAGTGGAACCACACTGAGAAGAGGACTTTCTTTCTTTACAGTAATCGGTACTACAACGTGTACTGTACATAAAACTAGTGGAACCACATTGAGAAGAGGACTTTCTTTCTTTACAGTAATCGGTACTACAACGTGTACTGTACATAAAACTAGTGGAACCACACTGAGAAGAGGAATTTCTTTCTTTACAGTAATCGGTACTACAACGTGAACTGTACATAAAACTAGTGAAACCACATTGAGAAGAGGAATTTATTTCTTTACAGTAATCGGTACTACAACGTGAACTGTACATAAACTGAACTAGTGAAACCACATTGAGAAGAGGACTTTCTTTCTTTACAGTAATCGGTACTACAACGTGTACTGTACATAAAACTAGTGAAACCACATTGAGAAGAGGAATTTATTTCTTTACAGTAATCGGTACTACAACGTGTACTGTACATAAAACTAGTGAAACCACACTGAGAAGAGGACTTTCTTTCTTTACAGTAATCGGTACTACAACGTGTACTGTACATAAAACTAGTGAAACCACATTGAGAAGAGGAATTTATTTCTTTACAGTAATCGGTACTACAACGTGAACTGTACATAAAACTAGTGGAACCACACTGAGAAGAGGAATTTATTTCTTTACAGTAATCGGTACTACAACGTGAACTGTACATAAAACCAGTGGAACCACATTGAGAAGAGGAATTTCTTTCTTTACAGTAATCGGTACTACAACGTGTACTGTACATAAAACTAGTGGAACCACATTGAGAAGAGGAATTTCTTTCTTTACAGTAATCGGTACTACAACGTGTACTGTACATAAAACTAGTGGAACCACATTGAGAAGAGGAATTTATTTCTTTACAGTAATCGGTACTACAACGTGAACTGTACATAAAACTAATGGAACCACATTGAGAAGAGAGGACTTTCTTTCTTTACAGTAATCGGTACTACAAAGTGTACTGTACATAAAAACTAATGGAACCACATTGAGAAGAGAGGACTTTCTTTCTTTACAGTAATCGGTACTACAACGTGTACTGTAAATAAAACTAGTGGAACCACATTGAGAAGAGGAATTTCTTTCTTTACAGTAATCGGTACTACAACGTGAACTGTACATAAAACTAGTGGAACCACATTGAGAAGAGAGGACTTTCTTTCTTTACAGTAATCGGTACTACAACGTGTACTGTACATAAAACTAGTGAAAGCACACTGAGAAGAGGAATTTCTTTCTTTACAGTAATCGGTACTACAACGTGAACTGTACATAAAACTAGTGGAAACCACATTGAGAAGAGAGGACTTTCTTTCTTTACAGTAATCGGTACTACAACGTGTACTGTACATAAAACTAGTGAAACCACACTGAGAAGAGGACTTTCTTTCTTTACAGTAATCGGTACTACAACGTGAACTGTACATAAAACTAGTGAAACCACACTGAGAAGAGGACTTTCTTTCTTTACAGTAATCGGTACTACAACGTGAACTGTACATAAAACTAGTGGAACCACATTGAGAAGAGGACTTTCTTTCTTTACAGTAATCGGTACTACAACGTGTACTGTACATAAAACTAGTGAAACCACATTGAGAAGAGGAATTTCTTTCTTTACAGTAATCGGTACTACAACGTGAACTGTACATAAAACTAGTGAAACCACATTGAGAAGAGGAATTTATTTCTTTACAGTAATCGGTACTACAACGTGAACTGTACATAAAACTAGTGAAACCACATTGAGAAGAGGACTTTCTTTCTTTACAGTAATCGGTACTACAACGTGAACTGTACATAAAACTAGTGAAACCACACTGAGAAGAGGACTTTCTTTCTTTACAGTAATCGGTACTACAACGTGTACTGTACATACATAAAACTAGTGGAACCACATTGAGAAGAGGACTTTCTTTCTTTACAGTAATCGGTACTACAACGTGTACTGTACATAAAACTAGTGAAACACACATTGAGAAGAGGAATTTCTTTCTTTACAGTAATCGGTACTACAACGTGAACTGTACATAAAACTAGTGAAACCACATTGAGAAGAGGAATTTATTTCTTTACAGTAATCGGTACTACAACGTGAACTGTACATAAACTGAACTAGTGAAACCACATTGAGAAGAGGACTTTCTTTCTTTACAGTAATCGGTACTACAACGTGTACTGTACATAAAACTAGTGAAACCACATTGAGAAGAGGAATTTATTTCTTTACAGTAATCGGTACTACAACGTGTACTGTACATAAAACTAGTGAAACCACACTGAGAAGAGGACTTTCTTTCTTTACAGTAATCGGTACTACAACGTGTACTGTACATAAAACTAGTGAAACCACATTGAGAAGAGGAATTTATTTCTTTACAGTAATCGGTACTACAACGTGAACTGTACATAAAACTAGTGGAACCACACTGAGAAGAGGAATTTATTTCTTTACAGTAATCGGTACTACAACGTGAACTGTACATAAAACCAGTGGAACCACATTGAGAAGAGGAATTTCTTTCTTTACAGTAATCGGTACTACAACGTGTACTGTACATAAAACTAGTGGAACCACATTGAGAAGAGGAATTTCTTTCTTTACAGTAATCGGTACTACAACGTGTACTGTACATAAAACTAGTGGAACCACATTGAGAAGAGGAATTTATTTCTTTACAGTAATCGGTACTACAACGTGAACTGTACATAAAACTAATGGAACCACATTGAGAAGAGAGGACTTTCTTTCTTTACAGTAATCGGTACTACAAAGTGTACTGTACATAAAACTAATGGAACCACATTGAGAAGAGAGGACTTTCTTTCTTTACAGTAATCGGTACTACAACGTGTACTGTAAATAAAACTAGTGGAACCACATTGAGAAGAGGAATTTCTTTCTTTACAGTAATCGGTACTACAACGTGAACTGTACATAAAACTAGTGGAACCACATTGAGAAGAGAGGACTTTCTTTCTTTACAGTAATCGGTACTACAACGTGTACTGTACATAAAACTAGTGAAACCACACTGAGAAGAGGAATTTCTTTCTTTACAGTAATCGGTACTACAACGTGAACTGTACATAAAACTAGTGGAACCACATTGAGAAGAGAGGACTTTCTTTCTTTACAGTAATCGGTACTACAACGTGTACTGTACATAAAACTAGTGAAACCACACTGAGAAGAGGACTTTCTTTCTTTACAGTAATCGGTACTACAACGTGAACTGTACATAAAACTAGTGAAACCACACTGAGAAGAGGACTTTCTTTCTTTACAGTAATCGGTACTACAACGTGAACTGTACATAAAACTAGTGGAACCACATTGAGAGAAGAGGACTTTCTTTCTTTACAGTAATCGGTACTACAACGTGTACTGTACATAAAACTAGTGAAACCACATTGAGAAGAGGAATTTCTTTCTTTACAGTAATCGGTACTACAACGTGAACTGTACATAAAACTAGTGAAACCACATTGAGAAGAGGAATTTATTTCTTTACAGTAATCGGTACTACAACGTGAACTGTACATAAAACTAGTGAAACCACATTGAGAAGAGGAATTTATTTCTTTACAGTAATCGGTACTACAACGTGAACTGTACATAAAACTAGTGAAACCACACTGAGAAGAGGACTTTCTTTCTTTACAGTAATCGGTACTACAACGTGTACTGTACATAAAACTAGTGGAACCACACTGAGAAGAGGACTTTCTTTCTTTACAGTAATCGGTACTACAACGTGTACTGTACATAAAACTAGTGGAACCACATTGAGAAGAGGACTTTCTTTCTTTACAGTAATCGGTACTACAACGTGTACTGTACATAAAACTAGTGGAACCACACTGAGAAGAGGAATTTCTTTCTTTACAGTAATCGGTACTACAACGTGAACTGTACATAAAACTAGTGAAACCACATTGAGAAGAGGAATTTATTTCTTTACAGTAATCGGTACTACAACGTGAACTGTACATAAACTGAACTAGTGAAACCACATTGAGAAGAGGACTTTCTTTCTTTACAGTAATCGGTACTACAACGTGTACTGTACATAAAACTAGTGAAACCACATTGAGAAGAGGAATTTATTTCTTTACAGTAATCGGTACTACAACGTGTACTGTACATAAAACTAGTGAAACCACACTGAGAAGAGGACTTTCTTTCTTTACAGTAATCGGTACTACAACGTGTACTGTACATAAAACTAGTGAAACCACATTGAGAAGAGGAATTTATTTCTTTACAGTAATCGGTACTACAACGTGTGTACTGTACATAAAACTAGTGGAACCACACTGAGAAGAGGAATTTATTTCTTTACAGTAATCGGTACTACAACGTGAACTGTACATAAAACCAGTGGAACCACATTGAGAAGAGGAATTTCTTTCTTTACAGTAATCGGTACTACAACGTGTACTGTACATAAAACTAGTGGAACCACATTGAGAAGAGGAATTTCTTTCTTTACAGTAATCGGTACTACAACGTGTACTGTACATAAAACTAGTGGAACCACATTGAGAAGAGGAATTTATTTCTTTACAGTAATCGGTACTACAACGTGAACTGTACATAAAACTAATGGAACCACATTGAGAAGAGAGGACTTTTTCTTTCTTTACAGTAATCGGTACTACAAAGTGTACTGTACATAAAACTAATGGAACCACATTGAGAAGAGAGGACTTTCTTTCTTTACAGTAATCGGTACTACAACGTGTACTGTAAATAAAACTAGTGGAACCACATTGAGAAGAGGAATTTCTTTCTTTACAGTAATCGGTACTACAACGTGAACTGTACATAAAACTAGTGGAACCACATTGAGAAGAGAGGACTTTCTTTCTTTACAGTAATCGGTACTACAACGTGTACTGTACATAAAACTAGTGAAACCACACTGAGAAGAGGACTTTCTTTCTTTACAGTAATCGGTACTACAACGTGAACTGTACATAAAACTAGTGAAACCACACTGAGAAGAGGACTTTCTTTCTTTACAGTAATCGGTACTACAACGTGAACTGTACATAAAACTAGTGGAACCACATTGAGAGAGAGGACTTTCTTTCTTTACAGTAATCGGTACTACAACGTGTACTGTACATAAAACTAGTGAAACCACATTGAGAAGAGGAATTTCTTTCTTTACAGTAATCGGTACTACAACGTGAACTGTACATAAAACTAGTGAAACCACATTGAGAAGAGGAATTTCTTTCTTTACAGTAATCGGTACTACAACGTGAACTGTACATAAAACTAGTGAAACCACATTGAGAAGAGGAATTTATTTCTTTACAGTAATCGGTACTACAACGTGAACTGTACATAAAACTAGTGAAACCACACTGAGAAGAGGACTTTCTTTCTTTACAGTAATCGGTACTACAACGTGTACTGTACATAAAACTAGTGGAACCACACTGAGAAGAGGACTTTCTTTCTTTACAGTAATCGGTACTACAACGTGTACTGTACATAAAACTAGTGGAACCACATTGAGAAGAGGACTTTCTTTCTTTACAGTAATCGGTACTACAACGTGTACTGTACATAAAACTAGTGGAACCACACTGAGAAGAGGAATTTCTTTCTTTACAGTAATCGGTACTACAACGTGAACTGTACATAAAACTAGTGAAACCACATTGAGAAGAGGAATTTATTTCTTTACAGTAATCGGTACTACAACGTGAACTGTACATAAAAACTAGTGAAACCACATTGAGAAGAGGACTTTCTTTCTTTACAGTAATCGGTACTACAACGTGTACTGTACATAAAACTAGTGAAACCACATTGAGAAGGGGAATTTATTTCTTTACAGTAATCGGTACTACAACGTGTATTGTACATAAAACTAGTGAAACCACACTGAGAAGAGGACTTTCTTTCTTTACAGTAATCGGTACTACAACGTGTACTGTACATAAAACTAGTGAAACCACATTGAGAAGAGGAATTTATTTCTTTACAGTAATCGGTACTACAACGTGAACTGTACATAAAACTAGTGGAACCACATTGAGAAGAGGAATTTATTTCTTTACAGTAATCGGTACTACAACGTGTACTGTACATAAAACTAGTGAAACCACATTGAGAAGAGGAATTTATTTCTTTACAGTAATCGGTACTACAACGTGAACTGTACATAAAACTAGTGGAACCACATTGAGAAGAGGACTTTCTTTCTTTACAGTAATCGGTACTACAACGTGAACTGTACATAAAACTAGTGAAACCACACTGAGAAGAGGAATTTATTTCTTTACAGTAATCGGTACTACAACGTGAACTGTACATAAAACTAGTGGAACCACATTGAGAAGAGGACTTTCTTTCTTTACAGTAATCGGTACTACAACGTGTACTGTACATAAAACTAGTGAAACCACATTGAGAAGAGGAATTTATTTCTTTACAGTAATCGGTACTACAACGTGAACTGTACATAAAACTAATGGAACCACATTGAGAAGAGGACTTTCTTTCTTTACAGTAATCGGTACTACAACGTGTACTGTACATAAAACTAGTGAAACCACATTGAGAAGAGGACTTTCTTTCTTTACAGTAATCGGTACTACAACGTGAACTGTACATAAAACTAGTGAAACCACATTGAGAAGAGGAATTTATTTCTTTACAGTAATCGGTACTACAACGTGAACTGTACATAAAACTAGTGGAACCACATTGAGAAGAGGACTTTCTTTCTTTACAGTAATCGGTACTACAACGTGTACTGTACATAAAACTAGTGAAACCACATTGAGAAGAGAGGACTTTCTTTCTTTACAGTAATCGGTACTGCAACGTGTACTGTACATAAAACTAATGGAACCACATTGAGAAGAGAGGACTTTCTTTCTTTACAGTAATCGGTACTACAACGTGAACTGTACATAAAACTAGTGAAACCACATTGAGAAGAGAGGACTTTCTTTCTTTACAGTAATCGGTACTACAACGTGAACTGTACATAAAACTAGTGAAACCACATTGAGAAGAGGACTTTCTTTCTTTACAGTAATCGGTACTACAACGTGAACTGTACATAAAACTAGTGAAACCACACTGAGAAGAGGACTTTCTTTCTTTACAGTAATCGGTACTACAACGTGAACTGTACATAAAACTAGTGGAACCACATTGAGAAGAGGACTTTCTTTCTTTACAGTAATCGGTACTACAACGTGAACTGTACATAAAACTAGTGGAACCACATTGAGAAGAGGAATTTATTTCTTTACAGTAATCGGTACTACAACGTGAACTGTACATAAAACTAGTGAAACCACATTGAGAAGAGGACTTTCTTTCTTTACAGTAATCGGTACTACAACGTGAACTGTACATAAAACTAGTGAAACCACATTGAGAAGAGGAATTTCTTTCTTTACAGTAATCGGTACTACAACGTGAACTGTACATAAAACTAGTGGAACCACATTGAGAAGAGGAATTTCTTTCTTTACAGTAATCGGTACTACAACGTGAACTGTACATAAAACTAGTGGAACCACATTGAGAAGAGGAATTTCTTTCTTTACAGTAATCGGTACTACAACGTGTACTGTACATAAAACTAGTGGAACCACACTGAGAAGAGGAATTTATTTCTTTACAGTAATCGGTACTACAACGTGAACTGTACATAAAACTAGTGGAACCACACTGAGAAGAGGAATTTCTTTCTTTACAGTAATCGGTACTACAACGTGAACTGTACATAAAACTAGTGGAACCACATTGAGAAGAGGAATTTCTTTCTTTACAGTAATCGGTACTACAACGTGAACTGTACATAAAACTAGTGGAACCACACTGAGAAGAGGAATTTATTTCTTTACAGTAATCGGTACTACAACGTGAACTGTACATAAAACCAGTGGAACCACATTGAGAAGAGGAATTTCTTTCTTTACAGTAATCGGTACTACAACGTGTACTGTACATAAAACTAGTGGAACCACATTGAGAAGAGGAATTTTCTTTCTTTACAGTAATCGGTACTACAACGTGAACTGTACATAAAACTAGTGGAACCACATTGAGAAGAGGACTTTCTTTCTTTACAGTAATCGGTACTACAACGTGAACTGTACATAAAACTAGTGGAACCACATTGAGAAGAGGAATTTCTTTCTTTACAGTAATCGGTACTACAACGTGTACTGTGCATAAAACTAGTGGAACCACATTGAGAAGAGGAATTTATTTCTTTACAGTAATCGGTACTACAACGTGTACTGTACATAAAACTAATGGAACCACATTGAGAAGAGAGGACTTTCTTTCTTTACAGTAATCGGTACTACAAAGTGTACTGTACATAAAACTAATGGAACCACATTGAGAAGAGAGGACTTTCTTTCTTTACAGTAATCGGTACTACAACGTGTACTGTACATAAAACTAGTGGAACCACATTGAGAAGAGGAATTTCTTTCTTTACAGTAATCGGTACTACAACGTGAACTGTACATAAAACTAGTGGAACCACATTGAGAAGAGAGGACTTTCTTTCTTTACAGTAATCGGTACTACAACGTGTACTGTACATAAAACTAGTGAAACCACACTGAGAAGAGGACTTTCTTTCTTTACAGTAATCGGTACTACAACGTGAACTGTACATAAAACTAGTGAAACCACACTGAGAAGAGGACTTTCTTTCTTTACAGTAATCGGTACTACAACGTGAACTGTACATAAAACTAGTGGAACCACATTGAGAAGAGGACTTTCTTTCTTTACAGTAATCGGTACTACAACGTGTACTGTACATAAAACTAGTGAAACCACATTGAGAAGAGGAATTTCTTTCTTTACAGTAATCGGTACTACAACGTGAACTGTACATAAAACTAGTGAAACCACATTGAGAAGAGAGGACTTTCTTTCTTTACAGTAATCGGTACTACAACGTGAACTGTACATAAAACTAGTGAAACCACATTGAGAAGAGGAATTTATTTCTTTACAGTAATCGGTACTACAACGTGAACTGTACATAAACTGAACTAGTGAAACCACATTGAGAAGAGGACTTTCTTTCTTTACAGTAATCGGTACTACAACGTGTACTGTACATAAAACTAGTGAAACCACATTGAGAGAGGAAATTTATTTCTTTACAGTAATCGGTACTACAACGTGTACTGTACATAAAACTAGTGAAACCACACTGACAAGAGGACTTTCTTTCTTTACAGTAATCGGTACTACAACGTGTACTGTACATAAAACTAGTGAAACCACATTGAGAAGAGGAATTTATTTCTTTACAGTAATCGGTACTACAACGTGAACTGTACATAAAACTAGTGGAACCACATTGAGAAGAGGACTTTCTTTCTTTACAGTAATCGGTACTACAACGTGTACTGTACATAAAACTAGTGAAACCACATTGAGAAGAGGAATTTCTTTCTTTACAGTAATCGGTACTACAACGTGAACTGTACATAAAACTAGTGAAACCACATTGAGAAGAGGAATTTATTTCTTTACAGTAATCGGTACTACAACGTGAACTGTACATAAAACTAGTGAAACCACATTGAGAAGAGGAATTTATTTCTTTACAGTAATCGGTACTACAACGTGAACTGTACATAAAACTAGTGGAACCACATTGAGAAGAGGACTTTCTTTCTTTACAGTAATCGGTACTACAACGTGTACTGTACATAAAACTAGTGAAACCACATTGAGAAGAGGAATTTATTTCTTTACAGTAATCGGTACTACAACGTGAACTGTACATAAAACTAGTGGAACCACATTGAGAAGAGGACTTTCTTTCTTTACAGTAATCGGTACTACAACGTGTACTGTACATAAAACTAGTGAAACCACACTGAGAAGAGGAATTTCTTTCTTTACAGTAATCGGTACTACAACGTGAACTGTACATAAAATTAGTGGAACCACATTGAGAAGAGGACTTTCTTTCTTTACAGTAATCGGTACTACAACGTGTACTGTACATAAAACTAGTGAAACCACATTGAGAAGAGGAATTTATTTCTTTACAGTAATCGGAACTACAACGTGTACTGTACATAAAACTAGTGAAACCACACTGAGAAGAGGACTTTCTTTCTTTACAGTAATCGGTACTACAACGTGTACTGTACATAAAACTAGTGGAACCACATTGAGAAGAGGAATTTCTTTCTTTACAGTAATCGGTACTACAACGTGAACTGTACATAAAACTAGTGGAACCACATTGAGAAGAGAGGACTTTCTTTCTTTACAGTAATCGGTACTACAACGTGAACTGTACATAAAACTAGTGGAACCACATTGAGAAGAGAGGACTTTCTTTCTTTACAGTAATCGGTACTGCAACGTGAACTGTACATAAAACTAGTGGAACCACATTGAGAAGAGAGGAATTTATTTCTTTACAGTAATCGGTACTACAACGTGAACTGTACATAAAACTAGTGGAACCACATTGAGAAGAGAGGACTTTCTTTCTTTACAGTAATCGGTACTGCAACGTGAACTGTACATAAAACTAGTGGAACCACATTGAGAAGAGGACTTTCTTTCTTTACAGTAATCGGTACTACAACGTGAACTGTACATAAAACTAGTGGAACCACACTGAGAAGAGGACTTTCTTTCTTTACAGTAATCGGTACTACAACGTGTACTGTACATAAAACTAGTGAAAACCACACTGAGAAGAGGACTTTCTTTCTTTACAGTAATCGGTACTACAACGTGAACTGTACATAAAACTAGTGGAACCACACTGAGAAGAGGACTTTCTTTCTTTACAGTAATCGGTACTACAACGTGTACTGTACATAAAACTAGTGAAACCACACTGAGAAGAGGACTTTCTTTCTTTACAGTAATCGGTACTACAACGTGTACTGTACATAAAACTAGTGAAACCACACTGAGAAGAGGACTTTCTTTCTTTACAGTAATCGGTACTACAACGTGAACTGTACATAAAACTAGTGAAACCACATTGAGAAGAGGAATTTATTTCTTTACAGTAATCGGTACTACAACGTGAACTGTACATAAAACTAGTGAAACCACATTGAGAAGAGGAATTTATTTCTTTACAGTAATCGGTACTACAACGTGAACTGTACATAAAACTAGTGAAACCACACTGAGAAGAGGACTTTCTTTCTTTACAGTAATAGGTACTACAACGTGTACTGTACATAAAACTAGTGGAACCACACTGAGAAGAGGACTTTCTTTCTTTACAGTAATCGGTACTACAACGTGTACTGTACATAAAGCTAGTGGAACCACATTGAGAAGAGAGGACTTTCTTTCTTTACAGTAATCGGTACTACAACGTGAACTGTACATAAAACTAGTGAAACCACATTGAGAAGAGGAATTTATTTCTTTACAGTAATCGGTACTACAACGTGAACTGTACATAAAACTAGTGAAACCACATTGAGAAGAGGAATTTATTTCTTTACAGTAATCGGTACTACAACGTGAACTGTACATAAAACTAGTGAAACCACACTGAGAAGAGGACTTTCTTTCTTTACAGTAATCGGTACTACAACGTGTACTGTACATAAAACTAGTGGAACCACACTGAGAAGAGGACTTTCTTTCTTTACAGTAATCGGTACTACAACGTGTACTGTACATAAAACTAGTGGAACCACATTGAGAAGAGGACTTTCTTTCTTTACAGTAATCGGTACTACAACGTGTACTGTACATAAAACTAGTGGAACCACACTGAGAAGAGGAATTTCTTTCTTTACAGTAATCGGTACTACAACGTGAACTGTACATAAAACTAGTGAAACCACATTGAGAAGAGGAATTTATTTCTTTACAGTAATCGGTACTACAACGTGAACTGTACATAAAACTAGTGAAACCACATTGAGAAGAGGACTTTCTTTCTTTACAGTAATCGGTACTACAACGTGTACTGTACATAAAACTAGTGAAACCACATTGAGAAGAGGAATTTCTTTCTTTACAGTAATCGGTACTACAACGTGAACTGTACATAAAACTAGTGAAACCACACTGAGAAGAGGACTTTCTTTCTTTACAGTAATCGGTACTACAACGTGTACTGTACATAAAACTAGTGAAACCACACTGAGAAGAGGACTTTCTTTCTTTACAGTAATCGGTACTACAACGTGTACTGTACATAAAACTAGTGAAACCACATTGAGAAGAGGAATTTATTTCTTTACAGTAATCGGTACTACAACGTGAACTGTACATAAAACTAGTGAAACCACACTGAGAAGAGGACTTTCTTTTTCTTTACAGTAATCGGTACTACAACGTGTACTGTACATAAAACTAGTGGAACCACATTGAGAAGAGGAATTTCTTTCTTTACAGCAATCGGTACTACAACGTGAACTGTACATAAAACTAGTGGAACCACATTGAGAAGAGAGGACTTTCTTTCTTTACAGTAATCGGTACTACAACGTGAACTGTACATAAAACTAGTGGAACCACATTGAGAAGAGATGACTTTCTTTCTTTACAGTAATCGGTACTGCAACGTGAACTGTACATAAAACTAGTGGAACCACATTGAGAAGAGAGGAATTTATTTCTTTACAGTAATCGGTACTACAACGTGAACTGTACATAAAACTAGTGGAACCACATTGAGAAGAGAGGACTTTCTTTCTTTACAGTAATCGGTACTGCAACGTGAACTGTACATAAAACTAGTGGAACCACATTGAGAAGAGGACTTTCTTTCTTTACAGTAATCGGTACTACAACGTGAACTGTGCCGACATAAAACTAGTGAAACCACATTGAGAAGAGAGGAATTTCTTTCTTTACAGTAATCGGTACTGCAACGTGAACTGTACATAAAACTAGTGGAACCACATTGAGAAGAGGAATTTATTTCTTTACAGTAATCGGTACTACAACGTGAACTGTACATAAAACTAGTGGAACCACATTGAGAAGAGGAATTTATTTCTTTACAGTAATCGGTACTGCAACGTGAACTGTACATAAAACTAGTGGAACCACATTGAGAAGAGGAATTTATTTCTTTACAATAATCGGTACTACAACGTGTACTGTACATAAAACTAGTGGAACCACATTGAGAAGAGGAATTTATTTCTTTACAATAATCGGTACTACAACGTGAACTGTACATAAAACTAGTGGAACCACATTGAGAAGAGAGGACTTTCTTTCTTTACAGTAATCGGTACTGCAACGTGAACTGTACATAAAACTAGTGGAACCACATTGAGAAGAGAGGACTTTTTTTCTTTACAGTAATCGGTACTGCAACGTGAACTGTACTTCTCAAACTCATAACTTATCATTAATGTATTATTTGTTTTTTTTAGGGGAGGACATACGGCTTCGACAGTGACAATGTTATTCGTTATAATTTAGCGAATCCACAAACAGCCAGATACATTAGATTTGTACCAGTGGACTATTACAACTTCAAGGCGATGAGAGTCGACGTATACGTTATTAATCAAGGTACTATAATTATTATTATTACTAACTGTTTGAATGTAATATCAATATTAATTGACGCAGTAGCAGAAACAACTACAACCTGAACGGCAGCGCATAATTAAGTAATCCTTGTCACAACTTATGTACTGAACTGAAGAAAAACACCTTTCACTGATAATGTCAGAAAATTAAACGTTATCATGCATGGTAGTTTGAGGCCATTTAAAGCTAAAAGGATGTAACCAACACATGGGATTCACTAGCAAGCATAATATCGAAAAATGGGAAGAAAAGTTCGCAAAAATGGCGCTTTCCTTCGTAGGTCTTATCTCTAAACCTTGTCTACAAAGTCCATCTTTTTGGCGATTATTTATCTACCAATTCAATGACGTCATGGAAACAAATCCGAAAAGGTATTGATTCTGCAACTCGTGTTGCGCATGCGCTAGATCTAAAATATTTAAGAACTTGAAGATTTACTCTCGTTATTTATTCTTAATTGTTGTAATCCGAATGTAAAGTTTTTATATTTTGTTGAATTACTATGTGTTATGTGATTTTCTCTCACAGAAGCGCCACTCGTTACAGCCACGCCCTCTGAGCGGTCCATACTACTGTATTGGACCACTACGTCATGCATAAAGTTAAAACAACGTATCACTGGATTTATTGTCAATGTAACCAAGAAGGGAGTCGTCAAGGTTGGATATGTCATAAGCTATAACATCACAGGTCTACATGCAGCCATATACTGACTATGAAGTACGAGTAAAGGCTGCACAATATGGATTGTGGAGCGAAAATAAGACCATCCAAACCACTGTTGCAGGTTTGACTAAATCAGATTTCTTGCATTTGCTAAAGACAGTCAATACTTTTTATTAATAATAATAGGACCTTAGTGAAAAGCACTTTTAATTAGTGATCTAGGCATCCTCATTAAAGATTATTATTCTTATTATTAGGAGCATCATACATGAAGTCTGGTCCGGATCTATGCTCTTTCAATAGAAGAATAACTACTACTACAAAAAACTAATTCATCTAATTACAATATATACCGAAACTATACTGATAAACATCTGCTTATATACAGCTATTTCTAAAAAGGTTGGTGAAGGTTTTGTTGCATCTTGCATCTTGCATGTTGCATACCAAGCCCGAAATGCACTATGGGCGATGTGAATGGAGTCAGCGAAAGGTCACAACAATTATGGACTCTGGGAATTTTCCCAAACTTTATCTTCGCAATATGGAGCCGGCATTTTTTCTTCTGTATGTGCATGCTGACATTATTTATCTATGATCCACAATACATTTCGGGCTTGGTATGCAACATGCAAGATGCAAGATGCAACAAAACCTTCACCAACCTTTTTTGAAATAGCATACTATTCGCACCAGTCCCTTTCATGCTCGTAGTAAGGAATGAAGATAATGACGACCGTATTCAATGGAGACTGAAATAAAACTGAAAAAGGGGGAGGGAGGGTGCGGCCTAGAATTGAATGCGGCGCCAAGGGAGTGAGCACGAAAGACATCAGCTTGACTGAGTGGGCGACATAATGCTAGTTACTTGAATTGGGCAGAGTTGATTAGTGGGCGTTCCTTATATACTCGCTCTGCAAGGGACTGGTGCGAATAGCTGTATACCGAAACTATTCTTGGTTTTCACCTACGTCATCGAAGATTTTCCCAGGACTTATATAGAACAAAACCTTCATAGGCCGAAAGAGCAGTCAAAACCACATATCTCAGCCGAAGCTTTAGTTAAAAGAAGTTTTAGATACGAAGATATGAGCGATCGCTTATGCTCATAATTTAGTTAAAATGTATGGGTGTCGCATCGAGCGACACCAACATGGCGGCCAAATCACGAAGACTGAAAATCATGTTTAATTGCAAATACTTCAATTTTTCAATAGCTACTTTCATCAAAATAAAGTTACCCATCATCTACAAAGTTAAAATCGTATTATTTCAAACGAATTTTCCTATTTCTATGGCTTTTGAAAATGCGTGACTGTATTGCGTGACAGAATTTGACTCGCAATAAAACGAAAACCAAACATCTAAATTACAAAATTATTTTGGTAAGAATTTTCTTATAACGATATAAACAACATATCCAACAAACAGTTTTGTGAGGTGAATAGTTTGGATTTTAGCTTTTTGATGACGTCATGTGAAAACCAAGAATACTGATAAACATCTGCTTATATGACATCCCGTATATAGTGATGTCTCGATGCCCTTTTTACAACAACACGAAACTCAAGCCAGTTTTGTAGTAACAAGCCAAACCATATGAACCTTTTAATTATTACTGATTTATCTTATTTTTCTCCATATTTAGTCCCCGAGGTGGCTCCCATAATAATCAGTCATGTGAAAAATTCCTCAACATCGATAGTACTTGAATGGAAGGTATTTAGACGCTGGTGTTGTAGATTGTGTAATGATTCATTCATTAAATCTAAACATTTATCTTCTTTATAAAACCAGTTGGAAAATCCTCGATTGATTCACGGACCGCTGACTGGTTACAGAATAACATACACAGCACAAGGAGGTTCAACAAAGAAAGTTGACGTGGGTGTGGTTACCACGTGGACACTGACGTCACTAGAAAAGTACACGTGGTACACAGTAACGATGTCAGTCAACAACACCAAGTACGTTGGTCCAAAGAGTAGAGAAGTGAAGATAAGGACGAAGGAGGATGGTAAGAGAAACTCCACTGTTGTTGGTAATGAGAAACTGTCATGTTTGTTGGCATAATAGCTTTTAGGACCAGTTAGACTGCGGAGGAGAGAAGAGAGTCCCCCTCCTCCCCCTTTTCCTCCCCTCTAGGGCCGATACGTAGGCTAGCTATATCATCAGCAACCTTGACTTATGACAAGAATGGCGAGGCCATCCAAGTTTCTTGGATACACGTGGCAAAGCCACAACCAGGATCTTAGTCTCAGGCACCGGTCCGCCATGTTGTCATAGTGAGATATAACCTTGGCAGCGTGAGGATGAGTTGGACCATCGGCTGTTGATGTTGTTGGTGTTGATTCTTTCCTTCATTGATTGCTGCTATTGTTACACTAACAATAGACATTAACCACTAAACGTTCTGATATGTCACTGAATTACATAACAGGCGTGGTACAGTGTTTCCTTCATAGAGAAACACAACATCAAAGAGACCAAAATACATGGAATAGAAACTATTCTATTCTGTATATATCATCAAAGGTAACAAAACAAGTGTTACTAGAGTAATATTAATTGTTAATCAATATGTATACAAGCTAGTTACAGCATAATATTTATATAGTGTATAGCTGAGCTAGCTAGGTCAGTAGTGTAGCCACTAGACAGGAGTTTCATAGTAAAACAAGAGTCTCCAGTAACAATCTTCAAGACTAGCAACATTCAAGATGGGGCCTCAAGTAAGTGCCAAATGATATCCTGTTACGACATTTTTGTTTAATCTTGTTTTGGAAGAACCTTGCAATGACATCTTATTTGTTTACATAAAAAAAGCACTTTTAAAATGTGTTGTTTCAGTTGTTGTTTTACAGTTTACTAATAATCAAAAGGACTTCAGCATACTTGTCACATGACTGGAACACATCGGCCCCGATTTCTTGACATGAGTTGCTATTACAAAGTATCATTACACAGCAATTGCCAGGTAAATATGTATATCACAATAATGGTTTACTCCGTTACTGATTGTATCCAATAATGTAACGAACAGTTGGCGGGTTTCCTGTGCTATTGGAAAGAGGGGGACTAGGAACGAAGACTAAATAGCGTTGGTTGGAGACTGGGAACGAGTTTATGTCTTCAGGCTTTTTTTCAAAAGAACACCAACACCCCAACCCCTCCCCCTCCTGATGACAAACTCGTTAAAATGTTCAATACATAACACATTCTCATTCAATACTTTTGTTTAAAGTAGTTTACCTGCAGTACTTCCTGTCAGTAGCAGCGGAGGTTGATTCTAATTTTGGTCTCTTTTTGTTACGTCAGATATTAAAATAGAGTACAAACACTGAAGTGTCAATCGTTATGATTGAACTTACGCCGTTTATCAGTCACAAGATTACGAAACTAACTATAAACTTCTTATTTGCATATAAAACTGAATTAAATGTCAGTATCGCAAGTATCAGCGTAACGCTGTTTCGTATTTATTCAAGATCACTTTCATGAATCCAAGCCGATCTCGGCAGTCCTTACAAACTACCACATGGATTTATTGTTGTGGCCAACCCTGGCCGTGGTATTCTTGGTTCAGTCCTTACAAGAGATGATTTCTGTAGAAGCCAATGCAGGTAATTGATTGACACAGTGCTCGTTTCGCGATAGTCTTCATCAGCAACCAAACCTATCTTTTCTGATATACTGTCATGTAAAAGTTATTATAGTACTGAGTTCATGCTACTTCTACTTTTGTATCTTTTAATTCGTCAGAAGATATGTTATTGGTTGTCAGTCGTAGTCGATAAGAGTTGAATACGTATCAACTTCGGTTGAACTAAATTTCCTGCTGTGTCGGACGCGGCCGCGGACGCGGACGCAGTTGATCAGTATTTGTAGGCTCTATCCCATGTCACTCTAGTTTGTTGACGTGTTAGAATACAGATCGAAAACCGATGACCAAAAACAGCCAAATCTCTATGCAAATTTTTGCTTTTGAAGTTTAGTTTCAGCGATAAATAATGGTATTATTATTACTGTTATTGTTGATGTTATCATTGTTGTTCAGTTGTTATTACTATTATTATTATTATTATTATTATTATTATTATTATTATTATTATTATTATTATTATTATTATTATTATTATTATTATTACTACGACTATTATTATTATTATTATTATTATTATTATTATTATTATTATTATTATTATTATTATTATATTTTAATTATTAAATATGCTCGGTGTTTAGGGCTCGAAACACGGTTACTCGGTATCTATTAAGCCCTGGCCAAACTATCGAACTTTGTTGGATGCAACAATGTTGGATCGTGTTTGTCATACCATGTTGGATCGTGTTTGTCCAACATTATTTGTTGGATGAATGCTGGATGAGGTTTTGTTTTCGATCAAACATTTTTCCCAACAAATTGTAGGACGCAACAATGTTGACCAATGTTGGAGCGTTTAGCCGGGTTTCCAACAAAGTTGCATTGATCAACTGCATCCGGCTTCGGCATCCAATCAGAAATCGACATTTCATGTTAGCTACCAGGCTACACGTGTTCAGAAAAGTAGGTGATAAAAACAAAATGGTGGACGAAGAAGAGTTAGTTGCTGTGGTTAAAAAAACGTAGAGCATGGAAGGACACAGAAATCGAAAAATTGATAGGTGAATATTTGATATTTTCTTCTTCGACAAGCTCAACGATAATAAAGGAAGAAATTGCCTGCTGTAATATTTTTCTCCACCATTTTCTCGAAATGCCCGCTATTTGCATAATCCAACAATGTTTGATGACGTACGCGTTTGACAGTTATTTCGATAGCAGTTAGAATGACAATTATGATGAGGATTATTAAATCAATCAATCAATCAATCAATCCATCCACTCATCAATCAATCATAAATATCTTTTTGAAAATAATTATATTTTACCTGTTAGGTTGTATAGAAAGATCTCTTGTTGGAAAGAATCATCTAAACATCCCTGACAACAGTTTTACAGCCTCGTCGCGTTTATATCAAGATAGCAATCCTTCGGACAAGCGTTACATGCCTTACAATGCAAGACTGAATGGACAGTGGGGATGGTCACCACGGGATAATGACAATTCTACCGATTACCTACAGATTGACCTTGGTGCTGTACAGGTAATCACTGCTGTAGCAACCCAAGGGAATGGTGGTAGTAAAATACCTGGTAAAACAATTTTTGAGGAATGGGTGACACACTACAAGCTTGAGCTTAAAAAAGACGATAGCTCTGAGTGGATAGAATATCAACGTGTAATATCGATAGACAAGGTGAGGTTATTTGAAATATAGACCTACATAATTATTAACCCGCTTTTGCCTGCTGAATGGTCTAATCAAGGATCAAGCAAACATTTTGCCAGCCAGTTTTGTTTCGTGTTTCAGAATATTTATTTACGATTGTTATATAGAACTGACGAATATATCCTACTTAGTATATTTGCCGTGTGCTTGTGTAGATGATAACGTCACTCGAGTTACTAGTTGTGCTTTCCATATTTCAGTAATAGTTAAGTTTAGACATCATCTGAGCAAATGTAAAACCTGGTTTCTCTGACTAGCGACGTAAGCCAAAGCGGAACGTTTGTCACTGATGTGAAACCGTGCCCACATATGCATATGCTTGCGCTTGTGTTGCTTGTATCAGGTGCGATTTCAACGTGAAATAACGACTCCTGTGTTTGTGGTTGCGAGGTGAAGAGTACATACGCACGGTTAATTAAACGTTGAAATCTGTTCATTGGCCTATTCCAAAAATCGTTGTCCCCGCCGAAAGCAACAAGCACGAAGCTGACGACCGCAAAGGGCATTGGGATTTTCTCCTTGTTCATTTATTCATCCGTAGACATTTTGACAACATGCATTTTCAAATGGCCGAATAGTACCAAATGATAGCTATTCAACGCTCGTAGGGATAACTTCTCAAGAACCACAGATAACTTAATTAATTAGGAAATTCCCAAAGTCCTTTGCGGTCGTCAGCTTCTTGCTTGTTGCTTTCGGCCCGGACAACGAGATTTGAAATAGGTGTATAACCCGCACCTTCTTTGGCTCTATTGATACCTTCAATGAATGTATTATTTCTTTCAGTGGTCTATCAACAGTGATACTATTTGTCCTTATAATATTCCTAACACCCAAATGGCTACATACATCAGATTCGTGCCAAAAAAGTATAAGAACTGCAAGACAATGAGAGTCAACGTTTATGTTATCAATCAAGGTATTGCCTCAAATAAAATGTATTTATAAACGAGACTGACAATAAAGTATAAGAACTGCAAGACGATGAGAATCAACGTTTATGTTATCAATCAAGGTATTGCCTCAAATAAAATATATTTATAGACGAGACCGACAACGAAGACAACCGTTCGTCATACTTCCTGGACACCAACATATTGAATTGTTTCTTCTTTTGCAGAAGCGCCACGTGTTACAGCCACGCCCTCTGAGCTATCCATACTACTGCATTGGACCACTACGTCATGCATAAGGTTAAAACAAAGTATCACTGGATTTATTGTCAATGTAACCAAGAAGGGAGTCGTCAAGGTTGGGTATGTCACAAGCTATAACATCACAGGTCTACAGCCATACACTGACTATGAAGTACAAGTAAAGGCTGCACAATATGGATTGTGGAGCGAAAAGAAGACCATCCAAACCACTGTTGCAGGTAGTTAGATTCTAACTTTTACATATAAAAAAACAAATATAGCCAAAGTATTTAATTGTCTGTCTACTTTCAAATGATTCTAGAGGTAGATACCACGGAATTGGTTTTCTATGAACTCGTTCATTTTGGCGGTGCGCATGAAGAACCATTCATATTGTTTGTGGACAAAACAGCAACAAAGTATTCTAGCCTTTTTATCAGCAAAAAGTCTTACTCACGTTTAACGGTGAAAATAGCACTAAGATTACGAATTGTTTGGTAACTGTGTTGAGGTGGTTTCGAATTTGGAAAATATTGGATACAATTTCAAAACTACTTCAATAAATTGATAAAAGTGAGATGCGTGGAATGGATGCGCAGTAGCAATAACAATCAGTGCGCTGTATAAATCGATAAAAGTGAGATGCGTGGAATGGATGCGCAGTAGCAATGACAATCAGTGCGCTGTATAAATTGTTTTACCACATTAGATCGATCAGTCGATCGATCAGATCTATTTAAAGTGTTCTTTTATTTACTTCCTTTTATACTACAGATGTGTCATCATGTATCCATGCTAATGCGTGCAAACGAACTAAAAAGACGAACTATCTAAATTGGCGCTCCACAGCAAAGTAGGCATAGTTGCCGACTTTATACGCTCAGACGCATTACACAGATGACCACGTAAAATGACGGTCCCGTCTCTCCATTACATTGCACCGGAGGAACGTAGACAACTCTAATCGACTAAGAGTATGGCACGATGTATGGTGTGGCCTGACCTACTAAATCCCTGAGGGCCGCATTGTTAGATAACTATAATTGGTAATGCGTATTTTCCCTCAGTAAAAAATAAGTCATCAAATCAAATCAAACACGTCTAGACGAGATAATTGAAATTGTTTGTTGTTTTTAGACGTACTAAAGCACTGATATCACGATACGCATGGACGTCTTTATACGAGACGCATTTACACGCATTACAAGACGCACTGAATATCTTTGCCGGCCAAGTTCGACCCGGCAGACGCATTATACGTCTGTATACCATAAAAACGGCCATTTATTGATTTCACTGACCTTTTCCAACATTTAGTCCCCGAGGTGGCTCCCGTAATCATCAGTCGTGTGAAAAATACTTCAACAATCATAGTCCTTGAATGGAAGGTATTTATGTAATTATAATTGTAATCGTTCAGTTAATATAATTAAAACATTTAAATTTTGCATGTTTATTCTCTACAAAACCAGGTAGAAAATCGTCGATTGATTCACGGACCGCTGACTGGTTACAGAATAACATACACAGCACAACGAGGTCCAACAAAGACAGTTAATGTGGGTGTGGTTACCACGTGGACACTGACGTCACTAGAAAAGTACACGTGGTACACAGTAACGGTGTCAGTCAACAACACCAAGTACGTTGGTCCAAAGAGTAGAGAAGTGAAGATAAGAACAATGGAGGATGGTAAGAATATATTCCTCTTGGAAAAATAGAACCACATTTGAGTCTAGAAAATAAAACCATTTCTGCTTCATTCTAGCACCGTCTGCTCCGGACAATGTTAAACATTTACTAATTCCTACTCAAGGCTCGATTGGTCCAAGACTTAGGATCACGTGGGACAAACCACGTAAACAGAATGGTGTTATTAGAAAGTACACCCTCATATACTACTACAATAATACAGATAATCAGTCTAGAATAGAAACCATAATAGCATCCACTACTCGTATGGTGAATATAACGATGATGGGCGTATTGCTATATAGCATCAGTGCGTTTACTATAAAACAAGGACCTTACAAGCATGGACACGTGGACATTCCTGCTTATCGTAAGTCAAAGATTCAATAAAACATGACTGATTGTTAAAAACTGGAGTTTCAATAGAACTTTATCCGGGTTCTGTAGTTTTGATGCCCATTGTACGCCCATTTGACGCCCATTTGACGCCCATTGTAATCATTCCTTATTGCGCCTCGAGCAACTCTTACGCTTCTCTCGTGCTCTCCAAACTTCCTGCGTGCATGCATAACTCGATAGACGCACGCTAAGCATGAACCATTCTTAATTATAATTTGCTATAAGTATGACATAGTTTTAACAAAGAAACCTTGTTGTACTCTACTAGCACCATGGGCTGCGCCATCCAAAGTCTCTGTCACCCTCATTAACACAACAACGATTGATATTTCTTGGCGTCGTGTTCCTAAAGACAAATCGAACTGTAATATCACCGAATACGAGGTGAAGTTGGTGGTAAAAGAGGCACGATGTAATGATGCTTTGAACAATAAAAACAGGACAGTATTCGTTCCTGTTAAGGACATGCATGTTGTGTTACAAGACCTGTTAACGTGTTCATTGTATGGTATATCAGTGAGAGGTTACACTCGCGGTGGACCTGGACCTTATAGTGACACACTTTACTTTACTACTCATGGTAAGGAAATTAGTAGAATCTCAATATTTATAAAGTTAGATAATTTTATGTACAGCGCGATCCAGAAACTATCAACAGCAACAAAACTTGTGACAAACGAGTCTTCTCTTAATTCTCAGAAAAATCATCACTTCCTCGTGATGGAAAGAAAGACAGACGTGTGATAACAGGACTTCTGGTATCGCTTCTTCTACTGGTGTTGTTATTTGCTGCACTTGCAGTTTTTCTATTGAAATGGTAAACAAAGCCCAATAATTTTCTCCAACTGAGTTGTCGACAACATTAATTGCCAACGAGTCAGCCGAGCGAAGACGCGAGGCTGACGAGGCGGCAGCAATATAGTGCCGAAGCGCGAACATTTCTTGTATGCAGAAAAAATCTCGAATGGACCACCAAAATGTAATGTAATGTAATGTAATGTAATGTAATGTAGACCACGGTCTAAACCAATCAGAAAGCGCTTTTGTCTGACGTCATAATAATCACGTGGTTGTCACGGGAAGAGCTTCGCTGATCGCTACGCTGTTGTTTACGCTGTTTCGTTGCACGAGATAAGTCCAAAAAAGTCAGATTAATGATATTTATGTTCTTTGCTTTTGTTATACTGAACTGTGTACTCTTTTCTAGATCGATTTGCTGACTATTGACAGCCTGTGTTCTAAACTGAGTAAAATTAATACTCAAAACGGTTAACCGAATCACACAGTAATGCCGATCGGGCCAACAACATTGCCAACTTTTGTCAAGAGACACAAATCCTACTTTACTGAATTGTTTAATCGACTCAAAATACTCATTATTGCAGGCCAGTAAATAATAACAAATCCTGCTGCTAGACCGATCGAAGTGTCGATCTAACTTGGAAAGCCAGACTGTCACGCCAACGTGCTAATTATACAACCTCGTCCCCAGGGCCCTCTCTTCTCGCTATTTTCAAAATGGCGGACGCTCGAGAGAAGACCCTGGTGTAGGCTGGTCACGTGTCTCCAAGAATCTTGGAGGTTCGTACCCAGGCTGCCATTTTCTAGCCTCCGCATGCAGCGCCACAGGAAACCCATCTGATAGAGTTTTAGTATTTTAGAGTTGTCTGCGGAGGCTAGTCGAAAGTAATCGAAAGGGCATAAAATTTGTGAAGAGTTACTGAAGAAAATACGTTCGTTGATGTTGCGATTGTTTTGCCTCAAATAATAAATAAAATCACTTGGAGCAATTCTGGGGTTCGGACGGTGTAATTAATGAGACACATTACAACTGAACAGGTCAGATCGACAGTTTATTCGCTATTTGTATACAAACACCTTTCATCTCTAACGGCTAAAGTACAAAACATGTTGACGTGGATTGACGTGTCACATACTGCAAATCTCAAGAGCACTAGCAAATTATGTAAACAACGTCAATAATATATCAGTTTGCCGTGTCGCCGTCAGTAGTCTTGCTCGTATAAATTGATACCTTGCTTTACGGTAAACGATCTCGATCGGTGGACTTTTTAATGTTCCTAAAGACATTTCAATGCTTCGATAACACTCACACATCACTTGCAGCGGCTTCGATCTTCCTAATTCGATACATTTAGGACCAGAAAAGAACTATCCGTTGAAACTATAAATTCACTCGATGCGATTCGAATTTTAATTTATGCTATATTTAGCAACCTTCGATATGGACCAATTAGAAGGCTTGTTGTGTTATCCAATCAAAATGCGTTTTAGTTCAGCCTACACCAGGGTCTTCTCTCGAGCGCCCGCCATTTTGAAAGCGAGAAGAGAGGGCCCTGGGGACGAGGTTGCTAATTATACGTCTGTGAATTGAAGTACCGGTATTTGTTTTTACAATATATTATTTCAAAGCCATCTCTCTGGAATTAGGACAAGTTTTCGCAAAATAAAATAAATCATGGAGTATAAAACTGTGTTTCAATAATCACAAAAGATCATCGCAACAAAATCATTGTCCTCGTTGGCATTTAGCGATAGCTACGGCTAGTTTAAGTACTAATCATAATTTCACAAAATGTTATTCCTTCAGCCGTCACATATACAGTCGCAAGTTCAAGAAACATAATGTCGCGTTCCAATTAAAAACTTCTGGTAAGTTTTCTTCTCGCAGCAGCAGAGGAGAGATCGACCACACTCAACAAGATGGTGAAGAAGGTACACATATCGTATTAAACCATGCACAACCTAACCCTAACCACACTCAACAAGATGGTGAAGAAGGTACACATATCGTATTGAACCATGCACAACCTAACCCTAACCACACTCAACAAGATGGTGAAGAAGGTATACACACATCGTATTAAACCATGCACAACCTAACCCTAACCACACTCAACAAGATGGTGAAGAAGGTACACATCGTATTGAACCATGCACAACCTAACCCTAACCACACTCAACAAGATGGTGAAGAAGGTACACATATCGTATTGAGCCATGCACAACCTAACCCTAACCACACTCAACAAGATGGTGAAGAAGGTACACACATCGTATTAAACCATGCACAACCTAACCATAACCACACTCAACAAGATGGTGAAGAAGGTACAGTATGGTATTGAACCATGCACAACCTAACCCTAACCACACTCAACAAGATGGTGAAGAAGGTACACACATCGAATTAAACCATGCACAACCTAACCCTAACCACACTCAACAAGATGGTGAAGAAGGTACACATCGTATTGAACCATGCACAACCTAACCCTAACCACACTCAACAAGATGGTGAAGAAGGTACACATATCGTATTGAGCCATGCACAACCTAACCCTAACCACACTCAACAAGATGGTGAAGAAGGTACACATATCGTATTGAACCATGCACAACCTAACCCTAACCACACTCAACAAGATGGTGAAGAAGGTACACATATCGTATTGAACCATGCACCCTAACCCTATTTTAAACCCTAATGTGCCTTCTAACATTTATTCTTATCACAATTGTTTCTTGTTGAATGTTATTCTTGTAGATGAAGAAACTAAAGCCCTGAACAGCGTCGATATAACTTCATTCCTGCTTTTTGATGTAACATTTGTAACACCTAATGGAAATATTGACGAGTGTAGTCTTAAAAAGGAATTTAGGGTAAATGTGTACTTTGTGGTCACCTCAAAATTACTGATTGCACTTCACTGTAACTATAGTTCAACGTTCGGCAGATCAGAGAGTTTGACCCACAGTCAGAACTTACTAGAAGATAGATTTATTTAAATACAAATAAAACAACAGGGTAGTCCAGTCAGTGGCTAGTAGACTCTGATATACAAGAACGTCTTGTATTTGTAGAGTGTACCAACTGCACCACGGTATGGGTGCGTAAGAACTTACTAGAACGTATTGTTTGTAGAGTGTACCAACTGCACCACGGTATGGGTGCGTAATAACTTACTAGAACGTCTTGTTTGTAGAGTGTACCAACTGCACCACGGTATGGGTGCACACATGCAGAAAAACCATCCAACAAAAAGAAAAACCGCTACATAAACATTGTTACATGTAAGTACGTTTTCACACAAACAAGTTATCCACTGCGCCGCGCCGAAATGCAGCAGGAACTTCTATATACATATATCAGCGATAATAATTATTATATCTCAAAATCAATTGAGAAATAAATCTATGTTTACCAACAGACGATCACTCCCGCGTCATCCTAAAAACTGAACAAGATGACTCTGACTACGTCAACACTTCGTTTATTCGTGTAAGTATGTGATGTACCACAACTATATAATCGGCAGTCTAGTTTCGACTTGTTAAGATATCCACGTTCTCGAGAACATATTTTATATAATTGATTCGAAGCGGTACTTTGCGATGGAACTTGTGACTGTACTTGTAGCTCTACACGCATCATTTATATGAGTACAATTAAACATGATTGTAATGTAATGTAATACATTTCTTATATAGCGCATTTCACAATCTCTATACGCTTTGCATGTAAGAATTGTTATCGGGTTTGGTATGTCCAGGGTTTGGTAAGTCCAGGGTTTGCTATGTTAAGGGTTTGGTAAGTCCAGGGTTTGCTATGTTAAGGGTTTGGTACGTCCAGGGTTTGCTATGTTAAGGGTTTGGTACGTCCAGGGTTTGTCACGCGCGCCCAAGGTTTGCTACGTCCAGGGTTTGGTACGTCCAGGGTTTGGTACGCCCAAGGTTTGGTACGTCCAGGGTTTGTCACACCCAGGGTTTGGTACGTCCAGGGTTTGTCACACCCAGGGTTTGGTACGTCCAGGGTTTGTCACGCCAAAGGTTTGGTACGTCCAAGGTTTGTCACGCCCAGGGTTTGGTACGTCCAGGGTTTGTCACGCGTGCCCAAGGTTTGGTACGTCCAGGGTTTGTCACGCCCAGGGTTTGGTACGTCCAGGGGTTTGTCACGCGCGCCCAAGGTTTGGTACGTCCAGTGTTTGTCACGCCCAAGGTTTGGTACGTCCAGGGTTTGTCACGCCCAGGGTTTGGCACGTCCAGGGTTTGGTACGTCCAGGGTTTGGTACGCCCAAGGTTTGTCACGTCCAGGGTTTGGTACGCCCAAGGTTTGGTACGTCCAGGGTTTGTCACGCCCAAGGTTTGGTACGTCCAGGGTTTGTCACGCCCAGGGTTTGGTACGTCCGCATTATAACGACAAAACTGTATATGTGTATACATTTGACTTTTTTTTTAATCCAAGGGAAATGATGATCCTGACACGGATTACATCAACGCTTCGTTTTTGCGTGTAAGTATGATAATTATATGCGCTTCTAAGTTTGTTTTAATTCGCTTGCAATGGTGATTCTATGCATGGTACTTGTGATCATTAACTATGCATGTACTAGAAACACTACTGATTATGAAGACTGCTAACGAGCAGTCGACACGAGCCGACACGAGTCGACACGAGCCGAAGAGAATCCTGCGCTCCAGTACTGCTCCACGATTGGTTGTACCTTTTAATAAAGGAATTGAACATTTCAGGACTCAGCATCTGCTTTATTTAACGATCTTCCTGCTGAAATAAGATCATGCACTGACACTAAAACGTTTAACCGTCAAGTGAAACAACATCAATTCAAAAAAGCAAAACTACGTTTAGAGAAATAGTATTTATATTATATTACACATTATTTATATCTTCATATTATACATATACTCAATTGCAGAAAGGTTGTAGTATACATTTATCTAATGAGATACAACATATCTAATGAGATACAAAGTGCAAAACATCGCTTATTTTCTTCTAATATATCAGAATCATCAATTTTAGATTAGTATCACATCCAACAAGGACAATACATAATTTTCAGCACTATTTTGTGCTTGACAGTTGTATTTTAGCATGTCTAACATTTTGCATCTCATTAGATATGTGTATATTTGTATAAATGTATACTACAACGTTTCTGCAATTGAATGTATATATTTTATACAGCAATATGCAGAAATTCTGATCCATTTGACAAAAAATGCATATATATCAAAAACCTACTTAAAATTATGGGATGGCTACGCTGATATTTTTTGCTAGTTGTCTGCCAGCGAGGCTTCAATGAAAAAAATATCATGGAAGCTATCCCATGGTATCAAGTAGGTCTTTGATATATGTGTACATGTATTTTAGTCAAAAGGATCAGAATTTTTGCATATTGCTGTATCTTCTTTAAATATACTTAGTACATTATTATCATTATTATTTATTTTTGGTCTTAAGTTTAGTTTTCTAGTTCACAGATGTAAAGCTACTATGTAGATATACTGTGATTAAACCTTTATTATTATTATTATTAACTTTGAAGTTCGTCTTTAAATTCAAGGGATTTGATGGCTTACCAAAAGCATATGTTGCAACACAAGGTATATTAACTAGTTAATTTTAAATTAGCCATGATTTCATGTTAGCCATAGATCTGAGCATACAATTCCATATGAAACCACTTGTTGTATTGTGCAAATCAAAAATTAACCTGTTCTTCACCAAACAAGGTCCTTTACCTAAGACTACGAACGACTTTTGGCGAATGGTTTGGCAACAAAACACTGCAACAATCGTCATGCTGACAAACCTTATTGAATTGAGGAAGGTAAAGCATGAACTAAATGTTCTAGCCTGAGACAAGACTCTCCAAAGGGGGTGGGGAGGGGAAGGGAATAGAAGGGGAAGTAGGGAAAGGAAGGGGAGTGTGCACGCAGGAAATGTGCTTCTTCGATTTATTGATAAAAGTCCAACCACTTCATAGAGAATCTGATGTAACTTTGCAGGCAACATTTGTCTTGTTTTCAAATCCTGTCTCTGATTTGTATATATGTAGATAAAGTGTCACCAGTACTGGCCTGAAGGCAGTGAGCAATATGGAAACATCACGGTGACCACACATCAGACACAAGTATTTGCAGATTATGTCATTCGAACTTTTTTCCTGGCCAAGGTCAGTAATCCCAACGTGCACATATTGTGCAATATGAAAGGTTCAATTCATACGATAAATGTTTTGTAGCACGATGAGACAAGCCGCCGTGTGCGTCAGTTCCATTTCACCGCTTGGCCAGACAAGGGAGTTCCCCAGCACGCTACTGCTATACTTGCGTTCAGGAGAAAAGTTCATGAACAGACTCCTGTGAACGCTGGTCCTACAGTTATCCATTGCAGGTTAGGTTCAATTAACAACAACTAATATATTCAAGTACATCTTCCTCGTTGTATAGTGCTGGTGTTGGACGTACAGGTGCCTATGTAATGATTGATGTCTTGTAGTCTTGTATTAAAACACAACCTCTTCTCGTTGTGTAGTGCTGGTGTTGGACGTACAGGTGCCTACGTAATGATTGATGTCTTGTAGTCTTGTAAACACAACCTCTTCTCGTTGTATAGTGCTGGTGTTGGACGTACAGGTGCCTACGTAATGATTGATGTCTTGTAGTCTTGTAAACACAACCTCTTCTCGTTGTATAGTGCTGGTGTTGGACGTACAGGTGCCTACGTAATGATTGACGTCTTGTAGTCTTGTAAACACAACCTCTTCTCGTTGTGTAGTGCTGGTGTTGGACGTACAGGTGCCTACGTAATGATTGATGTCTTGTAGTCTTGTAAACACAACCTCTTCTCGTTGTGTAGTGCTGGTGTTGGACGTACAGGTGCCTACGTAATGATTGACGTCTTGTAGTCTTGTAAACACAACCTCTTCTCGTTGTATAGTGCTGGTGTTGGACGTACAGGTGCCTACGTAATGATTGATGTCTTGTAGTCTTGTAAACACAACCTCTTCTCGTTGTATAGTGCTGGTGTTGGACGTACAGGTGCCTACGTAATGATTGATGTCTTGTAGTCTTGTAAACACAACCTCTTCTCGTTGTATAGTGCTGGTGTTGGACGTACAGGTGCCTACGTAATGATTGATGTCTTGTAGTCTTGTAAACACAACCTCTTCTCGTTGTATAGTGCTGGTGTTGGACGTACAGGTGCCTACGTAATGATTGATGTCTTGTAGTCTTGTATTAACACAACCTCTTCTCGTTGTGTAGTGCTGGTGTTGGACGTACAGGTGCCTACGTAATGATTGACGTCTTGTAGTCTTGTAAACACAACCTCTTCTCGTTGTGTAGTGCTGGTGTTGGACGTACAGGTGCCTACGTAATGATTGACGTCTTGTAGTCTTGTAAACACAACCTCTTCTCGTTGTATAGTGCTGGTGTTGGACGTACAGGTGCCTACGTAATGATTGACGTCTTGTAGTCTTGTAAAACACACCTCTTCTCGTTGTGTAGTGCTGGTGTTGGACGTACAGGTGCCTACGTAATGATTGACGTCTTGTAGTCTTGTAAACACAACCTCTTCTCGTTGTGTAGTGCTGGTGTTGGACGTACAGGTGCCTACGTAATGATTGATGTCTTGTAGTCTTGTATTAAAACACAACCTCTTCTCGTTGTGTAGTGCTGGTGTTGGACGTACAGGTGCCTACGTAATGATTGACGTCTTGTAGTCTTGTAAACACAACCTCTTCTCAGTGCTGGTGTTGGACGTACAGGTGCCTACGTAATGATTGACGTCTTGTAGTCTTGTAAACACAACCTCTTCTCGTTGTATAGTGCTGGTGTTGGACGTACAGGTGCCTACGTAATGATTGATGTCTTGTAGTCTTGTAAACACAACCTCTTCTCGTTGTATAGTGCTGGTGTTGGATGTACAGGTGCCTACGTAATGATTGACGTCTTGTAGTCTTGTAAACACAACCTCTTCTCGTTGTATAGTGCTGGTGTTGGACGTACAGGTGCCTACGTAATGACTGATGTCTTGTAGTCTTGTAAAACACAACCTCTTCTCGTTGTATAGTGCTGGTGTTGGACGTACAGGTGCCTACGTAATGATTGATGTCTTGTAGTCTTGTAAACACAACCTCTTCTCGTTGTATAGTGCTGGTGTTGGACGTACAAGTACCTACGTAATGATTGATGTCTTGTAGTCTTGTAAACACAACCTCTTCTCGTTGTATAGTGCTGGTGTTGGACGTACAGGTGCCTACGTAATGATTGATGTCTTGTAGTCTTGTATTAAAACACAACCTCTTCTCGTTGTGTAGTGCTGGTGTTGGACGTACAGGTGCCTACGTAATGATTGACGTCTTGTAGTCTTGTAAACACAACCTCTTCTCGTTGTGTAGTGCTGGTGTTGGACGTACAGGTGCCTACGTAATGATTGATGTCTTGTAGTCTTGTAAACACAACCTCTTCTCGTTGTATAGTGCTGGTGTTGGACGTACAGGTGCCTACGTAATGATTGATGTCTTGTAGTCTTGTAAACACAACCTCTTCTCGTTGTATAGTGCTGGTGTTGGACGTACAGGTGCCTACGTAATGATTGATGTCTTGTAGTCTTGTAACACACACAACCTCTTCTCGTTGTATAGTGCTGGTGTTGGACGTACAGGTGCCTACGTAATGATTGATGTCTTGTAGTCTTGTATTAAAACACAACCTCTTCTCGTTGTGTAGTGCTGGTGTTGGACGTACAGGTGCCTACGTAATGATTGACGTCTTGTAGTCTTGTAAACACAACCTCTTCTCGTTGTGTAGTGCTGGTGTTGGACGTACAGGTGCCTACGTAATGATTGACGTCTTGTAGTCTTGTAAACACAACCTCTTCTCGTTGTGTAGTGCTGGTGTTGGACGTACAGGTGCCTACGTAATGATTGATGCAATGCTTCAACAAGCGAAGCATCAGCAGAGTTTGGACATGTTCAGTTACTTGCAAACCATCAGGGATGACAGGCCTTTTATGGTGCAGACAGAAGTAAGGACACTGAATAATAGAGTCGTTTTCGTATGAGTGGGAAGTAGCTACGGTACAGTTCGTGCCGTACCGTGACCGTATCGCGCCATCATCATGCGGTATCCAAGCATTCTGATTGGTTGAGCGATGATTTTGCGCGCTGTGATTGGTTGAATACAATGTGTTCGATTCCGTACCGTGACTGTAACTGACTCCGTACAGTAGGTTTCCCACTCATATGAAAACGACTCTAACATTTTTCTCTTTCATATATATAAGATGACACATGGTATTAATAGCTCCATGCAAGCTGCAAATTACGACTTAAACTATTATCATCTCCCAGGATCAATATATATTTGTACATTTGTCTGTGTACGAAGCACTGTCATGTGGCAACACTGAAATCCAAGTTCACAAGCTGAGCATCGCCCTGAAGAATCTGTCCATGGTGGACAAGCGTGAGGAAATAAATGGCTTTGCACTGGAGTTTCAGGTAGACTGACAAGGCAATGATATGTTTATTCCAACAATTTGCAAAGTGCAACAGCTTCATTATATTTCCTTTATTTCAGCGTTTAAGAGCTGTTACACGCAAGGACGCATATATTGGTAAATCAGTATGCCATTAAAAATGGAACCAGAGTAGTAGCAGTAGTAGACTTTATTTTAGGTTTCCTAGCAGAAAGATGACTGTTCTTTCTTTTTTTCACGTTGCAGTGGATGAACGACGTGTAATGTTAAGTGATGGAGGAGATGAGGGAAAATCTATCAATGCATCATTCGTAGATGTAAGTGTAAACATATCCAATCAAATGGATATTCGTGCTTTAATCGTTACTTTTGTCTAGACTTACAGAGAACGTAACGCCTTCATCGTCACACAAGCTCCTTTGGTAAACACGGTGGGAGATTTCTGGAGAATGGTGCTGGACTACGAGATAGGAACCATTGTCATGCTGAACAACTTACACGAAGGACACGAGGTACTAAAAGGGCCAGTTTCGTTACTCAATTGTTTTACTCTTTTGTTGTTAGTAGAGGCACGAAGAGGCACGATATTTAACGTCCTTGGTTCAAAGTCGGAGAAGCCTACTATTTTAATTATAAATACATAATGCCATCAATAGATGATTGGAATACAACAATTGGTGTATTGAGCTTGTTTCAAATTTTCTAGACTTTCCCAGAATATTGGCCAGGGCGGAAATCGCTGACTTATGGCGGCATCACAGTGAAGCCGGTGAAGGTTGAATATCTGGATGAACTTGTTGAACGGGTTTTTCAAGTTATGGATTCTGCGGTAAGTATACTTATCAACAACTAAGATAAACAAGTAAACAAGCCGACAGACCAACCGACCGACCGACAGACAGACAGACAGACAGACAGACAGACAGATAGACAGACAGACAGATAGACAGATAGACAGACAGACAGACAGACAGACAGACAGACAGACAGACAGATAGATAGACAGATAGAAAGACAGACAGACAGACAGACAGACAGACAGACAGACAGACAGACAGACAGACAGACAGACAGACAGACAGACAGACAGACAGATAGACAGATAGAAAGACAAAAAGACACAAACAAACATTAATTTCCCCTGTCGGATCTACCTGTCGGATAAACACAAAAATTAAACATTATTTAAATATATTTCTATTTGTTCTCTACAGAAAAGCCTTTCCGTACTTCACTTGCAGCACACGGGTTGGGCCGATAGATGCATCCCGTCCAACCCTCAAAGCGTGTTAGATTTACTGAACGAAGTAGAGAAATCTCAGCAAAAGCTGGTTGGAGGATCTCCAGTACTTGTTCAGTGTAGGCATGTATGCTATATGAATAACAACCTTTACCGAGTTGTAAATAATCCTTCTTCTTGTATCTTCACTAGTAACGGTGTTGGTCGTAGTGGTATATGAATAACAACCTTTACCGAGTTGTAAATAATCCTTCTTCTTGTATCTTCACTAGTAACGGTGTTGGTCGTAGTGGTATATGAATAACAACCTTTACCGAGTTGTAAATAATCCTTCTTCTTGTATCTTCACTAGTAACGGTGTTGGTCGTAGTGGTATATGAATAACAACCTTTACCGAGTTGTAAATAATCCTTCTTCTTGTATCTTCACTAGTAACGGTGTTGGTCGTAGTGGTCTAGTAACGGTGTTGGTCGTAGTGGTATATGAATAACAACCTTAACCGAGTTGTAAATAATCCTTGTATCTTCACTAGTAACGGTGTTGGTCGTAGTGGTATATGAATAACAACCTTTACCGAGTTGTAAATAATCCTTCTTCTTGTATCTTCACTAGTAACGGTGTTGGTCGTAGTGGTATATGAATAACAACCTTTACCGAGTTGTAAATAATCCTTCTTCTTGTATCTTCACTAGTAACGGTGTTGGTCGTAGTGGTATATGAATAACAACCTTTACCGAGTTGTAAATAATCCTTCTTCTTGTATCTTCACTAGTAACGGTGTTGGTCGTAGTGGTATATGAATAACAACCTTAACCGAGTTGTAAATAATCCTTGTATCTTCACTAGTAACGGTGTTGGTCGTAGTGGTATATGAATAACAACCTTAACCGAGTTGTAAATAATCCTTCTTCTTGTATCTTCACTAGTAACGGTGTTGGTCGTAGTGGTATATGAACAAGACGCTCAATGAGCGTACACTCGGGCTTATGAAAAGGACAATGTCAGTTGCGTGAGGAGAGACCTGACAATGACTGACAGTTGCGTGACGAAGGAGACTATATGTCTGATGAAGGGCTATGTACGATCTCGATTTACCAACCGCATTGACCTTGCTCGCCTCCAATGCTTTGATGTAGTTTTGAAGTACGATTTTTACGATTCCTTTTCCTTCTGAATTTTTCAAACGTGGAATAAAATAAACATCCATCATGAGTTACTGAAAATAACTCGACTGGCTCGACTGTTTGCATGACTTCTGTACATATAGCTTTCTGTCAATAGATGGAGTTATACATGACCGTTGTACGGCGTTGGTCGTGAGTTTAATTCAAGAGTCCTCGGAGATCTTTATCTATGAGTCAGACACAAGTCTCCCTCGTCATTGAGCGTCTTCTTCTGTAATAGATCCCTAAAATCTAAGGACGTTTTGATTTCGATTGTATTTTTGCCGTTCACTGACCTGTTTTGAGCGTGGAAATTCGGTTTTAAATCAACGGTTCTAAAATTAGGTCGCGTAATAGATGTATGACTCAGATAAGGATCACTTTACAACTGTCATCTTACTGAAAAGAACACGGATTTTCGAACATTGACCTTGCTCGATCGCCTTTGTCTCAATTCATTTTTGGATATGAGTTCGAGTTCGTGGAAAGGCGTTATAGAACAGCCGATAAAACACGGGCTTTAAACAGGCTCATTTCACAGACAAAAGCATACGGCTATTCGTGTGGGCCCACTCTGAAAGATGTCGTTTCATTTATAACAAAAGCAAACGCGCCTTAGCTTCATCGTGGAATGATCAACTACAATCCTGAACTTAATAGCTTGAAGATCTATGATGAGAAATCTTGAAACTCGATAGGATCAAATACATCGCATTCTTCGCATTTTTTCTTCATTCCATCACCTGGAAAAAAAAAAAAAAAAAAAAAAAAAAGAAAGTGTATTTTCTAACTCGGGCTTCCTTCGGAAGGGCCCGAGTAATAACAACCTTTACCGAGTTGTAAATAATCCTTCTTCTTGTATCTTCACTAGTAACGGTGTTGGTCGTAGTGGTATATGAATAACAACCTTTACCGAGTTGTAAATAATCCTTCTTCTTGTATCTTCACTAGTAACGGTGTTGGTCGTAGTGGTATATGAATAACAACCTTTACCGAGTTGTAAATAATCCTTCTTCTTGTATCTTCACTAGTAACGGTGTTGGTCGTAGTGGTATATGAATAACAACCTTTACCGAGTTGTAAATAATCCTTCTTCTTGTATCTTCACTAGTAACGGTGTTGGTCGTAGTGGTACCTTTATAAATAACTAACCAACCTTTACCGAGTTTGTAATAATCCTTCTTCTTGTATCTTCACTAGTAACGGTGTTGGTCGTAGTGGTACCTTCTGTGCCATCGCCTCGACACTTGAACGAGTCAAACAAGAACAAGTACTGGACGTCTTTCAGACCGTTAAGTCTATTCGTACTAACAGACCTGGCAGACCTGGAGCAGTGCAGACATTGGTATGTATCTCAATTATTCATCTGCCTGTATATCTTTGTATGTGATCCTCATCACTGTAGAGCAGATTTCGTACTTCGGTCCCAAGTTCCCTATATAACGGCTGCGAGATCCTAGCGACGGTCGACGAAGGTAGCCTCCTTTGCAGACGTTTTAGTTGATTCGAATCAACTCAAACGTCTGCAAAGGAGGCTACGATCGACGAAGGCCGATTCCATTCATCTCTCTCTCTCTCTCTCTCTCTCTTTGGGACTGCGCAAACGAGTCCACTCCTCCTTCTCCGATCCAATAGCCTACTTTCGAGTTGTTTTGAAGCGCTAGTGGGGAGATTGGGGCGAGCCACCAAAACGAGGCTCGCAGGAATAAACAAAACAAATTACCGCGAAATTCAGCTGATTGCCAAAGGTGTCAAACACCACCTCACTTAAAACACGAAAACAAATCGCTTTCTTCCTATGGTTTACTACTGTACTGTACAAATGGTTCTCTTAAAGTGCCTATGAAACGAAAATGTCGATCCTTGTTTTATTGTACATTATTGTTGTTTGGTCTTTCTCTGAACATTTGCTGTATTTAAACATCGACTTTGAGCGTGCGGACATTTTCTTTTCGCGGTTCGAAAATTATCATTTTCAACCAAAATGTGCGACAAGAGACTGGGCCCTTGACAATGGCTCGGTGACGTCATAAGTTGTGTATGCCTTTGTTTGCACAACTTATGACATCACATTTCTATAGTTTGACCGAGCGGGAATTGTCGCACTTTGAAACCCAAAATGCCCAACTTCGTGCGCGAAATAAAAAATGTTCCTGAAGCTCAATTCACTTTTTATTAATGCCATGTAAACAAGCAAATAGTAAACTTTCGTAGTAGCAAATAAAAACGGGATCTGTTTTTTCGTTTCATAGGCACTTTAAGAACTCAGGGCTACCGTTTCATGCTTTTCCGGGAGGGGACTAACAAAGGCTCAGAGGAATGTAAAAGTGCCGCAATTGCAAGAATTTTTAGCGAAAAGAGGAATCCAACACTCAAATAAAAGAAGACATGAGTTGCTTGAGTTATGTCGAAACGCCTAAGAGATGAAAATTGATATTATTCAGCCGGATGAAACGGCAGAGGAGACAATTATATCGAAGCTGCACAGATGACAACCCACTGCCTAACCCATCGAGTGTTGGATTCCTCTTTTCGCTAACGATAGCCCTGGGTTCTTAAGAGAACCATTTGTACACAGGGCTACAGCACAGTAGTAAACCATAGGAAGAAAGCGATTTGTTTTCGTGTTTTAAGTGAGGTGGTGTTTGACACCTTTGGCAATCAGCTGAATTTCGCGGTAGTTTGCTTTGTTTATTCCTCAGCGAGCCTCGTTTTGGTGGCTCACCCCAATCTCCCCTCTAGCGCTTCAAAACAACTCGAACGTAGGCTATTAGCCAAGTAAAAGCTAATGGGTTCTTCTTCAGTACATGTTATTATTATTATTATTATAATCATTAATATTATTATTATAGCTTTCTGGTAAAGCACGCTATGATTGTCTGCATTAAAATGTTTCTGTATTATAGTATTGTCTCTGTTTATCCAGCATTGTCTCTGTGGATATTTAAATATCCCCACTGCCCACTGACACTGAGGGGGAATAACTGTTTTAGTATATACCACACAAGTGAATAGCTAGCTTTATTTTCAAGAAGAAAAAGACACGCTCGCGAAACGCGATGCCATCTTGTTTTGCTCGGAATAACCAAGGATATCCCTAGTTTGATTAACCAATCACAGCGTACGAAAAGCATGCACTTATACCGTATACTAAACTAACTTATTCTTCTTTGTATTCACAGATTCAATACAAGTTCTGTTACACCATTATCCAGAATTATCTAGACTCATTCAGTGATTATTCAAATTTCAAAGGATGATGATCATCAGATCTACAGTAGATGGAGGAATGTTCAGGGGAGGGGAGGGGAGGGGGGGGGGGGAGGAGGGGAGGGGGGGGGGGGGGGGGGGGGGGGGGGGGGGGGGGGGGTTGGGGAGAATAGAGTACAACTTGATGCGATCATTTGAAAGTTCAGGAACTTAATAGAAGAGGCACTTGAATGCAAATAAGCTAAATAGGCTGGTCTCTAAATAAGCGACACATTTGTGTTACGTTGAAAGTGTTTGTGGCCCTGTCCCTTGGTAACGTTACACGTGAAGAGACCATCACTTGGTCGCCGATTCTCGTCAATTTTTGAAGAATAAATGTTGATGACGTTCTCAGTACAGATCACTGACAATAGCTCAATGAGCCTTTCAGTCTTGAGAGAGTTTAGTAATTGTAGTGTGTAGGTCTTTTGAGACAGTTACTGACGGTCGTATCGATCAGAAAATAAAAAAATAAAAAAAAATATTATTATAATATTCAAATAAAGTATCGTATGTAGTATCTTGAAGAAAACTGTTCACAAATATGCATGTAGAATCATTTATTTAGTCTTACAGTTATTTGAGATAAAAATCATTGTACAATGGATGTGTGCTCCACCCACATGCATGGCCAATCCCCGCCACTACTAACAGTACTAACTACTAACAGTAAGAATAACACGTTTTATCAGTCTTTACAAGGACCCAAATACGGCCTGATATATCAATCTAGTCTAACTAATACAACTAATATACATCTATGATCATAACCCTCTTGTACAATTTCATTGGCAAGAAGGTGAACACGATTTGGTATCAAAAGAACATATAGTAAATATAATAACTCCCTGTGGGATTAAAGATATTTGCATTCTACTCCGACTAGGTTTACAAGGAACGGGCCTACTCAGTGAGTGATACCGATAGACTTTTGTATTTTGTATAAGTAAATGTTCCTTTATCCTCCATGCATCTAGACTTGATGTACGTTTTAAAAGCCTAGATCTCGGTTCAAAGTTTGAATTTACATTGGATGAGGAAAATACTTTTCCGTCTCCTTGGACCATTTTCCCCGAAGGTCACGCCCATACTCGGATCCATTCACAAACAAACACCTTGATCCCTACGGGTTTTGACAGCAATTATCTGTGCGCGGACGAGATAGGCTATTTCATTGCAGCAATGTGATCTACGTTCTCGTTTCTTTCTCTCTACTAAGAAAGATGTTATTCTTTCAGTAACTGGTGTCGGATTCACCGATCGGTGCAATCGATTACAGCGACAATATTTCAATTATTTACGTATTTACAATAAGTCATTCAAATTGAAGTCTCTTATGAATTGTCTTTAAGTCTTTGGCGTGACATAAACCTTCTGGGCCCTCTTCCTAACTCCGTGATGGGAATAATTCGACAGCCCATAGAAGCCTTGTCCCATTGTTCGCCACTACTCCCTCCATAAACTGTCAGATTACCAAGATTCTGTGATCCTTGTGCAAATGTCGGGGTCGAGTGAATTCCACGGCTACGAAAGTTTGCTTTCACATCCTGATAAAAAGAGAACAGGATTTAAGAAAACAGTGGATTGGATATGCAACTACACGCTGTAACAACTGAAGACATTCACTAGAGGGTGGGGGAGGGGGTCACTGACAATAACACTAAACTCAAGTTACTTTCTCCTTTGAGTACCCCCCCCCCCCCCCCCCCCCCCCCCAATGCTACTCTGGTGAAAGACGTTTCCTGAGAACTGATTTCATATTACTTTTTGAGATGTTCTGTGGCGGTGTAAATTTCAAAGAAATAAATCAAAGAAAATTGCCGTTCGTGCTATGCTATGCTCTGACCAATTCCTAATTTGGTAATGAAATTCCATATTTGGGTTAATGCTATTGTCTCCAGTCTCTCACATTTTACACCGAACGACAATAAATATGAAAACAAATGAAATAACAAAACAATGTTATGGAGCTAGCTCTTACCTGAAACAGTTGATGCACAGACCGAGTACTTTTCTGTTTGCCATATTTGATAAGAGTCTGTGTGAATTCATTGCGCCACGAATATTCGTTGGATTCTGATGATGTTAAAACAGTGATGTGCTTGATCGAATCTCGATATTTGTGTCTTTGGAGCTCTCGCAGTTTGTGCACTAAATGACCAGAGTAGCTATAATCCGCGATGATATAAACACGCTTGGCACTGCAGTTGCTCAGGTGTTTAAAGATCTCGTGGATGGCGTACATTTCCTTGTTCTCAGTCAGCCCATCACCATTAATGTCCCACATCAGGAGAGCCCCGTTGCTCTTAGCAGGCCCTGTCAGATAGAGTACCAGGCTATCGACGCACCAGCGGGTCCTGCAAAGTTTCGTGATGTAATCTGTTATACCAAGGTCTGTTACCGCTGGTACAGCATCTTGGGTCATTGGATCACCATCCACTAATAAGATTTAATATATACATGTTAGCTTACTATACATACAGTGACTCGGTTTTCTAGTTTCTTATTACAAAAAAGGGCAGTGACAAGACAGCTTACTCAGAAATTAAACAACAGGCTATATGACGAAAAAGCTAATGAATACAAAAATCAAAATCCATCAAATCTGGAGCACCAACATTTCTCTGCCACTTCCAGTCTTACATCGTTCAGTTCAGTTTCTATGAGGTCATTTTCACAAAAAACAATCATTTGATACAAGGGGGCTTAGACATGATTACTTTAGTCCAACTAAACCCACTTGAAGTTTCTGGTGCGCAGCCTTTGATCATAGTTAGTACACATGGGGCATTTCATGACGTCTGCATCAAGAAGTAAACGTATGTTGGAAATGAGCAGGTAGTGATGATAACAAACGACTTAACTCAGTAAGAAGCGAAGGGAATGTCTTTTAAACTACCGATTGTTAACGCCCTGACTCTTGACCTAAGCACATAGTTCACGAAAGTAATACGTCTGAACAAACAAGTAACTTTATATTACACGAAGACTATCGATCCTATTCGGTTTGGAGTTTGCCGTACTGAAAAAGGTGAGCCGTTATCAGTAGAAAGAGTCGGTTGCAACATGAAGTCTCGGTAACTTGCTTTACTCACAATGAAAGTAGCATATGCACGCCATTAGAGTGGAATAGAGACCGGACTGAATGCAAGTCACGGCATCAGTAAACTATAAAAATAGCTGTATCCTAAGTGTAATAAATCAAGCGTCGCTTTTGTTACGTTAATTTCTTGATACTTCTCAGCGGTCCACTTGGCGACATGTGTCACCAAACTTATTTTGCCCGAAGGCTTGAATTAAATGGAGTTTAATTAGTGTAGCACGTCCCAAAATAAAACAAATCAAAATACATAAAATAACATTGCCGGCATGATTCAATCATAAGGAAATTAAACTCAAATCATGTGTTGTATTTTGGCACGCGTAGAGGTTAAGGTATACACGTCCCAGTTTGCTAAAACGTTCCGCCGTTGGACGAGCATCGCTGTTACACGTACTTAGAGGCGTATTATGGTAAAAACATTTGTTTTTCATTACTGTAAACGTCAGCCCTCATTAACTTAAGTTGGACGTGATGCGAAAAATACGGAACTTTTAAACGTCAAAGCGGCACAGCAATTAAAGCTAACCACTGCATAGTCAATAATAGGAAAGTAAGCTATTATGCTCATCATATGGAGTTCATACCGACGTGCTTGCTGTATATGATGCCGACCGTCGGAATTCTGGTTGATTTTATTTGAGAACTCTAAAGTGATGAACAAGCCGATCGAGCTTGCGTTCAGTGTACTATTCAGAAAACATCAACGAACTTATGCCCACAATTTCTGTACAGCATCCTGTAACATCAGTTGCCCTTGAACTGGGGTATTTCTGGCACTGAGGGTGAACGCTAGACCAGCTACGTGTGGAAAAAGCCTTGTGTGCAATTCTACCATCCAATATCGACACAAAGGATTTATTAAAAAATTAGGTCATGCATTCCTGGATCATTACAACAAAGGAGTTCGTGAGAAAATGTATTTGGCAAGCACTTGCTAAATCATGACCGAATTGTGGCTACACATTAATTGGAAAAGCACCGAAGCACTACGTGAACATGAAATTAACGAGTTGACGTAGGTGTAGAAAGGTACACTTCCTTAGGGGCACTGCTGCGTGTCTTGTCGTTTCTTTGGTAAATGAAAACACGTTCTGGCCTTGGAAATGAATTGTTAATATCCTCTGATACACGTCTTTGTGTAGCCAAGGAGTAACCCGACTTTGTTGAAGTTTAATGAGTACTAACAACTTTCTTGAAACAATAGAAAGGCAAAAATACGAGACTAGACATCTAGAGAAAACTAGCAAAAACTTTCCAAAGTACTTGTAAGTCTGCGCAATTCAGTGCCACTCCCTACGGTGATAATATCTTGTTCAGGTAGTTGAGACCTGTGAGATCATTTTGGTGCCAAAGAAACGATTTAATTTCGTCATTTAGAAACGCAATTGATTACAAAGTGCAAAACGTCCCGCGGTCTTCATGCTGCGTCTCGCCATTTACGCTTTCCTTCGGAATGACTTTGATGGGATGAGTAAGTCGTACCGGCTTCATTAAACACTCAGCAACTTCAAAGTTTAGGGAAATCTGTGTTATATTGAAATAACATCTGTGATTTACTGACCGCTTTGTTGACATCTTGAACACTTGAATTGAGTTGAAAGCTGGAGCGAAACAACTGTGCTATGCCTCGTAAAATGACTTCTCCAGACGTGTGTTCAAACAAAGAACTTTCATTACTTCGTGGTCAAACGGACTTATAATCACAAATGTATGAAGAACTAAAAAGGACTCGAAAATGCCCGAGTTAAGATTAATTACTGCAAACTCATTGAACTGGATGGTGACCCGGTTGGTAGTTAGCACATTTTCGAAACGTTTACCGCACCGCTAAAGAATATCAACACTTTTTTCAACAACTTTTTGGCGCTTGCGGAGTAGAGCGGCGTGAACATCCAGTGTATAGCGTAATTATCTTTTGGTATGTTTTTGTTTCTTTCGCAGGAACATCAAAGATACTAAGCTCCTATGAATGAACCGATGTGGAAAATAGAGCAATTAATAGTTGAAAAGCTAGATTGGTGTTAACAAAAAAAACGTCGAAATGTATTCATTATGTACCTTTGATGGACTTTGCCGACCAACATTTGCATCAGATGCACTTAGCACTCCAAATACAATAAACGCAGTAAGCGATTCAACCAAATAAAAAAAGATGAAATAATCATCAGAGTTCTACTTACATTCAATGTTTCCATCGCTGCCATAGAACGTTTTAATATGTTCTTTCTTGAATTTGTTGTCCCGTAGAAATTGCCAGAAATGTTGCAGGTTGGTCGCGTGGCGCGGATGAGCCGTCAATGGGGTCCATCCACCGGACACAAGTACACCGTAGTCACATTTCCTGGAGACGCAAGTTTTTCGTGGACCTCGGAGAATATTGAGACATCGTGGAGAATTGGCACATTGGTGAGGCAAAGAAGCTGAAATATGTCTACATTTTCCAAAGCCAAATAGTCTGTCCTGACATGAGAGTTTCTGTGTTTTGGTAGTATCGCCGTCACGGAATACCAACGGCAAGAAGTCGATGTAACATTTCTTGCGCTTTTTCACGCTGACTGCGTTTTTGCAGTGCGACTTTGAAGCCGCGACGATGCAATCGCCGTTTCCTGAAAATATGAAAATGAAAAAGTTGTCATCGTGAGAAAAGTCTGGAAATGAAGTTCAGAAAGCTTTAAAGAGCACACGCATAAACTAGGATTATTCAGATTTATATTTATGATAATCTTTGACCGTAGCTGCTTACGTCCGTAGACATAAGTGTGTAGTTCTTATATTACAGCCTAGTTAAGTCTAACAACAGACAAGCACATATTTCTTAGCCGTAAAATAAACAGTTCTTCAAACTTTTCACGCAGAGCCTCGAACAAAAAATGTGAGTAATTGATATAATTGCGTACTTTCTGATGCCTTTGGACCAGTAATTAAAATATACCATGCAAATACATGTATAGCCACAAGATAACAAGTTAAGTTATGTAGTAACGAATTTCTTACCATTGAAACTGGCCGTGAGATTTCGTGTGCAGTTCAGGTGATTACCATTTTCTTCGACAAAGAATATATAAACAAGATGACCAAAGTTCGCCTCAGGATAAGGATCGATGACAATGACACCGTCAATGTTCCGATCGTTGGGTAACAAACTGCGATGTTTGCGATCTGGCAGCCTGGCCCTCAGTCTCTCGTTGTAATGGCTCGATGCGATGTATACATTCATGTCCCATAGTGGAATTTGTAGTGTACGGTTGCAGTTATGACTTGGCTGGGAGTTAATGCAAGGATGAGTACGCATCAAATTGATGGCTTCTTGCATACGTATTTTCCATATCTCTGTTCCATAACTATTATGCGGCCGAACCACAAGACTGCCGCTTCTTTCGGCAAACTCCAACAAAAGAACGACGACCAAAAACACTAACTTCATTGCTTGAACTTTGAAAATAAATCGGATAAAATTTACAATCGGGTCACACGAAGAGCCACTTACAAATACGCCAGCCACATACACTCTGCAATGTGATGTTCCAATACTTTGTTCCTGATTCTTCAGTTGTATTCGCGCTTCTTCGACTACTGAATATTAAAGAGTGCAAGAGTCACCAACTTCCTTTTATCAATTTTCTCAAAGGGGGAACGTGATTGGCTCGCGGCATCTTCTGAAACGACTCTAATTGAGTTAGCAATATCCAGGCAACCAGTGGAAAACTATCTCACCAAGTGTGAGTTCGCTAACTCGTCCGTTACCCATGATTCGCCGGATGGCCCTCGTGACCTGCGGACGAAACCTTGATAATCTCTATGTTCTCCGAGTCTTTTCTGTGAAGATTGCGGTTTGGTGTGGAAATGTTTTTGATCGTAAAATTCTGCCCCGGAAATTCAAAAAGGAATTCAAATTTGCGTATATCTCACGCCTGCGCAAGACACAGCCCCACCACTTTTGATTATCTCGACCTGTGCAAAAAATGACACTTTATGATCAAGCGACCAAAAATAATTTATTTCCAGGTATTAAAACGAAAATTTGGTTGTCTTCACTGTATGTGCAGATTGAGTCAAAGTACCGCTAAAGAACACTCTTTTAATTGAACGAAATGATACTCATAAGACGCTAATAACATTACAATCTAAAGCCGCCGAGAAAGCAAACAGGGGGCCTGTGTTATTCTATCCTGTATGATCATCGAGGACAAAATCACCGCCAAGTTACATACAGACAAAGTATGTTTGCAGGCATTACACTGTTCAAAGTTTTACCAATGAGTAATCGTGGTAGAATTTATATTTTTCCTTCCTTCAAGTACTTAAGACTTAGCGCAGACCGACACTTAGTATAAGCTGAATTTAGTACTACCGATGCCGTCTAATAAAATACACTCTAAAGGTCAAATTGAAGTCAGTCTCTGCAAAAGAACGCCAATAACGCACGGAAAACGAATGCGCAAACATTAATGCATCATTTTTGAATTCCACAGTTCGGCTGTCAAGATTTGGGAATTCAAAAACTGGCCTTCTGTCGGCACAAAAACTTCATCCGCGCATTGATCAAAAGAATGCTGTTTACTACAAGCGATTCGGTATGTTATGATGCGAATTTATTAAATTGAAAAGCCTTTAATTGTGAAAAATTACCTAATTTATAGAACAAAACCCACTGAGAAAGGGGGCGGTGGGCATTGTTCTCTTCTAATAAAGGTCGCCGCAAATGCAGCTCACCGCTGGGATTAAATGGAGCGGTACTCAGGCACGATACTGAAAAGGAATTGAGCTCAGCTGAAGATCAGATTGTTTTTCGCTTAATAAAAAGTCGGTTTTGCACCGCTATGATAGTTCGAAGGAATAAGTGATTTGTCGGCGAGGCATCTTGCATGCTAATGTACGTAGAAGGGACCCTGATGTAGTTCATTGTTCTACAGAGAGCCGCGGTCAGTTAGCACCGACACTTCACAAACCGAGTTAATAAACTTACTCTCTTTGACACACAAGGAAAAAAAACTCGAATTTCAAATGAAAAATCCTGAAAGTTAACGAAAACTTATAATAAAACCTTAGTAATGTTTTTAGATTGAGAATTGACTTCGGTATTTATCCTGAACACTTGTGAATTTCACTCTTAGGAGAACCTTGACAGAAAGAGACCTGTCGTTGACAGCACCGTCCCAAAGCGACCGCAAATACTCCTTAATTTTCTTATATTACTAGGCTTCTATTCCCTTACCAAACGTACAGGAATAGAAACCCAAACTATGTTCTTGGTTTCCGATGGTAAGCCAAGGTGGTTGATGACTCTGTTCAACGCAGGGAACCTGCTTTTATGATCTCATTTTAGAAAAAAGCTAAGAAAATCCCGGATATCCGTAATAGCGGATCTATTCTCTGTCCTGGAAGGAAGGAATGTGTAGAACTGATTAACTATACTTCCCACGAGGGACCTTCAGATTGACACTGAAAACTTGCTACAAAACATTAAAAACTATTCTTTTTAGTGAGTCACAAATGAGCTAAGATGTTAGTATTACTTTGCCACTGAAAACAGTAGCTTTTTGATCACCGAGAACTCAAAATGTACTACTTCGAAATGTCAGCTAGTGTGTTTGATTTATTTCTGCGCGATGTACGTAGCGTCACTTGCTTTGCTGGGCACTGGTTACAGTTTACAAGAATAAACGCAAAAGGAAACACGGACAGAAAAGGCAATTTCGCTAGACATTACCAAAGCTAAATACTGAGGTTTTCATTTCCGGCCTTAGCTTCCCTCGCACAGGTGTCTCTACTCAAACCAAAAGATCCCATATCGGCGTTATCAAAACAAACACGCAATTCATACGCGTGCCGTGTCCTTGATATGCTGTGGGGGCAGTTTAACGTGCGATGCATTTTGGGAGGCTTCTGTAGGCTAATAAGGATTACAGTAAACATTGCTATTAGGATCATAGCCCTAAGTCTAGACGAAACTTAATCCATCTGAACCAGTTTCTCGGCTCTCTGGGATATCTGTCTATCGAACACCGAAAATCGGTCATTCAATATTCAACGAAGCGAAAAGAATTTCCTTTGAGGTTTCTAAAATGGATCCCTCACCAGGATCGATGTCTTGTTCGATACTCAACGTTGGCGTATAATTTGTCTTTTTGTTGTGACTGCATGGAGTGCGCAGAGAGTCACTCTGTTTCCCCCACAATAAGAAATAAATAATACATGAATATTGCAAATCCAAAAATTGACCAAGAAAAAAATAATTGACGGATCATGTTATGTTTGTACAATGCCTTCTTGCTTCAAACAGTCTCTAGACATAAATCAAGTATATTTACACCCATAAAACTTTTAATCGATCTTTTAAGACTCTTAGAGATTACGATCAAAACACTGATGACGAAAGACGGAAGAGGGAGAGTAGGAACCCCCCATATGGTTACCTAAAGAAGATTATATATAATACAGCCCGTGAGAACAGAAGTGCAACGTTGATGATTAATGATTGAAAAGACCCAGAAATTCGTCAACTTTGGTGGCCGCTGCTCAGCGACAGCCCTCCAGACATTTAGGGCGTAAAGGATGTACAAGCTCAGCCTCGGATCTCCTAAGGAAATCTCCAATTCACGCAGCAGTAATAATTGGGAGATTGAAAAATGAATATATATGATATACCGCTCTCTTTAGGCCACATACGACTTCAATAAAGAGCCATCAGCTGGGCGCAATGTTCAGCTAAATCATGAATTATGTTTTCATTTCGCCAGCCGGCATGTGATCATTAAACAGTGCAAACAGAGTCAAGACACATATAGACTCCACGGACAAGTTAGCGAGAGGGCTTTTTGATAGTCACAATTTTTACATTCTTCCTTTCGACTGGTTTTGAATTCAAATTCGATACGTTCCTCACTATTATATATCAGTAAAAAGTGTCATTCTATTTGCCTCTCAGTGACTACCAAGTACAAAATGTACGCTAGTAATGTCGCAGTATAATTTATCTAGCTACTCACACAAGAAGCGACTCCATAATAGCTACCGTTTGAATCCAATTAGCCTTTGTTTTTATCTCTACTCTGACTTGTCTGAGAATAAACTTTATCGGACTTCAAAACTGGGCTTATCCCTATCATCCTCTGGCCGAAGATGGTGGCACAAATACGACTGCCACTTAGTTTAGACGAGAACCTTCTACAAATTGGTCATACATACATGTAGTTCTAAAAATAAAGGCAGCACATAACAATGCACTTTACCAAGGTCGGATTCGAATATTTGAGATGTCTTGGTGCAAACATAAAGGCGTGGATCGTAGAGACTGACGAAGTTGTCGGCTCCTTTTTGTTTAATTCCTTCCTTCCGTTGCTGTTAGTGAGTCCTATCCCTTTCACCCCTGTCCTCTCGCCATTGTATCCCTAATTTGATCAAACCGCAGGACTTTCCCTTCTTATAGTGTCGTGTCTTTGTCGGTGTCTAAATAATACGACGAAAGTTTCCCATGCTATTTATAAATAGAAAGAGTAACTCAGGACTAAATGGTGTTGTATTGCTAACGAAGAAACAGGAAAAAGTATGCTTAAGCTCCACCCATTACTTCACAATATACACTTGAATTTCTACCTAAAGCTTTAGAAAATATATATATTTGGATGGCCGCAGGTTTTTGAAACAAAGTTGTATGAAACAAGGCGGATAAAATTTCTTCCAAAAATAACACTGACGAAGAAAGCCTAGTGATGGACTTTAGACGACAATATATCATTCTCTTTAGGAAGGGAAATAAAGAGAGGTGGAGAGCTTCCAGTAATAGAAAACTTGTCAATACTCCCGGCCCCATCAAGGAAGCATATAAAACATACCGACGCTCTTGCGAAGAAACTCAGTAACTTGCAGTTCGCCTAAGTTAGCTCAAATCAATCAGAACATTCAAATTCACGATAAAATGCTCTATATTTATTGTTTGTCGAGTTTTCAATACTTTGGAGTTAAAATACTCGAGTCAGGCGTTTCATAGTGTCCTGCGACGCGTATATTGTATACTTCCTGTAGTGTTTATATCATGCGTGAGACAGTCACGATATACATAGGTTCATTTTTCAAGCTCTAAAGTTAGGACTGAGGTCAGCAAAGTAGAGGTGCTTCATAGCGTCCTCTGCTGATATTCTGTTTGCTGGGTTGAGAACCAACAATTTCTGTGAATATGATTGAAAAATAAATGGATGAGAGCAAGAATGCATGTGAATAACATGTGTGAACATCACCGCGTACTAGAAACGAACGTGATGCGCAAAGACGCAGAAGCTTCAGTGTAATGATTGAAATGTGTTGTAACTGCAGTCACGATCACACAACATAAAAGCAATAGAGTAGATTTCGTATGACTGTGAAAAACTTGCCGTGACGATTTAGGATTTCGATTGAATTCGTGCCGTGACTGTGCCGTAGGTTTTCACAGTCATACCAAATCGACTCTATGGCCTAAGGGGCTGTGCGGAACATGTACATGGAATACTGTATGGCCGAGATATAGCAAGTAGTAAGAGTCAGTGAACGTGACTGACCGTTGGCCATACTCGACTAAAAAAAATGAAATAATTTATTTGTGAATTCTCTTATGAGTGAGGTTCACGGTATATTTCATACATATGGGGGGAGGGGGTAAATCTATCATTTGGTATAAAATAATAATTTAATTTCTATTACGCAGGCTAGATACCTCTTATTAACCGAGTGTGAGGTCCATACCGTAAGTTATGGACCAAGTTTTTCCCCCCGCTGACTTATGGCCTAAGCGCGTAACGCGCGGGTCATTAAAAAGCGAATAAAAATCGGTCCATAACTTACGGTATGGATCGAGCAAACGAGGTTAATAATATGTTGATTAAACCTTAACATAGATGGCATCATCAACAACAACCATCATGATGACAACAACACAACAAAACAAAGACGAAGATGACAACGGCACAAGTCAGAATAACAACAACATCTACAGTAGGTTCATATCATATGAACGAACTTGTAGCACAAGGTTTTATGTAGGGGAACATGTACCTGTAGTAAATCTCTCCCAATTGTTGATAGCTTAGGCACAACAAGTTCCAATGACACCGAGGGTCCTTGAGGTGGAAGTTCCTGCAATGAATACATGCACATTCATTACTAATAATTCCAGTGGGGTGACTCCCCATGTGAATGGGGCGGGGATGATCGTCGTCTCTTTCAGAGGTGTAAATTACGGTTTTTGGTCTCCCTTAGGGTGTTCACGACGGAACGGCAATATTTTTAGCCATCAAGGTATCATTTAGGGTTGCTCGCGAAGATATAAAAACGACCTATATTGTGTTGGTGGTCTAGACCGATCAGGCAGGAAATCTGTAATATTTCTGGTTTAGAATTGTATACACCCTATGCATAAATGGTAGAATCGTAAAATCTCATTTACTTTATTATTGGAAATATGTTACAGTAATATCTGACAATCTCTTTGAAGAGAGTGTTTTCAAAAATGAACGCACCAAATTTTAGGGCTGTACTACGAAATCTTGAAAAGTTACAGTGACTTGAAATTACAAAGATTTGTGCCAGAAACCGTATTTTGCACCTTTCAAACGCTTACTACTTTATGATGGTTTCATTTCTATTAATACACTTTTGGGATAATTACTAAACTGTGGATGATCTTTCAATCTATGATTTTACCTTTACTTAACTCGTTATTCTTTCAGTTTTTGCAAATTTATGGAAATTACAGAAATCGAGTATTGCATAGGGTGTATCTCTTAGGGGTCAAATAACGCTTGAGCCACGCCCAGAATGGGGTTTAATCCCTGGGCTAATAATCTCAAATTGAGGCTATCTTGATATAACAAAGATGTTAAGAAAAAATACAGGTACAAGGAATGCAGCTGCCACTGCAATTATTGTGAACAGTCAATGTGATCCTACTTCTGCAATAGAGGGTTTGCATGATCATGTGATGCTCATAGCAACCCTTACTATGCAGGCATCTTAGATGGCATGTACAATGTACATGTAGATTGTGCAAACCCTCTATATTGTGGGCAACAAATTACAGTTGTAGTACACATGATCAAAATGTGCTATTGCCAACAATATTGCAAGGTGTGCATTAATTGATGTTTTAATGACCCCCTTGTACCATTTACCTTGTAGTCAGGGAGCTTGGATACATTGGGCCATGTTTCATTAGTGGGCGTTCCAAGAATTCTTATTGTGAGTTAAGAATATCAACATCACGGCTGTATTACTAAACGTATGTAATGAATGCATAATAATGTACAGTAACAAACAAACAAACAAACAACAAACAAACAGACAGACAGACAAACAGACAGATAGATACACAGACAGCTGATCATGACAGAAACAGACAGTAAGGCAGACAGTAAGGCAGACAGACAGACAGACAGAGAGACAAACAAAGAAACAAAGAGACAGACAGACAGACAGTCAGACAACAAGTCTGATGCTACAATTTCCATTTTGGATACTTGAATATTCTTCTAAGTTCATCATCAATATCATTTCCTGGAAACAAAGGCCGACCTCCATTTGCCATCTCTGTACATCAAAACAAACAAAAAGCAAGTTTAACCTACATGTAAACACATAGATAAAGAGATCAGCCTTACTGTATGTTGCTGCAAAAACCCACAATAAGTCATTACATCGTGTACATGTACATGTATGAAGGATTTTGCAATCGTCCAAATTGCATGTTGACATGATTTCACTAAACTAAGACTGAAGAATAAAATGAAAATTGTACTTCAATGACATATACGGTGTGCTGTGTTGTTGGTTTTATCACCTAAGATAATGATGGGCATGTACTGTAGTTCCCAGTGTGTGTGGCCTTGTGTTGTTGGTTTTATCACCTAAGATAATGATGGGCATGTACTGTAGTTCCCAGTGTGTGTGGCCTTGTGATGTTGGTTTTATCACCTAAGATAATGATGGGCATGTACTGTAGTTCCCAGTGTGTGTGGCCTTGTGTTGTTGGTTTTATCACCTAAGATAATGATGGGCATGTACTGTAGTTCCCAGTGTGTGTGGCCTTGTGTTGTTGGTTTTATCACCTAAGATAATGATGGGCATGTACTGTAGTTCCCAGTGTGTGTGGCCTTGTGTTGTTGGTTTTATCACCTAAGATAATGATGGGCATGTACTGTAGTTCCCAGTGTGTGTGGCCTTGTGTTGTTGGTTTTATCACCTAAGATAATGATGGGCATGTACTGTAGTTCCCAGTGTGTGTGGCCTTGTGTTGTTGGTTTTATCACCTAAGATAATGATGGGCATGTACTGTAGTTCCCAGTGTGTGTGGCCTGACCTACATTGTAGCTACTACTATTGATCTTAGTGTGGTCTAGAATGTTCAGCATTGAGCGTTGACCTGCTTGGTAAATGATAATAAATAAAAATCTAGTGGGTAATATGCTGGTCAGTGTACATACATGTAGGGCTTTTATACTACAGTATTTATGTATTATTATATGATTCAAATTATGCCATGTTGCTGAAGACATCATCATGTGGGCTCAATGTTCAGCTTTGATGGTGTCTCTGACGTCTGCAATCCTCCTGAGAAACTTGTAAACAAACAACAGCGACCTAACATGTTATGTACTGAAAACTTGGGGACAAATGCACATTTCAAATGCTAATTAAGGTGAGGTCCCTTTTTGCTCGATGTGGCCCAACCTTGGATTGGAAATGTCAGTGAAGTACTGTATCCACTCACCAGCAAATATACAGCCAGCTGACCACATATCAATAGATGTTGAGTAAAGTTTGGCTCCCATCAGGACATCTGGAGGACGATACCACAAAGTCACCACCTGCAACAATACACACATTTGAATAAATATTTATAACAACTACCGGTACATACAAGCTACTGTACACAAACACTATTTGTAGACATTACCTCAGCAGAATAGCATCTCACTGGAATGCCAAAAGCCCTTGCAAGACCAAAGTCTGCCAATTTAAGCTCACCATCCTACCATTAATAGACATGTACATGTACATGTAGGTATAGATATTTATTTATTATATATATACAATTTATTTATTAAAAAGACAGTACATTTATAATACAGATTGTCAAATATCCATTGGTTAATAATAAAATATTCACCTTATTGATCAATAGGTTTTGTGGCTTGAGATCTCTGTGCAAAACACTATGACTGTGACAGAAAGCTAGTCCTCGAAGAAGTTGGAACATGAAAGACTGAAAGAAGAGTAATACATGTACATCAATTAGAATACCCCACTGAGATCTCACATGTTATATTAAACACTTAATGACTGGTCCCGAGGGAAACAGTTAATTTTGTTTCCCTCGAATCTCAATGTTTCCCTCGACGAAACTGTTTTCCGGAGGGAACAGTCATTAAGTGTTTTGTTATATAATCCCCATAGTCAAACACTGAAAAAATTGTTGTTAACAACGGCGCCACAAGTATTTTCCATCGACTTTGACCTGATCCGGCGTGCATTTATTCCCCTCTCACTCTTAATTCGATCACGTGAACTTATTGCCCGCACGCGAGTTATTAAGATTTGATGCCCGCCACGTGACGTGCTCTCGACCAATGAGAAAACGAGTTTGATAATAATAATGGGGATATAACAAAAATCATTACAGTACTGCTAGTGGGGACACAACTCTCACACTCATTTCTTACTACATTCTATATTCTATACACCCAACACTCATCTCACTAGTTCGTTTTTGTTTTGATGCACTGAAGCACCAAAGCACTGAAGCACCAAAGCACTGATGCACCAAAGCACTGATGCACCAAAGCACTGATGCACCAAAGCACCAAAGCACTGATGCACCAAAGCACTGATGCACCAAAGCACTGATGCACCAAAGCACCAAAGCACTGATGCACCAAAGCACTGATGCGCCAAAGCACTGATGCACCAGCAGATGCACCAAAGCACTGATGCACCAAAGCACTGATGCACCAAAGCACTGATGCACCAAAGCACTGATGCACCAAAGCACTGATGCACCAAAGCACTGATGCACCAAAGCACTGATGCACCAAAGCACTGATGCACCAAAGCACTGATGCACCAAAGCACTGATGCACCAAAGCACTGAAGCACCAAAGCACTGATGCACCAAAGCACTGATGCACCAAAGCACTGATGCACCAAAGCACTGATGCACCAAAGCACTGATGCACCAAAGCACTGATGCACCAAAGCACTGATGCACCAAAGCCAAAGCACTGATGCACCAAAGCACTGATGCACCAAAGCACTGATGCACCAAAGCACTGATGCACCAAAGCACTGATGCACCAAAGCACTGAAGCACCAAAGCACTGATGCACCAGCACTGATGCACCAAAGCACTGATGCACCAAAGTACTGATGCACCAAAGCACTGATGCACCAAAGCACTGATGCACCAAAGCACTGATGCACCAAAGCACTGATGCACCAAAGCACTGATGCACCAAAGCACTGATGCACCAAAGCACTGATGCACCAAAGCACTGATGCACCAGCACTGATGCACCAGCACTGATGCACTGATGCTACTACAGTGCTTCAGTGCTTTAGTGGTACATGTACAGTACCGATCGAAGCTAACCTCAAACGCGCATTTGTTTTGCGTTAACTCCAAACACACGCAAAGTTTGCCATGGTTTGCTTTGCGTTTGTTTGGAGTTATAATTAACTCAGAACAAACACACGCTCTAGAAGAACAAAGTAAACTAACCCGAGTCGAAGGTCGAACGAAAGTAAATTAATATGTAGATTACGAAGGAAACTAAAGGAAGATTTCTGGTTCTGAATTGTCATATTTGTACATATTTGGACGGATTAAATTGCAATTTCTCAATAAGGTAAATATTTTATTGATCTTTGACTGGTACATTTAACTTTTCGGACTTTGAAGAGCAAACTTTGCGAAGCCATTCGCTGCGATCCGCCATTACTCCCTTGTCATCTGATTAGCAGTTTCTTTGTGTGACGTAACGTGACAGATCTTGGCGCCAAGTGTCTAGTCGATGTCTAGTTGGTTGTGTTCCTTTCATTCTTTGCGAAAACATTGTCATCTTTTATCGGAAATGTCTTCGAATTCATGTCCTCTATCAATGAGATTTCGACACAGAAATCGCTTTTAGTTTCGGCTAATTTTGCTCGCTTTCAGTTTGCTGAAGTGTGTTTGATTTTGTGTATTTTGTGTGTGCATTATTTTGTACATTTATGGTAAACTGTACTGAATTTGTATTACATTGTAAATATATAACGAAGTTTGAATGCTTTCGAAAATGAAATCCATTTGAGTTTAGAATAGAATAGTTTGCTTTGGGTTTGCTTTGCGTTCATTTAGTAAACACTAAACAAACGCAAACATCGGCAGGGTTTGCTTTGCGTTTGTTTTGTGTTAACTCCAAATGCACGCCGGTGTTTACTTTGCGTTAACATAATTATGTTAACTTCGCGTTTGAGGTTAGTTTCGATCGTTTCTGTACATGTATGCATGATGCCATATTGGAACATATATAACATGTGAGATCGCATTGATACATGTACAATGTAAGTTCATGATGGAAGTCATGAATTGTTAACCACTAAAAGAGTATGTGTAGTATATTAACCCTCTTATCTGGGATGCCTGTGGTAAAAAAACTTATCAAAGACTTCTCCTCCCCAGTCCCTTTTCTTTTCCCAGTCCCTTTGCTACAGGACATTTCCTCTGCCTCAGGAAGTCCATGAGAGTACTTCATGAAACGGCCTGTATATAAAATAACTGTTTAGTTAATGTTTTGTCAAACCTTGACTACATGAGCATCAACTTCACCTTGACAGCTATCAAAGTACTTTTTTAGATCCTTTCAAAGAAAATATAAGGTGTTGTCAAACTAATGTATTATTGTATATAATTTCTTATAAATAAATAATAAATAAATGACTTTATTTAAAGAGGGTGACGTGACAGCATTCTTATTGGCTTGTTTCCTACACTATTATAAAATAATGCTAACTTTTTCATTCTTGTCAAATGTAAGATTGGGTGCAAAGCTTGGCAAGAATAGTAAGATCCATAAGATCTTAATAAGATTTTCACCTGGGTTTGTTTTCAACCATCCATACAGAGATACATGTAGTTTAATTTTAAAAAGTCTTTAGATCATTTTCAAAGGTTTGTGATTTCTGTGAAAACTTACAAATGCCAAGAAAACGGACAACAAGCAAAACAATGCATAACTATAGAGATGGAAAACTTCATTATGTACTAATTAGCACACACTAATATTATGTCTACAGAGAAATTAGCTTACATCTCCACATACCTGGTCACAAAACTCAAAACCAATGTTAGTTTTTTGTCACTATGCAAAACATCATGCAGCCTGTCAAATTTTAAAACAACATACACAGTCAAACCTTTATCGGTAACTGCATTGTGCAAGTCTTTATCATTCAACAAAGTCAGGAGCCCATAAGTAGGAGCATCCATGTAGCATTAAAATCTGTCATGGCGTTTGAACAAGTTTGGCTATTTTTAGAACACGAAATTGACCAATCACTGTTGCTGCAAATTAATGAGTTGTGGCAAATAAAACGAGTTGCAGCAAATAAAACTAAATAAAAGTCTATGTCTACATGTCTATGTCTGTGTCTGTGTCTGTGTCTATCTCTGTGTCTGTGTCTGTGTCTGTGTCTGTGTCGATATGAAATCCCTATGAAATACATACAATCATACATATATTAACGTGTCATGACTTCTAGCATACCACAAGTGGTACACTAATCGGGGACACTTATTTAAGACATAATTACATTTACAAATAAATGTGACCTGTTTCATTGGTAGACCCTATGAAAAAGATTTCATAGGTACTTCATGGCCATCATTTCATAGGGTTTGTTTCATAGCATTTTCTGGATCATTTCATAGCCTTTTCATAGGCTGTAAATTTCATAGCTGTTTCATAGGTCACAATTTTCTCCCAGGTATTTAATGTTTCATAGCAATTTTCTATGAAACATACTATGAAACGGGACATGGTTTCATAGGTCACATTTCATAGTACTATGAAAAAACCCTATGAAATACCCATGAAAATATATGAAGTGAAATGGCTATGAAATGGCTATGAAGATATTATGAATATTTCATAGGCTTTTCATGGGGTTTTACAGTAGTAGTGGTCTATGCCTATGCCTATGCCTATGTCCATGTCTGTGTCTGTATCTACATGTATGTCTAAGTCTAAGTCTATGTCTACAATGTATGTCTATGTCTATGTCTATGTCTACAATGTATGTCTATGTCTATGTTGCAGCAAATAAAATGAGTTGCAGCAAATAAAACGAGTTGCTGCAAATATTTAACGAGTAATGCTACAAATAATACGAGTTGCTGCAAATAAAACCGGAAGTGCACAGTGATTGGTCAATTTCGAGAAATCGTGTTCTAAAAATAGCCAAACTTGTTCAAATGCCATATGACATAGACCCGATATGTAGCATGGATGCTCCTACTTATTATGGGCTCCTGACAAAGTCAAACAATTCCTCAGATCCTAAAACTACATGTAGGCTAGCAGTGTGTCTGTGATTAACAGTTCCATTTAATTCAAAGAGCTGCAACTGTAAAGTTTAAAAATAAATCATGACCATCATCATCATCATCATCATCATCAATCCTTCAAGAGGTTGACAGTGTTTTATTTGAATTTGATTTCACATTATAATCTATTTTTTATTAAAATCTGGATGTCAAAGTTTCAAATAATAATTCCATTATTTTAAACTAAGTTGTGTGTTGGTTGGAAAGTGATACAGTAAAACAACTGTACGCTAATTCTAATTCCATTCTTACAATATTTATTTATTGGTACTTACTAATTATTACTCGGGCCCCTTCCGAAGGAAGCCCGAGTTAGAAAATGCGTTTTCCGGTAGTAGTAGTTTTTATTGGCTATAGAATGTCGAAAGTATGCGACGTATTTTATCGTATCCGGAGTTTCAGATTACTCAGCAGATAAGAAAAGACAATACGACACACAGGACTCAAGTAGATTAGGAATCTTAGTTTTGAAAGCAACATGTCGTTATAATAATCCGTTACTGAGCAGCTTCGTATTATGTCTCTGAAGCTAGAGAGCAAGGGTTTGATTTTTCAGTAGATTTTGTTTAGATAGCTAATATCGCTTTGCTTGCTGCATGACTGTCGTCACGCGCCGTGAAAACCCGTTTAAAAAGTATCCGGCAATAAAACGAAACACATTTCTCAGATATATAATGATGGATGTTTATTCGATTCGACGTTTGAAAAATTCAGAAGGAAAAGAAATCGTAGAAATCATACTTCAAAACTTCATCAATTAAAGCAAAGCTCAAAGCTAAACAAGCTCAATGTCCGAAATTTGGGGTCATGCCAAAGTTGTTTTAATAGCCTATTTATATACTTGCACAATAGAAAAGCGCATTAATTTTAGAACCGCGGTACAGCGTACAGCGCTATTTAAAGCAGAATTTCCACGCTGAAAACAAGTCAGTGAACGGCAAAAATACAATCAAAATCAAAACGTCATTAGAGATTAGGGATCTGTTGAAGAAGAAGACGCTCAATGAGCGTATACTCGGGTATTTAATATGACAATAAGAGTTGCGTGACGAGAAACAATTTATGTCGATGAATCATAAAGATTCGTGTAGGTATGTCTGTATTACATATTTAACGTACTTGAGGTCACTTGTTATAATTAAACTCACGACCAACGATGTATAACTACATCTATTGACAGAAAGCTATATGTACAGAACTCATGCAAACAGTCGAGGTTTATAATTAAACTCACGACCAACGATGTATAACGGTCATGTATAACTCCATCCGATTGACAGAAAGCTATATGTACAGAAGTCATGCAAACAGTCGAGCCAGTCGAGTTATTTTCAGTAACTCATGATGGATGTTTATTTTATTCCACGTTTGAAAAATTCAGAAGGAAAAGGAATCGTAAAAATCGTACTTCAAAACTACATCAAAGCATTGAAGGCGAGCAAGGTCAATGCGGTTGGTAAATCGAGATCGTACATAGCCCTTCATCAGACATATAGTCTCCTTCGTCACGCAACTGTCAGTCATTGTCAGGTCTCTCCTCACGCAACTGACATTGTCCTTTTCATAAGCCCGAGTGTACGCTCATTGAGCGTCTTGTTACATTATACAAATGCTGTACAACAAAAGAGCTCTTCTAACTATGAAAGAATATTGCAAATAATTTTTTTTGATTCGACGATTTATTGAATTGACCGAATTTCCTTTGCGATAACGAAGAAACCAAAGAGGTTATCAGAATCGTCTGACCATAAATATGATTTTCAACTGGAAGTACCAAGCACGTGTTACGGAAGTTCGATTCAGAGATGCTCACCGAAACACATATACATATTCTCTTTCTTCACGCAACTGTCAATCACTGTCAGGTCCCTCCTCACGCAACTGACACTGTTCTTGTTATCTATGCACACCAAAAAATATATAGATAAATATTCTTTTTCTTCAACGAACTGGCATTCATTTTCAGGTTCTTCCTCACGCAACTGACATTTTCCTTTTCATAATGCCCGAGTGAACGCTCATTGAGCGTCTTGTTTTATTTTAAGAACAGGCTAAACTTACCGTACAATATTGTTATGTTTCAATTCTTTCAAGAGGGAAATTTCTCTCAGTGCAGAGCTGGGAACACCCTGGATTAAAATGACATAAATTCAACCATATGCATCAAATACACAATGTAACTTACAATGTGAAACTGTAGTACGTGTTTGAATACATTTCGTTTCATAATCATGGTGTACCTCATCGTCATCGTCAAGTCGAACTCGTTTAAGCGCTACAATTTCGTGAGTCTCGTTATTTTTTGCTTTAAATACAGTTCCATAGGTGCCTAGAACGACGAAAAATATACAAAAACATGATCAATAAACACTGACAGAAATATTGACACATCAACACATGACATCATATCGGATGGTTCATTCTCTTCTAGTTCGCCTACCTTCGCCAACTTTTTCCAGTTTTTCATATTTCTGCATTCTATAAATACATAAATGCTTATATGAATTCAATAATTCAGTATTTTTATGAGGAAAATACTTTAAAAGGGTTGAAAATGATATTTCGTTGAGATCAAAAGCCCTTGTTCTGACCGGCGGGCTTGAAAACAAATTTCTTCTAGGCCTTCCTCGGTCTATCACGGGAAGGACTGGAACTAATGGAGATGTTTGCTGACAAATTTGATTCACTTACTTGTTTTCTTTTTGTAGGAGGGGAGGGAGGTTTAATTAATGCTGCACAAATCAAATTTAAAGAAATGTGGTAGAAAAAAATTATATTTTTTTGCATTTCAGAGGGGGGTCCAGAAACAAAAACCTAAAAAATGACTTTCTTCTCCAGACCCAACACCCCCCCCCCCCCCCCCCGATATTTTATTAGCAAAGTGATGAGTAATAAACAATAAAATAAATTAGATCAAAACTAAAGTATTTTGAGGACTAGAGTCTTTTGAGGTAGGAGTCCATGGGGCCTCACTTTAGCCTGCTCCGGCACACGCCGCGCCCTCCCACAACAATTTTGACTGAGGCCAATTGGTTCCGGCGATAGCCGACTCGGCGCGTACGTGGTGGGGGATCGATCGATCGGTGCAGTTATCGTTATTTCCAGAAACTATTTAAAGTGCACCTAACCCCTGTGAGATTGTTTTAAAAATCTATTCAATATATAAGCTGAATAGTTGTTGGGTTCAGTATTTTGTGATTTGAACCTTGCGTTTATGAGTTATAGAGGTTTGAAATCTCAATATGCAAATTTGATGACGTCTACCCAGGAATCATTTATTATACAAAAACGCCCTTGTGCTGATTATTGACATTTGTAAACTTACAGAATATTTTCACAGTCTTTATAAATGATTTTATAACTTTTTTGCCCATTTCAAAAAATAAGTTCTTCTTGAAAAAGTCTAAATAAGTTATGGCAAATTCCTGGGTAGACGTCATCAAATTTGCATATTGAGATTTCAAACCTCTATAACTCATAAACGCAAGGTTCAAATCACAAAATACTGAACCCAACAACTATTCAGCTTATATTGAATAGATTTTTAAAACAATCTCACAGGGGTTAGGTGCACTTTAAGTGAGTGGTTTTAGTTTGAGTTATGGTAATTTTCTAGTTCATCCCTACCCTTTTCATCCCGAAAAACTTCCTCCCGGAAATTTTACTTCCTTTGGTTCCTGCCGCATCTTCCTTCCTTCCTTCCTTCCTTCCTTCCTTCCTTCCTTGCGTTCTTTCTTTGTGGTCCGAGATGGCTGGGCCGTGATCAGGCATGGTTGCTAGACTGTTGTAAACCTACAAGGGCCCGCGCAGTGCAGACGGCAAATTTTTTACAGCTGCGCGCACATAGTGGACAGTCAGCCTTTTTTGTCAATTCAGTTAAAAGATAAATATTCAGCGATGTTTTACTGCATGAGGCAACTGCCTCGGCTCCGACGGGTAGCCTAAGTTTCGGAGAACGGATGAGGACCACGGACCGTCTGAAAATCAGGCTATTCATGGAAGCGCACAGATTATTACGGATTATTACATCTTTTGAAGAGAATGCGAGGTATACAGCCATTCTCAAAAAGGTTGTCCAGAAAGATGAAAAGACTACAATACTACAATAAAGTCACGTGATTCATTATGATATATGTATTCGATTTCCTCGCATATGGAATTTCAATTTAAGATGCAAAAGTACACGCATTGTGAGAACTAAATGTAATGGCGCTGGTATCAACTCGCAGTTCCGCGCGCAGATCAGATTGAATCATAATAAATCACGTGACTTTATTGTAGTATTGTAGTCTTTTCATATCATCTGGACAACCTTTTTGAGAATTAAATGACTAGTATCTAAGCATATAGTTAGTAACTATGATCTAAGTTTGAGGTACCATCAGTAACAAGTCGAGAAAAGTTCCAGACTCGTCGCCCCCGGCATGTAGTACTTCCAGGCTAGGAACACCGCTGTTCCGGAATGTTCCGGGGTGTTTCGTGTTCTCGTGTTCCTCTGTCACGTGAATAAAAAGTTTGAAATGCGACCCTTTCATTACCTCCGTTTAGACTGGGTACTAATCATCGTCACTTGAAAGAAGGCAAAGATGTCTTCAACTTGGCAAGAAAAAGATGCATTTATGTCCACGAAACCCTGTTATTTCTTTCCCCTGTTGACACACATATTGGACTAAATGGCCAGAACGTTGGTAGTTTGGATCGCTGTACTGACGATAATTACATATTGTAGTCGAACACACGAAGGTATGTGCTCAATGAAACACGCAAACCAATCAAGCAGAAAAGCGACCCTTCTCATTGTTTGGAGTGCATTGTTAACTTGATCAGTGAAGCTTGATTTTTCTGGCGCTATGAAGTGCCTATGAAAATGAGTTTCTCTGTGAGAGATGTTTGAAAATTGTAGGGAGTTCATATCACTGACACTGACAACTACAAGACGTCACCAATAACATGTTCCAGCGAAGTTTTCGAAAAGTTTGCAGAATTCTACAATTTCCTCTGTGTGATTTCACCAAATAAACTATTAACACATATTTAGACTAGCTATAGAACTGTTAAAGTTTAAAATCATGTCGTTTATAGATCAAAACACTTTATACATGTATAAAGCCTTACGTTCTTGAAATAGGTCACGATCAACGTTCTTATTATACACTTGAGTAGACCAAAACAACAGATTCATTATCCTAAAGAAATTCATCATTCACTCTACAAAAGCTCAATTAAGAACAATAGAAAATACGACCGCGTTTGCATGGTCGATCGAGTTACACTTCCCTTTATACTTATAGTTATAAACAAATCATGTTTACTCCTTGAATCGCGCGTGTAGAGTTGGCGAGAATTTTTAAAAGTTTTCCACAGCACAGGTATCCCAAGTTCAATATCAGTGTAAATGTATGGCGTCTTTTGAACGCCATAATCATTTGGTAAAAATTCCGTTTGAATAAAATATCGAAAACACTAACTTGTTTGGAGTCATCTCTTCTGTGTCCGAGCCGATTTTAAGCCGTATCCGTTCAGTTTTTGGTGAGTTATAGTCGATTTGGTTTGTCACGTATCACACACTAGTATAATTGAGAAGGTAGGAGAGTCGTGTCTGATGTCGAAATGTCCCGTGAAGCTCGCTTCCTATTGGTTGGCTTGAATTTCGTCCGACTCTCCGGGGGAGGACACCGTCGTGACATTTCAACGGCCGTTGCATTCTTGTCATGCCTTTGGTCCAGGTAGAGTGACAAGAGAGTATTCGTATCGCCAGTTTGGTCCTAAAATCCGTTTTACGGTGCAGATATCGAGGTTTGAAGTACGGAAGAGTGCTTTGGATAATAGTTTGTTTATCGGGGCTAATGTGTTTTGGAGGAATTTTTGGCGATAGTTCGAATTTTAAAAGAATTCTAGTCGATTTGGTTCGAGGAACCGAGACACGACTCTCCTACCTTCTCAATTATACTAGTGTGTGATACGTGACAAACCAAATCGACTATAACTCACCAAAAACTGAACGGATACGGCTTAAAATCGGCTCGGACACAGAAGAGATGACTCCAAACAAGTTAGTGTTTTCGATATTTTATTCAAACGGAATTTTTACCAAATGATTATGCCGTTCAAAAGACGCCATACATTTACACTAATATTGAACTTGGGATACCTGTGTCCACAGAAGATATTCAGCAGTGTGTGGTTATATACTTTCAATTTGCCCTTAGAAAAGTCACGGGAGTCTTCAAAAGGCATGTAAAAATTTCGCATTTTCGTGTGATTGCAATGCTTTATGCAGTTTTGTCAGATATTGCAAACACTGTTCAAATTAAGAATGAAATGGAAGACAAATGCTTAATTTGTTTTGTTCGAAATGCCCCACACTAACGTCCATACCTCAAACCAAATCCGATCTGTTGGACGTTAAGCCGAGCATATAGAATATGTCGACGGCCCCTAAAGACTAGGGTCAGAGACACATTATGCTCAAAAATTCGACCATGCCTTTGAGCGTCACCCCTGAAAACATAAGCTTATAGCATTATGCTGAAAATTATGCGCATGTTTTCGCATTATGCTCAATTTAATGATTCAATTTAAGAGCCCTCCATCAGATACCATCAGATCGCTTCCAGGATACTGCTATTTTGGATTTCGTTTTAACCATCCTTCTAACCGGATCGCTGACCACCCCTACCAGACAAATATAGCAAGAACTCTTCTGGGGGATACATGTATGTCTCTTCCCTTCATTTTGTATGGATTATACAACTTTTTCATTCCATTATATATATATATAACTCTATTCTGTTGCAGCACAATTCTACCAAGGTTGCAGTAATTCAACAGAATCTCGGAATGTGTTTTCTCAAGTGGAGCAGCTTCAACTGCCATTCAGCTGCATTATCATGTGTATCAAGGGAAGGTAAAATCATTAGCAATTGCACCATTTAACTCTTGTACATGTATCTTTTAGTAACTGCAGTTTTGATAAGATGCATTTATTTAAATAAGAAATTTATATGAAAAAAGTGAGGCTTAGATTTTAAACCCAAGCAATATAACTGGCCTGCGTTACATACAAACTAATCTTTGTTTAGTCCAGTGGATATACTGTTTGAAATATACGAAGTAAAAAACATCACATAATAACAACACTTCTCGTATTTGCCTTTAAAAACACCTCAACCACTCTCCATTCAGACCCCCATATCTTCCACTAGCTCCTGCCCCACTCTACCCCTAGGCCTATTGTCAGTATTGACAAAATAAGGTTTTTCTATGAATGGGCTTGTACCACCTGTCACGTGACTTTTTAAATTTTCACCGCATACAAACGAAAATATCATAACTGGAAAGAGCATGCTAAAGTTAGTAAAAAGTGGAAAGTTTGAAGGGAAATACGTAAATAGGGCAATACAGGCATTCAAACTTTGCCTTTTTTTGTATGGAAATCCAAGCGAAAACCCATACAAATCCCTGTTAAAGCGGGAAACTTTGAAAGCCGTTAACGTTTTTCTTATTTGCTGGATTCTTTTCAAATTTTCAACTTTTACTAATTTTAGTATGCTCTTTCAAGTTATGGTATTTTCGTTTGTCTTTGGTGAAAATTTAAAAAGTCACGTGGCAGGTGGTACAAGCCCATTACATTTAATATGTATCTTTCTTTTAAATCTTAGTTTTTTCTACAATATATATTTTAACATTATTTAGTTTAGCAAGGTTTTGGGTCATTGACCCATCATCAGCCTCAAGCTTAAAAGCATTATACTATTAACCCTTTGACACCCAGAGATTTTGAGTTTTTTAGTGATTTTCTGGACCTAATCACGCCATAGGAAATTTCGATTCCATATAAGGGGTTTCCATGGAAATCTTGACAGTTCTGAATGCCCGTGGGCTCGCGCTTTCACATGGTTTGCCTTTCTTCTTGGGATCTCTTCGTGGCCAGTAGTTGTAACTGCTTGAAGAGGCCATTGCATTTTAGAGTGTTTTATAGCCATTATTCACCACAGAAGCCCCCAGAACAGCATCATTAAGCTTGACTGGTGTGGTAGAGACCGTTCTGCTGAAAGAACCCAGCAGCGAGAAGCGATTTTCACGAAGACATCTTGGCAGTGCCATTACGGAATTCAAAATGGCAGACTCAATTGTGAAATCGTCTCTGGTTGTTCTGTGGTGGATTCCAGGACCTACAAAATTATGGCATTTTTGGCGACTTTGGACTTGTAAAGAATGCAACTGGTGCAATATTTTGCCTGTAGGACCGAGTGGCTCGACACTCTAGAAAAGTCTAGTAAAAGGAAAGGGCGGGATGCTTGCTGTCGAAAATTCCCGTATGTTCCCGGCATCCTTTTCGGGCGTGCAGAAGGAAAACACGTGTTTGCGAAAGTGGTCCTAAGGAAATGGCTATTGTTCGGCGAGTTAAGGATGAGAGAGGGAAAAATTCTTGACTATATGAAGAAGAGAGATCTATGGAAGTTTGCTGAGAAAGTGGCATTTTGTTTTGCAAGGATGTATTTTGGAAGAAAATCCAAGTCAAATGTTGTTCATTTTCAAGGTGTAAAATTGAGTCAAATTTCTATGAAAAATAAATTGAACTAGTGCCCAGAAATCGGACTTGTAAGTCAGTTTACTTGAAGTTAAAATTTGAAGAGTTATCTAGTTGTCACTAATAACTGGTCATGAGATCGATGTTACGAAAATTCAGAAAGTTAGAATTTTTCAAAGCAGTATCGATTTTTACGGACGGTTTCGGGCGCGTGGGAGTCAAAGGGTTAAAACAAATGTGAAAATATATAATAATATATATAATATTAGCCTCCTCCACAGGCAACGCCGGAAAGCGAGTCCAAAGGCCGAGAATGGGTTCCCTGTGCGAGGCCGAGAGGGACTGGGCCCCTAGGAAAAAAAGAAGGAGTTGCCTGCCAAATATCGACAAGGTTATGTCTTTCTGCGCAAGTGACCACGCGCATGTAAATCTAATTCGTGTACTTTGTTTGAATACCGCTGTATACGTTGTGACGGCACATTTAGTACATCACGAATTGCCGGACAAATACCGTACATGATCGGCAGTCGATTCAGTTTATGTATACTTTGAAGCGTAAGCAATTTAATAATTTAACCGATTCAAACTATTCTAGCTTTGTTTGGTCTTCGAAATACCTTGTGACAAGCGCCATCGAGTTTGAATTTCGAAAATATCAAATCAACACAACACATAATTTGCCTTAGGGGACCCCGGGTGACGGACAAAGTCCATCAGGTCCAGGACACAGTCCTAGTACGTTTGGATTTGGCAGGCAACTCCTTCTTTCCCTCTCGGCCTTCGGCCTTGCACATGGATCCCATTCTCGGCCTTCGGCCTCGCTTTCCGGCGTTGCCTGCATAGGAGGCTAATATAATAAATATATGATATAATGTACAATTAAACTCATCGGCCTTGATGAGCTTGGAATTACATGTAGACCTTGCCATGCAGGACGCACGCTGTCCACACACAACAAGGAGGTATTACATTTATTTGCCTCGCACAACTACAGTAGATCCGCTATGATCTGCAACGATGGCCATGCGACCCTGCTTGAGGCATGGGGGCACCCCGCACATTGCAAACCTTGTGAGGAATGACCGCTGGCCAGCATGCCTCGATTTTAACTTTGCCTAAATTACATTCAGCCACATGAAACAAGTTCAATATGAAGGCTACATACAACAAAGTTTTACATAATAATATAATTATGACAGTATGTATCTTTGTTTGGCACTAAAAAAATATTGAACTGTGTCTGTCAGGTTCTCATTTGCAGCAGTACAGAATGGAAGTCTTTGCTTTTGTAGCTCATCAGTTAGTTTATGGGTAAATGGTACAAAGTGTGGAATAAGGTAAATTATAATTTTTTGTTATTGTTATTATAAGTTGATCAACAAGAAAACAAACACAATATTTGTTAAGAAGTTTCTGTAAATGTAATAATATAGAATTTAAAATGTCTTGCGATGTCTAATACATGTAGCATTTTGCTCTTGCAGATGTCCAAGCAATCATGATCTTCACTGTGGTGATGTAAACTTTAAAAGTGTATACTCCACTGCCCTTCCAGTCATTTCCACAGCATCAATAGTTGTAAAGTCAAAAACCATTCCTACAAATACTGTATTGCCCTTGGAGATCACAGTGTCACTAAACAGATCCAGTAATGAAACCGAGGACTTACAGTCCATCCGAGGAATGAATACAAGTTTAGGCAACATATACATCACCTGGGAATTGAATGGCAATCCTTGGGATTATAGAACACATCCTCTAGATGGAAATACCACCAGGAGTCTTAAGAATATTTCATTTCATATCCCTGGGTCATATAAAATGTGTGTCAAAGCTGAAAATCTGGTCTCAAAAGTAACCCAGTGTAGCTCACTAGAAGTGCTTCTACCAATATCAGGCGTGTATCTAGTTGACATGACAGCTAAAAAAGTACTGCTGATAGATGGATACAATGCCACTTTGGTAATAACTAGGCAACCTTTTTATATTAAAGTGGCTTTAGATGAGGGATCAAGAGTTGAGTTCAATGTATCTTTTGGTGATGGTACACCTCGTGTTCATATCTCAACAAAGGACATCGATCCTTATTCATTGAATTTAACTTGTGTGACATTGTGGCATGTATATCAGCAGTGTGGTAACTATCTTGTGCAAGTAAATGTTTCTAATGCCATTAGTAGTGCCAGTTTGCCAGGGATCAAATTAATTGCCCAGAATATTGTGAGATTTCCTCATTTCGTTTTCGTTCACGTTGGTGCTCTTCCTGGTACAGCTGTTAATATTACAGTCATTCTTGATGGGGAATACTGCAGTTTGAAATATGAATGGACATTAGGCGATGGAAGTCCAGTTGCACTAAGTCAAGGTAAATAAAGTACAATCGTTTTGTGCAAATATATAGCAAAAGTCTGCTAGCTGACTAGAACAAGGGGTTGTAATAACATTGGAAGTACCATAATTGAAGACCTTCAAATAAATATCAGTGGATGGAACTGACAAAAGTTATTGGCAGCTCATAATGCCATTCCTTTGAATGCAGAAATATCTCAATTTTCTCACTCTTATTTCCAGAGCCTTACATAGAGCATAAATTCAATGATACCAGAAGGCACTTGGTTTCTGTTAAAGTTTACAATGAAATCAGTTATTTGGTTAAACAGGGATATGTGTACATACAGACACCATTAACAAGTAAGAAACACAAACTAATATAATTTATTAGTCAGTCATGTGGACAGTCATTGAGTGTGTGAGTCGATCAGTGTCAGCTATTCCTTCATCCATTTCCTTCATTCTTTACCTCTTTCCTTCCTTCCTCTTTTCTCCCTTCCCTTATTCCTTTCTTACTTTCTAAGTTCCTCCCTCCCTATCTTCCATTTTCATTTATCTTTGCTTCCTCACTTTCATCCTTATTTTCTCTCTCCTTTTCCTCTCCTTCCTTGCCCTCTCCTTCCTTACCCTCTCCTTCCTTGCCCTCTCCTTCCTTTGCCCTCTCCTTCCTTTGCCCTCCCCTCTCCTTCCTTTGCCCTCCCCTCTCCTTCCTTTGCCCTCCCCTCTCCTTCCTTTGCCCTCTCCTCTCCTTGCTCTCTCCTTCCTCGCCATCTCCTTCCTCGCCCTCTCCTTCCTCGCCCTCTCCTTCCTCCCCTCTCCTTCCTCGCCCTCTCCTTCCTCGCCCTCTCCTTCCTCGCCCTCTCCTTCCTCGCCCTCTCCTTCCTCGCCCTCTCCTTCCTCGCCCTCTCCTTCCTCGCCCTCTCCTTCCTCGCCCTCTCCTTCCTCGCCCTCTCCTTCCTCGCCCTCTCCTTCCTCGCCCTCTCCTTCCTCCCCCTCTCCTTCCTCGCCCTCTCCTTCCTCGCCCTCTCCTTCCTCGCCCTCTCCTTCCTCGCCCTCTCCTTCCTCGCCCTCTCCTTCCTCGCCCTCTCCTTCCTCGCCCCTCCTTCCTTCCTCGCCCTCTCCTTCCTTCCTCGCCCTCTCCTTCCTCGCCCTCTCCTTCCTCCTCCCCTCCTTCCTTCCTCGCCCTCTCCTTCCTTCCTCGCCCTCTCCTCCTTCCTCGCCCTCTCTCCTCCTTCCTCGCCTCCTCGCCCCTCCTTCCTCGCCCTCTCCCTCCTTCCTCGCCCTCTCCCTCCTTCCTCGCCCTCTCTCCTTCTTCCTCGCCCTCTCTTTCCTTCCTCGCCCTCTCCTTCCTTCCTCGCCCTCTCCTTCCTTCCTCTCCCTCTCTTTCCTTCCTCTCCCACTCTTTCCTTCCTCGCCCTCTCCTATCTCACCCTCTCCTTCCTCACCCTCTCTTTCCTTCCTCACCCTCTCTTTCCTTCCTCGCCCTCTCCTTCCTCGCCCTCTCCTTCCTCGCCCTCTCCTTCCTCGCCCTCTCCTTCCTCGCCCACTACTTCCTCGCCCTCTCCTTCCTCGCCCACTACTTCCTCGCCCTCTCCTTCCCTCCCTCTTTTCCTTTATTCATTCCAGTTTGCCTTCATTTTTAGATGTCACCTTGTCAGTTCAAGGCAGCCAAGAATCATCAAAGTATATATTCAGAGTTACAGATACAGATATAATATTCCAAGCCCATGTTGTACCATATTTTATTGACATAAGATATGCATGGCTTGTAAACAAACAAGAATTTCAAGGGAATGATCCGACATATAGAAAAATTTTTAACAAACCTGGCAGGTATGTTTAAAACTTGCAATTCATTGATCTGGATGATTACACGTTGTTACAATTTTTTTCAATGTTACAATTTTTTGCAACTTTTTAATTGGTTGAGATGTTTCAAAATGTCGACCTCAGGAAATTGGTTTACTGTATGTTAGTCCAGTCCCGGACTCACTTTATATCCGCTCCGATAATCTGAAGTCGCGGAGGAAAGAGAGTCCAGTATAACTTGCATGCGCATGGCAGCTTAGCAGCCAATCAGATCGGAGCTGAGTAGACCAAATCGACTAACACAATGTTTACATTCTTTGACCCATTTCAGATCTTTTGGGAATACGGTTCTTTGTTTGTTGTATTTCGATTTCAATAGACATTTCAATAGCATTGATATGGAAATTGATGGAAATGTTGTTTGCAAAAGGTTTGATTTGGGTTAAAGAATGTAAACATTGAGTCAGCTGATTTTGTCTATTTTCAGAGCCAGTGATATGTTTACATCACGTGGAGCTGTCAAAATAAAAATGGAACATCTTTTATCATTTGTATATAATTATTTCTAGTGTTGTGTAATGTGCATTTGATCATATTCAAATGTTAAAATGCGCAATATAAGCAATAAATATTATTATTATTATTATTACTCTGTGAGGGAAAACTTCACAGAATCGATGAAATTATTCACAAAATTCGACTGATATCGCTCATATAGAACTGAGAAACTGCGCAATATAAATATTAAATTATTAAACTAGGATTTACTGGAGCCTCCGCCATTTTGGAGATCAGACAGGCTTTGTAACCAGGCGACCACCACATATTTGTGGAGGTCGCCTGGCTGCTAAGCTGCCATGCGCATGCAAGTTATACTGGACTCTCTTTCCTCCGCGACTTCAGCTAAGCTGTCGGAGCGGATAGAAAGTGAGTCCAGGACTGGACTAACTGTATGTGTGCCTTGATGTATTTGCAGACATTGTAGATCTGTGCTGATTTCTACATGTTCATGTACAGTACTTAATATATACATAAAATATTTATATTTTAATGTAGTCAGCGCCCTTGAACATTTATTTTTTTATTTAATTTTTTTATTTAATATTATTATTGCATACCATTGTAATGCGCATTTTAAAATTTTTACAATGGATATTTGCACAATATAAATGAATAAATTATTATTAAATTATTATGGATATTGGTGCTATATAACCATATTTATTTATGGTTATCATGCTTAGAGCAGATTTCTTATAACTGTGAAAAACCATGGCACACACCACTGTCATGGTATGGCACAGCATGGCGTGGATTCATTCCAAATCCTTAAACATCACAGTCATGACACGGCACGTTTGTGCTGTAAGTTTGTCACAGTCATATGAGATCTGCTGTAATTAGGTTGTGTACCCTAAAGGCTGATTTAGATGGCACGACTTTTGCTGTCGCACACAACTTGCTTACAACTTGACTTACATACCATTTACACAGCTACAACTTTTAGCTCACGACACTACAAAATCGTGTACAACTTGTTCGGTTTGGATTTTGTCACTCGAGTATCCTTGTTAAAATAATCTTTGTGGCGGCATCGGTACAATGCTTCCTCCTTGTCCCACAAGGTTACAAGTTTTTCGATGTCTTCCTCTAACCATTCTTGTTTCACTTTCTTGGAAACCGGTTTTGTTTTATATATTTTCCGCCATTTTAAAGTAAAATACCTTCCCCGCGCTACCCCCCTTTGGCAAAATTGTTTCAAGATATGCCATTTTACGCCATATTATTACCTTTTTTGGCTACGACTATCGCAGGGTTTTGAAACATGATTTAAAATCCCTACAACTTTTTTCGTGTTGTGTGCAACAGTCGTGAGCAAGTTGTAGGCTGATTTTCTTGAAACGATTTGTGCCGTAAGTAAGCGCGAGCAAGTTGTGTGCGACAGTTGTAGGCAAAAGTCGTGCCGTCTAAATCGGCCTTAAGAATTCATGTATTTACTTATGTTTATTCTTAATTGTGCATAAATTTTGTTTGCAGTTACTTGGCACATGTGGTAGCTAAAAATGAGGTCGGCAGCACTCTTACATCCAATACTCTACATGTTATTATTGAGGATTCTGTTTCGCAGGTACAGTATCATATCACTATAAAACTAGTCTACCTTTATGGAAGTGAATGCTGCCACACAAAATGTTATGCCGGAAATGTGGACATAATGCAAAAGTACTGAATGCATTGTTATGAGAAGCATGTCATCAAAGATGGGCAACAATTTGTGTAGTCCAGAAGTAATGGTCGTTTTTATGGCATCTGGACCTTTTTACATAATTACCAAAAAACGTGATTCATGCTCAATTCTAGGGTGTATGGACAATGTTCCGATGGACAGTAACAGTACTCAAAAGATTGTCGGATAGACACATTAAAAGAAGTGTTTTGTATTAAAGCTAGTCATCCTTCTAAAACAGAACCAAGCTGCATTCTTCTAGGATGCATATTTTCAGATAGGTTGACTGCTTCTCAGCTCTATGTCAATGTCTATTATTACTATGTGTATGCTGTAGTGAATGCGAAGCATAGTAAGCACACTTAGGCGATGTTGACCCATAGAGGATGCTCTCATATATGTGCTCAGCCTTCTAAGAACACTTTAAGGTACCAGGGGACCTTCGTGACCACTGTTCACTGAAAGCCGCGTAGCACGCTAACCACTCGTCCAACATGTATAAAAGTATACATTTTCTTATTTAAAGCTGAATAAATGCAGATTCTAAATATGCTGGAGATTATTTCCTATTTTATAAATATTTTTTGTTATTGCACATTTTAGAAAATTCGACCAGCCTTGTTCAAAGAGAATTTTGCACGCGGTAATTCAATCGATTTTTAAACGGGAAGTGCCATTGTAATGAGCACACTTTGTTTTAAAAAACCGTGTCTCCGATTTCCGATAAACGCTTTGGCTGAGGAGATATTTGCTGTCAAAGTTCATTAATGTGTTTTTAAGCGATTTACACATAAATCATCAAATAACTTTTAAACGAGGCAACATATCAAAAATCGGAGACAAGGTTTTTTGGAACAAAGTGTGCTCCTTACAATGGCACTTTCCGTTTAGAAATCGATTGAATTCCCGCGTGCAAAATTCTCTTTGAACAAGGCCGGTCGAATTTAATACAATTGTGTGACAATGCCCATATCAAGATATCCGGTATGTATTATCATACTCGGACGGGACTCGGAAGGCAATCAGGCGCTGCATGTAATGCATGGTGTGTTGGAATGCACAACTTTAGCAAGTATTCTGTACAATAGAGATGCATGACAAAGGAAACATAACACAAATAAGATGCGGTTGTCATACTCTAGAAATGGCATGCAAAAAGTCTTCGGATTTGAGAGTAATATTTGACCGTGTTAAAGTGTTTCAATGAACTTGAAACTTCAGGGTTGATGAATGTGCTATCTAAACTAATTGACTTGGTAGTTAGAGAAAAATTCATCACCGGATTTTTCAGTTTTACCCCTTTCAGTAAAGACAAGTGAAATCTTTGACAAAAGACAAAATGCATATCTTTACTGGAACTCGTATTTTTCGAAATCGAATGAAGCGATTTCTTTCCGTTTCCTAAAAGGAATCTCGAAAAGATTGCAGAACAATATGAGCTCAAAAGAAGTTTACTCTAAGTCCATAAAGCGAAGTTTTCGGGCACCCGGCACAATTGTTTTGGATTGTTTACAAATTCGCTACCAAAAAGTTCCGATTCGATCTATTTGCAAACGCTTCCATATAAATCATTGAAACTTCGTAAACTTGAAGACGACCATGTGAACTTTATGTCTTGAAGACAATTTTTTAAACAAACCTCTACTCTCTCTGAAAATCGAATTTATTCAAAAAGCGTAATAACGTCATTTTGGCGCTAGAATAACTTCGATCGTGATGAAACATATATCATGGCAAACTTTAATATATCTCTAGACTTGGCATAAAAATTGATTTTAAATTAGTTTGTCAGCAGCAACGTATTTTCTGTTCAAACATGGAAGGTAACGCCACCTAAAAACCCAGTCCAGTTAAGCAGCTAACTAAAGGTGATCAGTGTTTGAACTAAATGGATTAGTAATGTATAGAAATAGAAATGGGATGACTGGGAACTAATCTCCAATAAATGTAGCACTGAATGATTTCTTTTGTAGCTGGTTACATTGGAGTATAAAGGACAAATAGCACCTCTACAAAACATCTCTTTTACTGCAAACTTTAGTAGTAGTGAAAGTAACATCAGGTTGCTATGGGACTTTGGAGATGGAATTACTCTGTCTACTAGCCACAGACAGGTTGTTCACCAATACACAAAGTAAGTATATACAAGTGCAATATATATTATACAGTGGAGCCTCCCATGAGTGGACACCCTTGGCACCAAGTGTAGATCTCCACTTACATGAGTTTTCTGCTTATGGGAGTTTGAAAAACCAATCTTTCATTGAAAAGAGAAATATTCAGGAGATTTGTAATGTATCGCTTACCATGGGGGGGGGGGGGGGGGGGGGAGGGAGGTTATCACTTACCATGGCGGGGGGGGGGGGGGGTGTCCATTAAGAGGGGTGTGGTTGGAGTACAGCACACAAAACCGAATGTAATGTTTGAATCCACATACATGTACTTTACTCTTGTGACTGTTTATTCTGCATAATTTGTACTTTTACTTTTACCAATATGCAACCTACCCCTCACTGATGATCATTTATTGTGCCTTCTTGGAATGTTGCTAATGAAATTGTACATGGAAATGAAACATTGCCATTTCTGTTTTATTTATTTTTAGTAATGGTCTATATAACATCCAAGTGATGGTATACAACAACGTCAGCCAAACAAATGCTAGCAGATCAATTTATGTCACCATAATTCCTTTGTGTCAGCCTCCAAGTGTAGCGATTCTTGGATGGCAACGTATCACGGTATTGATAATCAGTATAGCCTTTTATGTTGCTGCTATTTTAATTGGCGATTAGTCAACATAAATCTACAGCTACATGTACTCTGGGGAGTTAGCTAGTGCTCCATGGATTAGTCAACATAAATCTACAGCTACATGTACTCTGGGGAGTTAGCTAGTGCTCCATGGATTAGTCAACATAAATCTACAGCTACATGTACTCTGGGGAGTTAGCTAGTGCTCCATGGATTAGTCAACATAAATCTACAGCTACATGTACTCTGGGGAGTTAGCTAGTGCTCCATGGATTAGTCAACATAAATCTACAGCTACATGTACTCTGGGGAGTTAGCTAGTGCTCCATGCAAATTTATAAAATCAAAATAATAATCTAAGTTTAGCTGACCGGGCTACTCAAATAACCAGCTGCAATAACTAGTCCCTTTCTTTGGCATAGCGTTTTCCCATTTCATTCTCTATATCCATAATATTAATGTATCTTATTCGTTTAAAAATGCTACCGATAGAGAAAGAAATCATACTTACAGGAATGACACATACAGCTATTTCAAAAAACGTTGATACTGAATATAGTGTATTCCAAGACCGAAATGCATTTTGGGACTTGTGTAATATTGTCTAAAGTAATATAAATAATAATAATTTAGTTTATTTTTTTGTGTATTCCGTCAGAAACAATATACTAGCTCCATATGGTGAACAAATCGCTGTATATTTATTTTTTATTTCAAAATAACGAGGCCCACAATGCCCTTTGGTCTTGGAATGCACTATTCAGTATGCAGTATTCAGTTTTCAACGTTTTTTGAAATAGCTGTATACATGGAGTTTGAAATGGGAAAACATTGTTAACTTTCATTTGTATTTAGATTTATAGATTTGAGGAAGTTCATTTGGAGAGTCAGGTGTCACTTGAATGCAAGTGGGAAGATGGAGTTGTCATATACAAATGGAAGGTATTAGGCATTTATTTTTCATTTTGTTTGTTATATTGTGAAGCGTATTCGGACTTTAACGGAATTTACGCTATATAAAAATACAGTATTAATATTATTATTATTATTATTATTATTATTATTATCATTATCATTATCATTATCATTATCATTATCATTATCATTATTATTATTATTATTATTATTGAAGAACAGTTATTAGATGCCATGCCTGGTAATATATGAATTGAGGGTATTTAACTTCGTCAGGCAAAGGGAATAGACGGCAAACGCGTATTCAGACGTTTCGCCGGTGAAGGCTTCATCAGTGGTATATTTTGAAATATGGTATATTTACTACTGATGAAGCCTTCACCGGCGAAACGTCTGAATACGCGTTTGTCGTCTATTTCCTTTGCCTGACGAAGTTAAATACCCTAAATTCATTATTATTATTATTATTATGAATATAATATAATATTATGATGTATTAGTACTCCTTTGCAGCCGTCGGGATTTCGATGATGTGTCTTACTTCAATCTCAACCTCTACATGTATTATATATGCAATTTCATATCCCTCTCCTTCATGGGAAGATAATTGACGTAAAAAAAATTATCAAACACTTTCAAATTGCATCCACACTTATTCAAGGTGATCATACAGCTGTTTGTTACAGTGAAATGGACTAGATTCTGGAGTTAAGCCAGGATTTTCCATTGGGGGTCACACTCCATATCGTTCACCACCAAATCCCCCCTCCCCTCCTCAAACATAGAGTAGACCCCCAGGAGGGGGGGGGGGGGGGGGATCTCAGGCACCCTGGGACCCCTTGCTTATGCCCCTGTATCCATCATTCCTTCATACATAAGCTGCATACATAAATATGGCATTGTTTTCAAGAGTAGAAAGGTTGTTTAATGTCATTTGTGTTCTTGAAACTAGATTGTTCCAAAATCAAATGAAGCAGTGAAACCAAGCACTTCATCAATGAAGACCTCAGAACCAGTGTTGATTATACCGCCTTATACTTTAACTTATGGGAAATACTTTGTTGTCCTTAAGGTCAGTGTCAGCCATTAAATATTATGTGCAAATATTATATCCATGAAATAGTTAACTAATTAAGAGTGTGTTCGATTGACCTTATTCTGGAATAGGAATACTTGGAATAATACAGAATGTCCATTAAATTGAGTCTGTTCTGATTCCGGAATAAGCGGTATATATTCCAAACATTCTGCTCATCATAGCAGAATGCTTGGAATATTCCGGAATAATGACGTCATCCATCTGCCCCAGAATCTGGAATTATTCCTATTCCAGAATAAGGTCAATCGAACGCACCCTAACTAAAATACTAAATATCACAAAATCCTATTTTGTTTTCTGTTGTTTAATTAGTCTTACTAGTGCAATTTAGCACTAATTAGTTAGCACTGTTTCATGGATTGTGTGAGCAACTCTAGTGAACAAGAGACAGTGTTGTTTTCACAGGACAAAGAAAATGTATTCCTTTAGAGAAGAAATCTGCAACAATTTGATTGTGGTTGAGGAATGAGATGTTGATATTGTTTCAACTGCTGCTTACTTTTCCTTTGGTGGTGGAATTGTATGACCAATACATGTATTGTGTTGATGATATTGTCATACATGTGTGTTGATGTTCTTGTTGCAAATAAGTCAGCATTTCATGAATGTACTTCCATTGAAACATCCTCTTTGCTGCTACATGTGTATTCAACATTTGTTTTGTTTGTTGTACAGGTTCATTTGAACACAACTGTACTATCTACTGAGCAAAAGATACTGATCACAGTTGCACAACATGGCTTAGTCGCAACCATCAAAGGAGGCTCTATGCGTGTTGTGGGCTATAAGAGTCAACAAACCATCTCTATAGATGGCAGTGACTCTAAAGACCCTGATTTTCCTGAGGAAATAAATAACTTGAGGTATGGAAATCAGATCATCGCATTCTAGATATTATCACAGTTACATGTATAAACAAACTGTGGAAATAACAGGATTTCGGATATAGTATGTGTAAAAATTCTGAGGTGGTGGTTCTAATAATAACACTAGCAATTGCACTTCATCCAGTGACATGGACAACATTTCTGACTTATACTCAAAACCATGATGATTAAATGGCTTTAGGAATTGATGAAGAGAGTGGTTAATTAACGTTAGTTAGCGTAACTCCAGCAGAGGTTTTATGGCACCCAGGCATGTCAGTACATCGAAGTTGTACACGTTAAAATGTTGTGTTGTCTGTTTGTACTGCAGGTTTAAATGGGAATGTTATCTCCTGAATGACAACACAACTTCATGTTTTAATGCACAAGTCAGGATGTCTTTACATCAGCCAGTTCTAAACTTTCCAATCTATCGGCTGTTAACTGGGAAAGATGTGCTGATTGTTACACTCACTGTTAGCAAAGAGGGGATGAAAAGCAAGAGTACTTGGCAGGTTCTTCGAATGGTCAATGATCGACCCCATTTGTAAGTAATAATAATAATAATAATAAAAAGTATTGCACAGACTATCTTTCCAATTCTGTCCTATACAGTACCTTCTTGGCCTAAGGTACCAGGGGACCTTCGTGACCACTGTTCACTGAAAGCCGCGTAGCGCGCTAACCACTCGTCCAACATGTATAAAAGTATACATTTTCTTAAAGCTGAATAAATGCAGATTCTAAATATGCTGGAGATTATTTCCTATTTTGTAAACATTTTTGGTTATTGCACATTTTAGAAAATTCGACCGGCCTTGTTCAAAGAGAATTTTGCACGCGGGAATTCAATCGATTTCTAAACGGAAAGTGCCATGATTGTAATGAGCACACTTTGTTCTAAAAAACAGTGTCTCCGATTTTTGTTACGAAGCCTCGTTTAAAAGTTATTTGATGATTTATGTGTAAATCGCTTAAAAACACATTAATGAACTTTGACAGCAAATATCTCCTCAACAACAGCGTTTATCGGAAATCGGAGACACGATTTTTTAAAACAAAGGGTGCTCATTACAATGGCACTTTCCGTTTAGAAATCGATTGAATTCCCGCGTGCAAAATTCTCTTTGAACAAGGCCGGTCGAATTTTCTAACATGTGCAATAACAAAAAATATTTACAAAATAGGAAATAATCTCCAGCATATTTAGAATCTGCATTTATTCAGCTTTAAGAAAATGTATACTTTTATACATGTTGGACGAGTGGTTAGTGCGCTACGCGGCTTTCAGTGAACAGTGGTCACGAAGGTCCCCTGGTACCTTAAAGTAGCTTGTATTACACTAATACTCCTTTTTACAGTTCCCGGCACCATCTTGAAAGGTAGCCGAGCCGTTGCATCGAAGCGAGACCAATGGTGACCTTGCAATGATAGAGACCTTTTTTAACACCTTGGACAATTATTCACATGTCTCTATCATTGCAAGGTCACCGTTGGTCACGCTTCGATGCAAAGGCTCGGCTTCATGTACATTCGTGAATATAACGGTACTGACTTAATTATGTTGATTTAATGGATAAGGTTAACTGTACTCTGTCCACAATGTGAGAAAGGAATGGTCAATCCTAGTGATCCACTGGTCCTACAAGGTGTCTGTACAACCTGTCCATGGGCCAACAACAAGCTCGTATTTCAATGGCATCTTTACCTTGTGAGTGAGAACATTGACTTGATGCCAGATAAGTGTGTACCACCAACAACTGTCCACCCAACCCGCAAGTATCGCACAACCAGGCCACAGCAGCAGTTCATCGGGTCGCCATCGAGACCCACTGGAAGGGCAATGGATTATGGGTCCCCCAACAGACGACCTACAGGATATAATACATATCGTCCACCCGGGACCATACCAAGCCATACAACCCGTGTACCATTTCAAGAAGCTAAAGTGGAGAAGGGAAATATCTGTAGAAATCTAATTGCAACAAATTGTAGACTTGTAACCAGAAGATCCACTTCTGGACACTCTGGAACTACAAAGTATTGGGTGTGCTCAAACAGTGATCCACCAAGTAAGTTGAACATATCCAGGCACATGTGTGAAATGATGTGAAAGTGAGAAGAGCATCATTCATTAGAAGTTACTGGTATACAAGGAGCGTTGCGTTCCACAGCCATGAAATTTGCTCCTTGATCTCTGCATCTCTTAGTAGAATATTTTTGTGGTAATTACATTTCCCTGTTGCTCCTTGGTCTCATTTTGTTTTTCTTCTTATTCAGCTAGATTTCGAACGGTACCCTTCTCCTCTGGCTTGGGATCTGCATATACAGGTAGAGGATCTGTTACAGGACCTTTCTCTGCCGCCACCTCCAGTGGAAACCCCACAGTAGCTACAAACGCCACTGTTAAAACAACCCAAGTAAGTTCAACTAAACCAACAACCACAGTACCAACTCCAACTAAAGGTGAAGATGACTCATCAAGTCTATATGATCCTGACTACATTGTTCCAACTTCAAATCAGCTCCATCAGTTGTTGAGTATTCGTCGCTCACTCTTTGATGTGCCTGTTTCATGGACTAATACAGGCTTAACAAATCGTAATCTTGTGCTGAACAAAAAGAAGCTCATCAGCGGCAAAACTTATATGCTAGCTTTGAATATCGAGGATAATTTCCAAACAAGCCCAGAGAATAGAAGAGGCATGGCCAATGTGTTCTTCACAGTCAATCCAAATCCAAGTATTGGATACTGTAGTGTTCAACCAGTATCAGGCTTTGAGATCGAAACTGATTTCAGGATTGTATGTCAAGATGGCATTGATAAGGTTAGAAATACTTGTAGATCTCATCAATGGGTTGATCCAAGAAAATGGTGTGGGTCCAGTGGAAGTGGTCCCTCGGAAAGACGGGTTGAACCCTCGGGACACTTCCACTACATGTAGATCGGATTCTGTCAGACAGATCTAATATATAGATCTCTTTAGTTTGCAACAGTGTTTTCTATTTCAGACCTTGTTTTCTTGTAAACGCATAAGCAAATGTGTTGCAGAAAGAAACTTAAGCCTGATTTTCAGTAGTGACGCAAGCCTAAGCACAAAAATATGAGTATAAGCACAAGAACAGGCATAAATGGCATTTTGCATTAATTGCCTTTTATGCTTGTGCTTTGGATTACATTAGTAGCTAAAAACACAGGCTATGGATTTCATCGCTAGTGTAAACCATACTTAACACTTATGCAATTTGTAAATGGGAAACATTGTGGCAAGCTACAGTCATTATACGATACTTATGGGATGTTGACATGCATCATTCACGGGCCCGATAACTTATTCTTAATCGTTCTTCCATTATCTACCTTGATGTAACAGAACAAGCCTTTTAATTACCGTGTGACATACAAGATCCAAGGAGATCAAGATGAGGAATTCCTAATCTACACAGGATCAAACACACAGCCATCATTTGTACTGCCATCAGGAAAAAAAGAACGTGGTTTCAATGGTAATATGCAGTTTCCTTACCCCTCCTCTGGACACTTATACCTACCCCTACCCCCTCTGGGCTGCTTCAAAGACACAAGTACCTATAGTTTTACAATTAAATGTTCTGTTGATATGCAGTCCGAGTAGAGTAGCTTGAAAATTTTCATCATGACTCTGTTTTGCTTCCCCTCACAGTTTCGGTTCTTAGAGAGACCAAAGTCTCGAAATTTAGTCTTTAGTATTACAACAGATTTTTAGCAAAAAAGGACACTCTTAAGTTTTTTGCGGTTAGAAAAATTGCTTTTTTGTCCCAGTGGTTCGTTGTTTGGGTGCTTCACGTTATCCACGAGTTCACCAATGGGCGCCTTTCTTTTCACAAAGTTTATAAAAATAATATACTAATACCTAAAGACAAACAAGGTCCATTTGCAATTACAATGAAAGTACTGACTTTATGACATTGTTTCGTGGCAGTTTCTCTGCACATTTCTGTGAACAACGACAAAGAAACTGCAGTAGAAGTGTGTCCTTTGTTTCTGAAAGTTAAACCCACAGTGATTCAGAATACAACGACAGAGGAGTATCTGTAAGTAATGTGTTGGTATTTCAGAGGTTGTTTTATGGCGATTATTATACCTGTGTATGTCAGCAAACAATATATATTACTTGTAGGAAAGCCTGCCTTGGTTCCCCTTTCTCTCGAGTTCTCTGACAAATTTCGTAAAATGTTAGGGTCGGTTATGGGAGCTCTATTGAGCTGACGCCCCTCTCCTATTAGTGACCTTGCCTGGCATGGGTGCCTTTTTGTGTGGAAGATATAACGTTAGCGCATCATTAGTTTCCTACGCAGCCATCTTTAGTTCCGTCACGAATGAAAACATCATCGATATCTTCATTCTTGAAGCTTAAACAAGACCAGAGATGACAACATGAAGACTCTGATTAAAGTTGGTGAGGAACAGAAAGTGAAGCAGCTCATAAACGTAGTTGCTAAAGCCCTTAATAGGTATGATATAACTAATATAATATAGATCTATATCTAGGTCATGTAGAAGAATAGAATTTAGGTTACTTTTCAAATGAATTAACAATGAATATTATGACTGGAAAGTGGATGTTTTGACGGTGTTCTATGCTCACCAGCAAACAAACAAAATTCGTTCACTCAAACCCTGGTTAACTTGGGCTTCCCGCCACTGTCTGAAGACGAAGACCAATGTTTTTTTTACTGTAAATTTTACCCTGATTAATTTAAATTTAGTAGCTCTTTTAAATCACTTATTCCCCAGACTTCAATCTGTTAAAAAGACAAGTTTCATGTACCATCTAAGGAGTGAAGCACGAGCCGAATTGTTGCAGATTATCAAGAAGTTTAGAATTAGAGATGTGGTGAGTACTTTATTTTTTTTAATTAACTAAAATCGCTAATATTAAGTGTACTCCTGAATTCGAAAAACAAACGGGCTCACAAAGTGAAAAATAATTCCTTGGGACACATATCCTTCGCAATGTCTGCTGAATGTCCAAGGTTGGCAGATTCTGTTCTTCACATGAGCGGCCACCATGCTTGTCAGTCGACTGCTTCCAGTCTTGATGTTCATTTTGTTTTTCAGGCGTCAGCCATTCAAACTGGAGAAGCACTTGATGCCATTACCTGTGTCAAGGAAGAGGTGAGTGGTTGGACGTGACATCGTTGTCTTGTCCAATAAGCTAGTCATTTAGACGTATAAATGGTCGCTTTTGCTTCTGAATTAGTGAATGCAACACCAACATACAAATTACAGATGCTTTAAACAGATAACTTCAAACAATAGTTAAAAAGTTGCGGCTTATCTGCTGGTGTTTACGATATTCAAAATTGGTTTGTTTAACAATCCAAATCATTGTTAGCCTGTATATTTTAAAGTTTGTGAGTATTTCTATTCTTCTTTACTGCAGCTGACAGCCGAGGGATTGGAAATAGTATCACAGCTAATCTCAGAAGTAAAATTTCAAATAGTGAAATACGCTCCATACAAAGCTACTGGATTAAGTACAAACCAATTGAACCTAGTGACAAAGTTGGCATCAAATTTGATGTCTGCAAGCGCACATTTGTTTAACAGGTACTGGTGCCTTCCAGGCGATTTCATGTACACACCATGCCTGATGATTCTCAAGTGACAAAGAGAAACCAAGTCTTACTAGTTTGAAATATAATTGAATAATAGACCTAATCTATTTGCCTCAATATTTTCCCATTTCAAACCTGGTGATATAAGCATTCTCTGTTCTAAGTATTTCCTTATAAATGTATTTGTTCATGTGTTAACAAGAAAGAAAAGACGTCGAAAAGACGGATATAATGAAGCAAGTGGATTAGGTGTATTGAGAGCTAATCGGTTTTTGTGACGAACTATTTTGTGTAGTTCCGACAGGTCAACCATTCAGCAGAAGAAAATACAACTAAGAAGCTTGCAGGTTGTCCAAGATGTTCTTAAGGTATAGTCTTTGTCTTCTCTGTGAGATCAGACATTTCGTAAGAAAACTAAGGATAGGTTGGACTACAACTGAGCATAGCAGTCAAAACTTGCAATAATTTGTGTGCTCCTGCTCCTGCTCCTGCTCCTGCTCCTGCTCCTGCTCCTGCAATCTCTTTCCCATTCTGATGTATTACGATTTCATTATATTTTCCCATTTTATCTTTCAGACCAAGTTGAAATACATTGTACTTGGAGAAAAGCCTGTGAAACTTGTCCACCCGACCTTGAGTGTCATAGCATCCCAGTCACTGTCAGTATCACAGTCGACATGGACACTACAGAATGTCACATTCATCTTGCCTACGTTAGACAATGAATTCAGGATAGAATATCAGACATTTTCTACTGCCTGCGTAGGGACGACCATGATTGTATATGAGGAGAACCCGTATACATGGAGGGCAACCCGTTCATTGGTAAAAAGATTGAAACTTTTCAAATTTTAAAACATATAGAATTCACCTTTTGAAAGTTGCGTGGGTACTGTTAACTAGTTGTTGCGCGGCGCATGATGGATTGCATTGTTGGAGGAGATCATTTCTGTAGAAATGTTTCTTCCGTACAAGGGTCGCAATGACGATACCATTTTTAAAATTTCGTCAAAAAATGTACTACCTGTGGACAAAAAAGTGGTTGGGCTATAGCCCTACCAGCCCTTCCCCCTCCGCGGACCCTGGTTTATATGTTATTCAGGCAAGGTTTTATTGTTTGCTTGTAGTACCAAACAAAGGCATCAAGCCTCGTTCTGAGCAGTTGTAAAGGGACACCAATCCTAGTGCGGAATTTACAACACGAGATTGAAATAAGCCTACCTTGGCGACCCGAAAAGGTAACGATATTCATAGCATTGCGTCCTATAACGGGGAGTAAAAGACGTAGCGGAGGACTTGTTTGCAGTCTCGGACTGATTCCAAAATTTTAGTGCCAGCAGCCGTCATTTTTCGCTAACTTTTAGATAATACTGTCACGTGTTGGGTTCTACGAGCAGAAACTCGACAAAAATGATTGATTTTACTCACAATAAGTAGATTATAATTTTGTTCTTGTTGATGGTTTTAGAAGAAAGAACTTCAAGACAAATACTCAGTGAAATGGCAAAACATGAATATTCACTCCTTTTCTACAAACCGATCAATGGCAAACCAGTCCTTAGAGCTAAAGATTCAAACGCTCTCAAAGCTGGACTATGAATTTGTACTTAAAGTAATAGTCAAGTGAGTATAACTAATGGTTAGCTTATTGTACAGGGAAACCCCCTTACAGGGAAAACCCTTTGCTGGAAAAATAAGAGAAAAGAAGAACAGAGGGTTGGGTAGAAGGCTACGGTGCATTCAACTTCATTTGAATTGTCACATCAGTATCTCTGTTACAGAATCTCCACTTAGTACATGTACACCAAGACATTTCTTGCTAAGTGAAGGGCTCCCTGCAAGAACAACGTAAGTGATCTCTGATCAAAATCTAAATTCTTCTTCAGCATTTTTTAATTTCAAAGGAGAATTTGCATTGTGATCACAAATCACTTACTCCGTTCTTACAGGGACACCTGAAATTACAACGGTCTTTTCACGTCAAATGTACAGTAATGACACAAGGAGTTAGTGGGTGTCATTTTAGTACATAAAATGTTGTTTGTTCCCTTTTCCCCTATGATTGATGGATTTTGTTTGTAACACAGCACGATCAAAGAAGACAAAGAAGCTAAAGTATTTAAAACTACTCCAGGTGGATCTCTACATTTTCTTGTCGCCGCTAAAGATCTGGTAGATTGTAAGTGTTATTGTATTACTATAAACCTTCTGACACGTCGTTCATGTAACTAACAGCTTTCAAAAGTCTCTGTTCTAAAGTGGTATGTGCGCGCAAAGGACTGTGGTAGAATGTCCTGATCCGCCCGCGTTTTCTGTAACTAGGATCACCCAGTTTGTATCCCCTTTTATTTAAGTCATGTTTTTCTTTGTTGTTTTAGCATCGATGGTTCGCGTTAGTATCCTGATAGAGGACAAATCCCTCAATAGAATTAAAAAGGTACAATTTCTCATGGTGTTTTCATCATCGTGTTTTGCGACACCTTCGCAATTGTGCTTAGTTTCGATCAATACCTTCCCTTCCTGTCCTGACCTCCCCCTTCCCTGTGAGAGCCTGGCTACGCAGGTATACCAATCTAGAAATGCCTGCTTTGGAGGCTAGATTGTTTTCAGGGAGGCTGGAGGAGGGATTACAACGGAAGCATCGAGACTCCCGTTAGGTGCGTTTTTAAGAAATATATATAATTAAGGTGGCTGGACTGGGTTTTTAGGCATTACCTTCCATGTTTGAACGGAAAATACGTTGCTGCTGACAAACTAATTTAAAATCAATTTTTATTCCAAGTCTAGAGATAGATTAAAGTTTGCCATGATATATGTTTCATCACGATCGGAGTTATTCTAGCGCCAAAATGACGTTATTACGCTTTTTGAATAAATTCGATTTTCAGAGAGAGTAGAGGTTTGTTTAAAAAATTGTCTTCAAGACATAAAGTTCACATGGTTGTCTTCAAGTTTACGAAGTTTCGATGATTTATATGGAAGCGTTTGCAAATAGATCGAATCGGAACTTTTTGGTAGCGAACTTGTAAACAATCCTAAACAATTGTGCCGGGTGCCCGAAAACTTCGCTTTATGGACTTAGAGTAAACTTCTTTTGAGCTCATATTGTTCTGCAATCTTTTCGGGATTCCTTTTAGGAAACGGAAAGAAATCGCTTCATTCGATTTCGAAAAATACGAGTTCCATCCAGTACAGATATGCATTTTGTCTTTTGTCAATGAAAGATTTCACTTATCTTTACTGAAAGGGGTAAAACTGAAAAATCCGGTGATGAATTTTTCTCTAACTACCAAGTCAATTAGTTTAGATAGCACATTCATCAACCCTGAAGTTTCAAGTTCATTGATACATTTTAACACGGTCAAATATTATTCTCAAATCCGAAGACTTTTGCATGCCCATTTCTAGAGTATGACAACCGCATCTTATTTGTGTTATGTTTTCTTTGTCATGCATCTCTATTGTACAGAATACTTGCTAAAGTTGTGCATTCCAACACACCATGCATTACATGCAGCGCCTGACTACCTTCCGAGTCCCGTCCGAGTATGATAATATAATAATATAATACAATTGTGTGACAATGCCCATATCCAGATACCGGTATTATCATACTCGGACGGGACTCGGAAGGCAATCAGGCGCTGCATGTAATGCATGGTGTGTTGGAATGCACAACTTTAGCAAGTATTCTGCATGTTAAACTCATCACCAATAGATGAGCTTGGGTTGGGTGCCAGAGTGGGACTGACCTCGCTAGTCCGAGTCCCTCACGGAGGTCACCATGGCAACCATGCCACAGTCCACCCCCCTTGCACCCGTCACACTGACTTCTTGTTAGTCAGTGGAGTAAAACAAATATATGGCTTACCTGTTTAATACTTCGGGAAAATTGATCCGCAATGATCAGCTTAGCAATGAGATTCTTGATTCGCTCAAGCGCCTGTTGACTCCACAACGGACAGCAAAAGGGGCGAACAGCGGATGACACATGTATTTGTAGCCCCTGCCCAAGTCTAGGGGTCCCCCACGCTTCGGGTACCGAAGCAAGACCGCTGGCCAGCATTGTCTCGAGTTTAACCTTGCCTAAATTTCATTTAGCCTCATTTAATCTCATCACCAATAGATGAGCTTGGGTTGGGTGCCAGAGTGGGACTGACCTCGCTAGTCCGAGTCCCTCACGGAGGTCACCATGGCAACCATGCCACAGCCACCCCAAGGTAATTCTCTCCTGTGCTTGGAGAGAGGAGGGACTGTTGTTGCTGCTGCTGCTGTGATATTTGCACTGCTGCTGTTATTATTGCTGCTGTTGTTGCTACTGCTATTGCTACTCCTGCTGTTGTTGTTGCTGCTGTTGTTGCTGCTACTGCTGCTAAGTATTGCTGTTGTTGCCACTGTTAGAGAGTGGAGTCGCGTCAATATATTATTTTTCTATGTCACGCTAGCCATAGTGTTGTATGACTTAATATCTACATGTTTTGTGTATTGTTGTATAATTTTGTACAAATTCATTGCTTTAAATTAGGTTTTCGTAGTTTTTCATGGCCAAATGGTTACTATATGTTACTAGCTTGCACCCTGGGCATCCCATAATTTCTCCATAATTCATCGGTAAAAAGGTCTATTGACTTGGTAGTTAGAGAAAAATTAATCACCGGATTTTTCAGTTTTACCCCTTTCAGTAAAGACAAGTGAAATCTTTGACAAAAGACAAAATGCATATCTTTACTGGAACTCGTATTTTTCGAAATCGAATGAAGCGATTTCTTTCCGTTTCCTAAAAGGAATCCCGAAAAGGTTGCAGAACAATATGAGCTCAAAAGCAGTTTACTTAAAGTCCATAAAGCGAAGTTTTCGGGCACCCGACACAATTGTTTAGGATTGTTTACAAATTCGCTACCAAAAAGTTCCGATTCGATCTATTTGCAAATGCTTCCATATAAATCATCGAAACTTCGTAAACTTGAAGACAACCATGTGAACTTTATGTCTTGAAGACAATTTTTTAAACAAACCTCTACTCTCTCTGAAAATCGAATTTATTCAAAAAGCGTAATAACGTCATTTTGGCGCTAGAATAACTCCGATCGTGATGAAACATATATCATGGCAAACTTTAATCTATCTCTAGACTTGGTATAAAAATTGATTTTAAATTAGTTTGTCAGCAGCAACGAATTTTCCGTTCAAACATGGAAGGTAACGCCACCTAAAAACCCAGTCCAGCCACCTTAAGCCGTTTCGTCGTCTTACTGTCGAATCTCTAGTAAGGGGTCATGCTTGTCGATGCAATAATAGTTCATGATCAGTGTTCAAGTCATTGGAGGTAGTGGAATGCAATGAGTGGTTATTTATGAATGCATATTCGACTGTACAGACATTATATTCGTATGCAAAGTTTCAGCAATATCTTTATCGATTCAGTATTGCTTTGATGCAAAAGTGAAGACCCTTTCTGCTTTCTAGATATCCGATGTTAAAGCTGTAAGCTACTCTATCAGTAGTAAATCAGCATCCCATAATTTTTTTAGTAAATGATGAGAGATCTGGTCTGAGGGTGCTTCTCTACTGACTGGAAAACTACGAAGACTGCTTCCTAAAAGGAATGAAAAATTGAACAAGGTAGCTCAAAAGAAGTTTACTTAAACATAAAGCGAAGTTTTCGGGCACCCCAATCACTGTGGATTGTTTACAAATTTGCTACCAAAAAGTTGACTGCATGCAACTACTACGATGACTGGGAATTACTCCGTTTACAGAGATCTGGTCTACACGAGGGTGCTTCTCTACTGAGAAAACTACGAAGACTGCTGTGAATTGCAGGTATTTAATTACTTGGCACCCAATCACTGTGTGTACCGTGACGTTTCCACTGCATGCAACTACTAGTTGAGGCGATGGTTTACTTCACTGCCAGGTAGCTGTCTATTATACAGTCTAGTCGTGTGGCAATCGTATTTAATCTATTTATGATAATCTTCGTCCCAGACTTCCCAGATCAGAGATGTCATCTATAGTTCAATAACTGGAATTATTGGGAACATTTCATGCTGAAGTTGTCATTTTTCTTACAGGTGCAACCATTTAACCACTTTTGTTGGAAAGGCCTTTTGGGCTCCAAACGATCTGAGTTTCAAAGACCTAACAACGAAATCAAAGTATGGTCATCACTGCACATGTCGTGATTTCTAACAAATTTCATATTCATTGAAAGCAAGCTACATTACTGAACCAGGGGTCACAATGCGCAAAATAATTATTTTAGCAATTTTCATGCTGTAGGACTGCGTATTTATGAATGTTGGGTACTGTATGTGCCTGGGACATATGTTGGGTACTGTATGTCCCTGGGACATATGTTGGATACTGTATGTCCCTGGGACATATGTTGGATACTGTATGTCCCTGGGACATATGTTGGGTACTGTATGTGTCCCTGGGACATATGTTGGGTACTGTATGTCCCTGGGACATATGTTGGATACTGTATGTCCCTGGGACATATGTTGGATACTGTATGTCCCTGGGACATATGTTGGATACTGTATGTCCCTGGGACATATGTTGGGTACTGTATGTCCCTGGGACATATGTTGGGTACTGTATGTCCCTGGGGCTGGTTATTTTGTGGCACAATTGTCACCCCTGTGAACTATTAATTTGTTATTGATTTCAGAGTAAAAAATAATCCTGTTACACTGGCATTAGTTATATGTCTGGTTGCGGTATATATCGTCTTGATTTCCTACTGCCATAAACTTGACAAACATGACGAACACAAAGGAGGAGTGGTGTATTTGACTAGCTTGCCTTGCAGAACATCGTACAGGTATTCTACTGATGTAATCATTACGTTAGGGAGATATAGAGGGAGCTAAGGGGACATCAGAATCGGATCAGTGCAGGGGGTAAGATCGAACTATGGGGAATACCACTCGCAACAGAATCAAATCAGTGCATGGGGGGTAAGAACGAACTACCACGTATGAGCACACGCGAAGTGGTGAGGGACAGATGGAAACATGAAGGAAGAAACGCTTCTCTCCACACGCGTCTTTCCCTGTCCAACGCTGAATAGTTCCTGAGTTTCCGAATATGTAGAACCCGGGAAAAGAAGCACCCTTCTTTCATAAACACCTGACGTCTTATGAACTTTATTATCGACTGATGTTATTTACTTCAGATATAAAATTACTGTGGAGACTGGTCATTGGTTTGGTACTGGTACCACAGCAACTGTTGTTCTACGTATGTTTGGTGAAGCCAATACCTCTGATCCTATAGAACTCGTGGCCAACAATAAACCACTCTTCGAAAGGGGATCTAAAGATTATTTCATTTTCGAGTATGTTTCGCTGTCATTTTGGTCATTTTAATAACACTTTATTTATGAGGATGTGACAGTTAAAGAATACACTTTTTTTTCAAACTGGTCCTTCTCTTTAACAAGATAGTTGATAGTGTATGTCTTTGAGCGGTAATGCCCCGTTCACACCGAGGCTAAGACATTTTTTAAAGTGGTTTAGCTAAACATGTTTAGTTAATAATCATAGTTTTATTGTAAGTTATTATATATTTGTTCTTTCTATCCTTAGTATATTGTAAAGCGCTTCGAACAATTTTTGATATAGCGCTATATAAATAAATTATTATTAATATTATTATTATTATTATTATTATTATTATTATTATTATTATTATTATTATTATTATTATTATTATTATTATCTACAAATAGTTTGATTCTTGTGAAATTAGATGCTCTTAGATTATAGAAGCTAGAAAAACCCAGTTTAACTAAACAAGTAGTTTTGGTGAGAATGGGGCATTATAGCTTTAACCCTCCCCGCGTAATAAGGTGTTCGGAGGTAGGGGACCAAGTACAGATCCCTGGGATATTCTACAAAGGGTTGTTTGTTGTTGTTGTTTGTTTGTTGTTGTTTGTAATAAACTTACTTGTCTTTCACTGCAGTAAACCCTAGAATGAACATACCTCTTCCATGCCATGCCTTTACACGTACCTGAAATACTTACTCTATGTTTTTATAGTTCGCCTACTGATCTGAGTCCTTTGTGGAAAATCCACGTTTGGCACTACAATCAAGGGAGTAGTCCTAGTTGGTATTTAAACAAGATTATCGTAAAGGACATGACAACGAAAGGAAAATGGTGAATAATCTAAGCACGACATCTATATAAATGCATCTTATATAATATATAAATATATAAATGCATCTCATATGCAGCTCTCCAAGGTTGAAAGTCATGGCAAACAAACTCATTCATAGTCGTTATACTACGTCTAGACGCCTAGTAGATTGCCGAGGTTTCTTGCAAAGATCTATGGGAATGAATGTGAAAGAGTAACCGGCTTACTTCGTCCATCCATGTTTCTCTGCAAATAGCTTGTAAGCGATTGGGAACGAGTTTAGAAAGGAGATTCCCTCACTACCCTTCTGGCTCCCCTGACAGTTCTCTGCATGCTGTTCCATTCCTCTCGGCTGTATTCACTTTTCGTTCCACTTTCCTTTCCTCCATTCCTTTCCTCACTTCCTTTCCTCCTTTTCCTTTCCTTTGTTCTTCCCATCCTTTCCTCTTTTCTTCCCCCAGCCTTCAACTCCTTAGTCTTCCTCTCCCAGTGATTGCTGAGCACCCGAAGGTCTATACTAGTATCACGTACTTATGTAGAATGCGGCTGAATGAAAGGTTTATTTGATGTAGGTATTTTGATAACTATCGATGGCTTGCTGTAGATGAAGAAGATGGGAAGGTAATGTGGCATCAATAATAAATAAATAAATAATAATAATAATAAGTATTCGGAGCATAATACTATTGTCTCCATGCTCTTACAAAAGTAAACTAGCAACAATAATAATAATTAATTAATAAAGATCCAAGATATCATTCCCAAGAGATGAACAAAAATGACAGAAACCCTTTCATTCCTAGGTCGATGTTGAACTGAGGCCCAAAGGTAGTAAAGACAACATATTCCAGGTACGGCAATTGTAACGATATCTGGTGTTAAATAGAGAAATGACACAATACAATTGTTATTCCAGAGACTTTATCGCAACAGTAGTCGATACTTCATGGATTATCATCTCTGGATTTCTGTTATCGGAAGACCTTCTTATAGTTGCTTCAATCGCAAGCAGGTTCGTCTAGCTTGTGATATATCACACAACATTTCATTTTTAATTTGCTACCCTGCGAGCAGAGGTTCCTTTTCGTCTTTCTATGTTCACTGTGTCTTTTACTAGACTTTTGCTGAACGTAGAAAGAGGAAAAGGAACCTCTGCTCGCAGGAGACATTTTTGCCAATTTATAGATAAAAAATAGAATTAGTAAAATAATCCCCTTCATATTTCCCCTTCATATTTTCCCCTCGTCACGTTTTAAAATAAGGATTAGAAGATCGTTTGAATAAAACTGTAGCAATAAAGATGTGTGTTTCGGTACTCTTGTTGAAGAGCTCTTCCAAAAAAGTAACGTACATAACATTGTTTAAATAGTGTAGCAACACAGAGGTGTAATGTTGCTATGTATTACCTATTTTCATTACTCTTGTTTCAGCGTTTAACGTGCTGTTTGTCGCTGATTCTGAGTTTCCTGTGTGTAAATGCTGCATGGTTCCACACAGTCTCATCTAAAACCAAGGTATAGAATTATAGTCACTGTTTGATTTGAATAGTTTTTTATACGTACTTTGTAATTAATTAGTTTAATTAAGTGCACGAGCCCAACAGCTCTGCTGATTAATTTATCGTGTTGATATAAAGTCATTCATTCATTCATCCATTCATTCATTCATTCATTCATTCATTCATTCATCCATCCATCCATCCATCCATCCATCCATCCATCCATCCATCCATCCATCCATCCATCCATCCATCCATCCATCCATCCATCCATCCATCCATCCATCCATCCATCCATCCATCCATCCATTCATCCATCCATTCATTCATTCATTCATTCATTCATCATCTGGAGAATTAGATCCAAGCATTCAATCATATGAATCCATTCATCCATTTCAGCTTACAATTCTTGGTTTGCTGGACCTTGCATCCATCCATTCATTCATGTTGTCAGTGGTATCCATCATCCATGGTCTCCTTGTTGTTCCTCTTAATCTTGTTTGGATCATGATATTTAGATACTCAAAGGTTAGTAGTCCTGTCAACACTGATTTACTATTTTATTGTCCATCCATCGATATGCTCCATTCTTATACTTTGTATTGATATCCCCTCTACTGAAGTCCATCCTGTTCCTGATGATGATCCAGTGACTGATCCATCCATCCTGTGTGACAAATGGTGTAGGTAAGATCTAATGATCTTTAGTTATTCGTTGCATGCATTCATTCATTCAGACAGATCCATCCATCCATCCATCCAGGCATCCATCCATCCAGGCATCCATCCAGGCAGGCAGGCAGGCAGGCATTCAGGCAGGCAGGCAGGCTGGAGAAGAAGCAAAGAAATATATGAATTGAATTAGGCAGCTTACAAGGCTTGGCAGGCTGGACCTTGCATGGGGAACTGGCAGGCAGGCAGGCATGGTCTCCTTGTTGTTCCTCAGGCTTGTTTGGATCAGGCAGGCAGATACTCAGGTTAGTAGTCCTGCAGGCTGATTTACTAGGCAGTGCATCGATATGCTGTTCTTATACTTTGTAGGCAGCCCTCTACTGAAGGCAGGCTGGCCTGATGATGAGGCAGGCTGAGGCATCCTGTGTGCAGGTAGGCAGGCTAATGGCAGTTATTCGTTGCATGCAGTAAAACAGACAGGCAGACAGGCAGGCAGGCAGACAATCAGACATACAGAACAGGCAGGCAGGCAGACAGGCAGGCAGGCAGGTAGGCAGACAGACAGACAGACAGACAGACAGACAGACAGACAGACAGACAGACAGGCAGACAGGCAGGCAGGCAGGCAGACAGAAAGACAGACAGACAGACAGGCAGGCACAAACAGATACACACAGGCAGACAAATCTCCTATACAGCTCGTTTCTCTACTCATGTGTACTGCACCACAAGTCTAGTAGCTACTGAATGTTTATTCGTTTATTGTTACGAATTCTAGATTACAATGAAGATACAGTGTCTATCCTTGACCAGACTATAGAGGCACTTTTGTACCTCAAGACGTTAGGCAGAAAAATGAAGTGGAATCCATCATACTGGGTAAGGAATTTCTTGTAGAATGTAATGTAAAACATGATGCATCATTGTGTACAATATTGTCCAAGCCTTTAGAGCGACGATCTTTGGTCAATAGAACATTTTCTTACGAGAAAATGTTGTTGTTTTTCTTTACAGAACAACAAAAGTTCGATAGATTCAGTCTTCGAGAATTTTGAGGATGATTACTTTGGTTACTCCACAGGTAAGCTGTTTGTTTCCTCGTTTGTTCGTTCGTCTATTATGTTGGTGGCTTCATCGGTCTGTCGGTCGGTCGGTCTGTCTGTCTGTCTGTCTGCGGTCTGTCTGTCTGTCGACTGTTTGTCACTAGCAGACAGGAACATCCAATGTTTTACGCATTCCTTGCCTGAACGCTGCTAATTGTGCTAGGCGTTCCGTGACACCTTAGTTGTTTGTTTCGCAGAGTCTGCAGGAGATAACTCAGAGGTTCAAACAATCTGCTCTACAAAAGTCCCGCCTTTTCCAGTGGACTGCTTTAGATGCCCTGCGGATAGGTCCTCGTCTTCGTGGAGCAAAGATTCCCAAAAAACCTTTGCCCCAGTTTATATTCCTATCAAAAAGAAATTCTGCCTGCCTCACTCGTGCGTTTACGTTGCCTGGGTTGGGTGTTTCTTGACTGTTGTATTATCAGGGTTCATAACTGTGTGGTATGGACTAAGGTAAACTATCACGTTCAACACCAAAAAGCTTATAGTTACATATAAGTTATCTAGAAACTTATCTGAGTAATTGTGTTTTCCAGTTTTGGTCGCCAGAAGTCTATTATTTGGCTTCAATCACTGTGTTTCTCTGTGTTGGAATCACTACTTATTTCTCAGCCAATCATGGTAAGTTACTAGTTAAATACAGACCTATCATCATGAAAAGCACATTAGATCATATATACATATAATTATTGCGCTATATAAGTATTAAATTATTATTATTATTATTATTATGAAACACTGATCCATTACGGACAGTGAAGGAGACATGCTGGATGAGGCACGTTATCCTTCTCATCTCGCAAGGAGTCATCCTGAATAATAAATAACTGTGACGCGAGAAAAGAACCTCTGGCAATAAGGGTAATGCATTTTGATCTCTTTGGCCAAATGTTAGTGCACGATTTAGTCCGTATTAGAGCCGTGTTGCGACTAATATTCCTAATAACGAATGTATGGGATGACAAGAGTTGTTTGTAATATGGTAGAGTCTGCTCCCATACAATCGCTGTATATTTATCTCACTGTTGCCCATGGTTACTAGGTACTTGCTATCCCAATCTACACTTTGTGTTCACATGCTATGAGCATATCGAGTGCTAAAGTACGACCAATCAGTGAAGAGGAGCAGGATGAAGAGTCTCAAGCCCACAAACACTCGAAAATGAACGGTGACAACATGCATATAAGCTTGAAAGCGGTACGTCAGCAATGTTAATTAATTTCTCCATTTCTATGTCATTTCTTTTATCTATTTTATATTTTACTAAAGCTTACTGA